>CM017562.1:40120250-40720250 GCA_007844125.1 Sinonovacula constricta
AAGCAGTTTCAATTTAAACTTTACATTATTATTCAAATCTTCGGTTTCTGTTAATTTTCTTCTTCTTTTTTTTCTTTCGTCGTCTTCTTTTGTTCATTTTCATCTTCTTTCTATCAGTTTTAATGATATACTAACCTTATCATGTTTTCAAAAATATTTTAGACTTTTAATTCATTTGAATTATCCATTAAGTATATTATAGAGATATACTTTATAAAAAATATCATGTAATAGAATATGAAAACAAACACAAGCAAAGGTCTATTGACAGAAGTTATGGACCTCGTGACCTTACCCACATTCTCTATCACTCCACCAGGCACACACGCTGAAGTCGTGTGCGGTGTGCTGCAATGTCCATGGAATTAAATGCAATAGTTAGTTTTCAGTGTAAAGAATAAAATAGAGTGAAAATTATGATAAACTGTTTGAATTCGGTCAAGGTCATGTCACATTCAACAATACACTGCTTATATGATAATAAACGGATAAAGAAGCTACCTACATACATGACTTACTGTCATTAATGGAAACAAAGCTAACATTACCAATAATCATAAAGAAATATTTGACCTCGTTATGAACTTAGGATGAGCGAAAGAAGACACTGCTTGACCTAGGCAACAATCTCGTGCACTCCGCGCGTTAGGAAACCCAGTATATAAGCCAAGCGATTACGGAAACACAAATATAAAATATTACGGTGAATTCCTAATATTCTGAACTAATCAATGAAAGAATGAAAATGGCACACTACTACAAAATTTAAAAAAAAGTGAAACACATTGTACCTGTGTTGCATGCATACGCTGAATAATAGACTTTTCCACTATCGCGGAGATGTATGCACGTCTGTATAGAGGATGTATTTTTTCAACTGACACAATATGTAGCTAAACTTTATTACTTGACATCTTTGTAGAGATCAGAGTTAGGAAGGTTGTCAAAAGAACCTCTTTTAGTACTCAATGGGTGACCGTCGATTTTTCTTCTGAAATTTCGAAAATCACTGTAAGGATATAAACTAATATAAGGTCTTAATTTACTGATTTTCTATATCTCAAATTTCTTTGCTCAAACCATATACATGTAAGCTTGTCATCATAAAACATTAATACTGCAATATTGGATTAAAGTCAAGGAGACGTTAACCTATCCATACATAACATAATAAAGTCAAGGAGACGTTAACCTATCCATACATAACATAATAAAGTCAAGGAGACGTTAACCTATCCATACATAACATAATAAAGTCAAGGAGACGTTAACCTATCCATACATAACATAATAAAGTCAAGGAGACGTTAACCTATGCATAGATAACATAATAAAGTCAAGGAGACGTTAACCTATCCATACATAACATAATAAAGTCAAGGAGACGTTAACCTATCCATACATAACATAATAAAGTCAAGGAGACGTTAACCTATCCATACATAACATAATAAAGTCAAGGAGACGTTAGCCTATGCATACATAACATAATAAAGTCAAGGAGACGTTAACCTATCCATACATAACATAATAAAGTCAAGGAGACGTTAACCTATCCATACATAACACAATAAAGTCAAGGAGACGTTAACCTATCCATACATAACATAATAAAGTCAAGGAGACGTTAACCTATCTATACATAACATAATAAAGTCAAGGAGACGTTAACCTATCTATACATAACATAATAAAGTCAAGGAGACGTTAACCTATCCATACATAACATAATAAAGTCAAGGAGACGTTAACCTATCCATACATAACATAATAAAGTCAAGGAGACGTTAACCTATCCATACATAACACAATAAAGTCAAGGAGACGTTAACCTATCCATACATAACATAATAAAGTCAAGGAGACGTTAACCTATCCATACATAACATAATAAAGTCAAGGAGACGTTAACCTATCCATACATAACATAATAAAGTCAAGGAGACGTTAACCTATCCATACATAACATAATAAAGTCAAGGAGACGTTAACCTATCCATACATAACATAATAAAGTCAAGGAGACGTTAACCTATGCATACATAACATAATAAAGTCAAGGAGACGTTAACCTATCCATACATAACATAATAAAGTCAAGGAGACGTTAACCTATCCATACATAACATAATAAAGTCAAGGAGACATTAACCTATCCATACATAACATAATAAAGTCATGAGAAAGTGCACAACAACAATTACTTTTCAAGGATAAAGAATTGATAATGGCAATGATATGACAGCAAAGTAAACTATTCTAACACAGTTTTAAGTTAAACGAATCATATTTTTTTGTATATATTATCCACTATTGTTTTCGGATATCTGTATATGGTAATTCAGGTCATTATAAAGAACAAAATGTCAGAAAACGATTTTATTAAATTGCTGTCCGTATATTTTTATGAAGTATATTTTCTGACTGCGTAATATGTCTTTTCAATAAATTATAATTATTAATTATATCGTATATTTAGGAAATTGATGTTTGTTTTGCATGATTTAGTGCAGATTAATGCATAATGTTGCGTTCAGGGGCGCAATAATCTTATCACGATGGTTGCAAGTCGGAATGATTAATTACGAAGCATCTAAGCAAAACAGCATAAATAATCATACGTTATTTCACGCAAAACGAAAATATGTTTTCATTCTAACACAGTTACTCACTGTAAAATTGTGAAGGGATACCAATACTTTGGTCTAATGGATGAATGTCACGTAATGTAAATACTGTTTTTGACAGTTTACATCCTAAATTCGAATGCAACGAAGGAAGTGAAAAAAATATTTTTATATTCTAGAGACTAGCACAAGCCGGAGCTGTTCCTATTTTTTGCCTGTTATCGTCGCTCCTATGTAAAGTAAAGTACATATCGTCTGCTAGCATGCAACATTTGTGATTATCTAACGCTAGGTACTAAAAATAGTTTGAAAAATATTTAATATACTCATTTATGCATCTGTGAATAATGCACCTGTGAATAATTATCATAAAAAGGAAATAACAATTATATGCAAATTGAGTGACATCATATTTTTCGTGTTTGTGTTGTTGTTGTTTGAGTGTGTTGTTTGTTGTTGTTGGTGTTGTTGTTTTGTTTTTACTTTTTTTTTGGTTTGTTTGTTTATTGTTGTTTTTGTTGCTGTTGTTTTCTTTATTCAGATGCAACGTTATTCTCGAATGATCAAAAGTGACAGATCGGACCGCATTGGTTCTATTCACTTCCTTGTACCGTTTGTTGTTGTTTTACCTGTACGCAAGCAGATGGGTTTCAGTCGACGTTAATTACCGGGAAGTGTAATTAATGGAACAGCCGAAGTGTACGCTGCAGCTACTGCACGCGGCTATGTTCCCACACCACGGTAAATTGTGCCACAATATATCACTTGGTTTGGCAAAAGTCGTAATAATTTCTGGTTGTCCGTGCGTTGTTGACAAATATACCATGCCTGGGAGTTAAGATGCGCAGACATCCATGAAGGATGTAATGGTTTAATTTCTAGCAGTTCAACGCCCAAAATTATTTCATAAGGACCTTTATAAATAAACTGCCGTGTAATTTTAAGGAAGAGATTGCAAATAAATGTAGAATCTCACATGGAATAAATTTGACCGATTTTATATGTTTAACCTCTTATAGGAAACTGATTAGCTCGGTTATAATTCGGTTTAAAATGCATAAATTAGTCATCGCATTCATTGTGCAGGTATTAGGAAATAATGCACGGTATACTGCTTCGAAGTTATTAAAGTGCATTTTGACGATCGTGTTAGTATATAATATGTTACACTTTAGAGACGTGTGTATTTCCAGTGCACCAAATACACTGTTCGAAGAAGGATTAGTGCAATGTGACTTTTTTTTTAACACGGAAAATTGATATTATTAAAATACTCGAAAGGAAAAGAGAGGTTGCAATTTTCATAAAATTGACACAAAGTTACTGTAAATGAAATTCTGCTTTATTCATTAATATGTATATGCCAAAGCTTCTAGTATGAACTGTTAACAATTATGATAGTGTTTGGTAAAATTCAAAATTCATATCCTCATTCTGTGCTATCATAACCAAAAGTATATCCGGCATGTTACTTTATATGCTACGTTTGTAAAGAAACAAAAAGTTATATAACTTAAGATAAGTAGGGTCAGTGGTCGAAGTAATATAATTGACGCATTCGAAAATGTTTGTTGATTATTACAATATCTAACATTAATCTATTTTTTTTAAATTGTATTTCTACATTTCATTCATACTTAATTTGATACAACAGGAAATCATCGTTTTCTTTCCCATCGTTTGTTTTCTTGTTCGAATTCTTTTCCGATTTGAATTTGAAACATTATAATGATTGTCTCATATTTTGTCAATCCTATTTTTCGGAATTGCAATTTGCAATGAAGACAAATGGCAGCTGCATTTTGTAGGAATCACTATCAGCATTGCTTAAAGTTTCCATTTTTAGAATGCCAAATTATTGTTTCATAAAGAAGCGATGCAAACAACAAAATGAAGCTTGCTTAAAATTATAAACACGTCAATTAAACCCTCCTGAGCATTCTTAAAAGAAAAATACTAGAAAAAATGATTTATTTTCCAATACGTCTTAAATCGGTTCTCTTGCAGGAGGAAAATGTCATTCAATCATCTCTAATGATATGTCTCAGTTCCAATCCCCAACCCAGTGGTTGGTTGAGGCTTCCTGGAAGGTTTGCCCTTGATCTCTAGTACTCTAGAACGCCTTATGTTTTGTCATAACACAATCGAGCTGTGATTCCCATGTCACACTTGAGCTTGACATTTCTACCGGTTGTGACGATTTGCAGCTCCCTTTGCCGTTTCCCGAAATAAATAAATACACTGGCTCAAGTAGGCGATAGTGTGGTAAGAACATGCAACTGATTTAAAATGCGCTCTGCGCGTTTGCTGAAAATTTCTTTTCGCCCTTTCGTACGGATTTCGAACATAATCGAATTAATGTCGTTCAATTTGGAGTTAGAGCGTAACTCATCTTTTCAAATATTATCCCTTCTAGTCAAACAAGCGAAAACATTTAGCGTGTCAATTTTACGAGACGTTTGTTCAATATTTGTTTAAAATGTGTGTGTCTCGTTCATAAGGAGAGTATCTGCAATATCACTTAGTCATTTATTCGACATGCGTTGACATCCTCCGAGTTCTAGTCCACACAACGAAGATATGGACACGAAAACAAAAATGCACATCTTGCAGTTATAAGAATTTTTTTATTTTGTGAAAGCAAGAATGTTACAAGCTGTACGAACGATTATGCAGAAAATTCCAAAATATTTTCTCAAAACTGTTCTCGTTCTCTAGGGTCTATCCTAATATCTCCGGCACATTGACACTTTTTGCCAATTATAATGATAATAATAATAATAATAATAATAATAATAATAATAATAATAATAATAATAATAATAATAATAATAATAATTATAATAATAATAATAATAATAATAATACCTCATTTGTATAGAGCTCTTATCATAGATGCTTTATAAAATTACGTAATTTAATTTAAAGGAACATAAAAACATGAGACGTCAATTTAGCATTAAACAGTTAGCTATTTGAAATCGTCCATACAAGAACTTCTTACGTATAGACAAACAAGAAGAGATACACAGATTAAAATGAAAACTAAAAAATAAATAAGAAGCAGATATCTTCACATTAAATATAGAAGTGATTATAATGAGTAAGATCAATTTTAAGATTCGCGCTAAAATGTTAGATGACGTATGATAGCTTAAAAAGATTGGTCTTAAGGTTCTTCTTAAAGGTTACCAATGTAATGCATCCTTTAAGATCTCCTGGCAAAGCATTCCAGAGTATAGGTGCAGCAAAAGCAAAACATCGATCACCATAAGTGACGGTTCGGCTTTTAGGAACAACTAATGACGAGCTGCCATGTGACCTCAAGATACGTGTAGGACCTACACTTGTATAATGTCTTGGATGTACTCAGGAGAAGATCCATGAATCGCTCTGAATGGAAGCATAATGATTTTGTACTCAATTCTCCTTTGTATAGCAAAAGGTTAGAATGTCCACTTTGCTCGCTGATGATGGGATCAGTACCGCCACCAGGTGGTAAAAGATACTGAAAAAAGAGGTAAACAAGATGAATTTGAGAAGTAAAATATAAATGAACACCTTTAAAAACAGCTTCGTTCTTAAACATGTACATTGGAATACATGCAATTGTAAGGATGATGTCTTTTTTTTACTCCGGAGTCTATGTAAAACACCAAAGTCTAAGTACGCCAACCAAGTAAACCAATGTCGCTTGAAATCCGAATCTAACAGATGACAAAATGCATGTGCATGGAATAGCTGTAGCATTTAGATCTTTAACAGGGGACATCAGAAAGTTTTAGTGTAATTAGCTAGTAACTAAGGTTACATAAATATTTAGGAAGACAAATTTCGAATTTACCAACGTGCCAATTTAAACAAAAGAATATATTTCTTAAGTGTATGACCCTTTATACATGTGCAACTTTATGCAGACGAGATTTGGTAAAACGATGTGAAATAGGAACACTTCTGTCTTTTATCTTTTATCCAAATTAAAATCATGACCAACACTATTAATGTGCACGGCACAATCTTTAGAATTTTGGGAAAAATATCAGACATATTAAAAAAATAACACGTTTTTGGGGCTTTGTTTTGTATATACCAGTATGATTAGATTAATCGAAGAGGAACTAATCAAAATAATTATAAATTATAAATTACATTAATCATTTAATATGATTATCCCAATATTTTTGCAGAATAACACTTTTTGAAGAATTCACAAACATAACAGAATATGAAGCGATTTCTAAAGTAAATGTTACAGGGATGTTAACAGCATTTTATTTACAATTTTGATCAACAATTTTGATTAACAACTTTAGAGGCTCTTTAAGATATACTTCTACATGTATTTGATTTACACCTTGACTACATACTCCAGAAAACGCTTTATTAGCAAAATCTTTTGAAAACTTTACAAATTAATAATAAACTAGTCGGGTAATTACTACACAGCTCTACATTCTACCTTTTTATTATTGCTACAACTAGATAGCATATATTGCCTAGCAATAAACGTTATTTCCAGTCTGATAATATTAATCAAAGCCATTGTTTATTGACAAAAGCTTACCCTACATGGATTTATACGTCGCCTAAATTTATCGAACTTACTTTATAACGCTTTACTAGAAACCGGAAATACATCAAAGAAGACAGTTGAGCTTCACCCGAAATAAACTCAGTTAACTATCCTCCGTACAAAATTGTCCATGCAATTCTATTGGTCGTTCATGTTTTGCTGTCAAATGCAGTAAAAAAACAACAACAAAAAAACAAACAAAGATAAACATGGCGTAACGCTGACAGATGATTAGAAAAGAGATTGCGAACATGGTTTTGTCATTCTTGTCGTTTTCATTAAACCAGTTCTCGAACTAGACACCCGAAATAATTTCCATACATGCCATTTGACGAGGCAACCAGAAACAAACAAACTATTTGTTTGCTAGTAAAATAATATTACAATGCATTGCAATGCTTGGCAAGACATTCTTGACACAAATACTTGCTGCCAAATGTGTCGCTTGCTTTGCTTTATAGCTTATATCATTGCCTATGTCGCTTGTCATTTGTATTACTTGTCGCCGGTATGTTTTTCAAGTGTGTAGAACCCCGTTTCTATGTGTAGATTTGAAAGGACTCAGACATTAGACTAATTTAATATTTTGCCTTGTTGAGTTAGTATTTTTTCTCGTTATATCCATATTATGTTACTATGTGTTTATGTGAAAGTCTAATGCATGAGATTTAACATTTATAATCAAGTATCTGTGTCAAACATGAAGAGTATTTTTGATTCGGCTTTTATAAGTAATAGGTATAAGTAATAGAATTATATATTCAATAATTGAGTCAGTTTTCGATGTTTAGAAACAGGTATCAACACTCTCATCATGTGTTTCAGATTCATAATTACTGCTTTACTTATTCCTTAATGAAACTCGCCTTTTCATTTGGTTGGTTACTGTCCTCTAGTCGTGTTTCTTTTGTATGTATATGTTCCAAACTTACATATCTTAGAAATCAAAGTTTTGAATAGCTAGATAATATCAAATTGAAGTACATGTACATGACCGTTCGAATAATTGGTTTTAATAAGCTCGTTATATCTAAAGGAAATGGGAAATTACTGCGTTAAAGAAATAATGATATATGCCCCTGTTAACTTATATACAAAACAAACTGAAAAGTTATAATATTCTAAAAGCGCTCACACTCACATATTCGCCAAATTGCCTTTGCCTTTGTTAAAAAACCTACTATTGCTCTCTTTACATAGTTGCAAACGTCCATGGGCGCTGGTATGTTAGAAAAAGAATATTTATAACTCTTGATTCTAAATAAATCAATATGTTTTTTCTAACATAATTGTAACAATTCTTAATTCGGAAAGAAAAGTTTAAAATATGGATAGAATCTTTTCAAGTCATTACTCCAATACTTTAGTACTTCAATGTTAATAAACATCATTATATCGAAACTATCTAACATATTCCAAATCTGTATGCAGTAAGTGAAACAGGTAAAACTCTTATGATGAGTCAATGTAAATATGTAAGCGGAAAAATAATAATAATTATCAAATATATTGACATTAAAAAGGAAGAAAAATCAAATCTATATTATACATCTCAACGCCAGAGAGAGAACCTTATCTAGACATTTTCTTTCATATAATTTTTTAAAAGATATTATAAAGTATATCTTTAAGTTTCATTCATAAAATTAAATCTTTGACATTTCTTAGTATGTTTTTTTTTAATTTTAAAGAAACTTCTTTGTTTAAGTAAGAAAATATAACTCAGATTCTTTGTTGATGCCACCCAGAACAAGTAGTAAGAGTGTTTGGTATTCATACACGGATGAAGTCTGTAACAGACTTACACAATAATTAAACCAATATTTTAAACGAAAAAAAATATCAATATATGATGTATGTAAAGTAACTGAATTTCTATTTATGGTTGTTATTAGAACAATAAGTCACGCCCTTTCACCATTACAGTTCAGTATTTACAGAATGTCCGTGTTATTTATCGGAAACAATGCTATCTGTGTTTTTAATATACCAATAGGCAATATATAACGAGCCTAATAATAATTGTTTAATAATGGAAGGTGTATGTCGAGTATGTCATTATTAATTAACTCTTTCAATTAACAACCAGATACATTCTACGCAATAGGAAATCCGATATTTAAGGTATGGAAGGAAGACCCACAATACATAACCTAAATATAAGCCATGTATCTGTTGTCAGACAGGACAGTTCACATTATTGAAAGAGCATTGACATAAATGTTTTTTGAAAAAAGCACTACTGTAATAAATCACCCACTTCAATCAACAAGGTGTAGTGTTTGCCAGTTTTATATACTGATCAAATCATAATACTCGTTGCAGGACTGAAAAAACTTATAAAAGACTAGTAAATGTATGTACATAAAGTTGAATAAGTGGGAGTGTGCGTAAATAGTGTTTTGCTGGTCTGAAGAGGCTACATCCTTACAATGACATTGTAAAACATGGCGTTACTGTCAATTTCCAATTTGTATTAAGATATTTTAGGGGGGTGGGGATTTCTTTTCTGTAAGTTGTGAGTTTCTTTTCATCTCGTCATTGCCTTTAGTGCGTCCATGTTATGTTACTTCTTATGTCCTAATTTTCAAGTGTTTCTTAAACACAAATGCAATATACATTTCTTAGACTTTTGTAAAAAAACAATAACATAAGTACAACATTTATTTATAAATTTCGGTATACTCCTAAACAAAACTGTATAAAAGGTTAAAACAATTGTGGTTAGCTTTAACAGTCGACCGCTGTAAATGGAGTTTGATTCAGTATTCGTTGTAACTTTGTAACCAGTATTAAACTGATAAATCTCTTGGCGTCGTTTTTACTTCTTACATGCATCATTTTATGCTAGTCTAACCGATTTATCAGACACTAAAATATATAACCCCTAAATATGTTCGAAGCCTAACTCAAAGCTCGGCAATTATTTTTGCAAAAAGTTGTACTTTGGTTATAATTGTTATAAAAATGTTCCATGTTGAATTTATCTGATGTTTCTCATACATCAGTGTCGCTTTAATTGAATTGTTAGCATTTAAAATACATGTAAAGACAATGCTAAACTTAACAAGAAAGTTTTTTTAAAAAAAGATATGGTGCGTTGAAGAAGCTTTTACTAAATTAATTTATTTATCCCTTCAAGAATATAATATCGTAAAACACCGAGATTTTCACTCTGCTCAAATTTGTCTCTTTGTCTTCAAACTAAATCTATAAACAAAATAAAACAATCGCTTGGTGTTTTAAATAATCACATTTAACTGATTATACTTTTCATCGGCAAATTTACACACACTGTCACTAAAGACTTTGTCCTGTCCTTCATATCTATCTGACTGAAAACGTTTGAAGCAATCTGTTGTGTAGGCTTTATAACCAACCGAAGTAGTGAGATACATGTAGTGATGGTAGGAACGTTGTGCTTTGTCGTCTTTGACAAGATTTAGGTGAAATGTATACATGATATTTAGGATATTTGAGTGATTTTCTTCTATGCAGTATACACAACAGTATCGCAGGAATTTAATTTTGATTGTTTAAAATAAACTGTCCTCTTTTGAAAAATGATACACCCCGCCTACTTTGTCGATAGTGTAAAAGAAGGGTAAAACAATTACACGAAAGTTTATAATATGCTTCTGTATGCAGTATGTGCTTCTCGACTGAACAAAATGTGTGTCTTTTTTGTTTTTGGTTGCCATAGCACGTGACTAGCCCCTATGAAGTACCTTTGGCCTTATTTAGGCACTTTAGCCATATACGCCTAGTAAATATTACTTATGTGTTGTTATATGGAATATCCTAATATGGGATAATATTTTTAAAATACATTTAAAGCAAGAATCTTTCTCCATACTTTTGTCTGGTTTCCAAATATTTCTTTCTAATTTATCCGTGTGGCGTCGCTATTCGTCTATTTAATTGCAATCTCCAAATAACAATGTATACAATATAATCTCTATATTATTATTATAACTATGAACAATGATGTATTTATCTAATGGCCAAGGTAGAAATAACATTCGTAGAATTTTAAAATTTTAAATTTCATGAAAATACTTACTGCACAAATTCAATTGTGGTATGTTTTGACATGTTTCGAAATATTTTAACATACATTTCATACAAACTTGACAGTTAGGTCAATTGCGTCGTTCACTGTGTTTTAATGCTCAATGCTGTCTTTAAGTCACCATTTAGTTCATTCGTGTTTATGTCTCGTACATCTGCCTTAGATTCATTAAGACAGTGTTTGTATGTCTGGTGATACCGAATAAAATTATACAAGAATCTTTATCGAAGCAGATGTTTAAAAGAAATAAGCGGATCTAACTTAATTTCAAGAGCAACATAAACGAATGCTAAACTAGTGTATAAATTACTATCAGATTAAGAATTCAAAGAACTTTTTTACAATTAAATCCGGTATGGCCGTTTTAACTGTAACCTTACAATGAACATTGTGGTTAAGGTGTCGCCGCCGAGGAGCAACCCTAGGTTATTCTAACAGTGGCTGTTTTAACCAATTAAATCATGGACATATATACGAGGTTTTGTTGTTGATGTTGCGTTTTGTAAAAAAAACTTCTGGTATGATCAAAACGTCAGAACATATTGTATGGTATATATTTTAG
Organism: Sinonovacula constricta; assembly: GCA_007844125.1. Lineage (NCBI taxonomy): Eukaryota > Metazoa > Mollusca > Bivalvia > Cardiida > Solecurtidae > Sinonovacula > Sinonovacula constricta. Next base: position 40,132,085 of record CM017562.1, read on the forward strand.
CTGACCTTAGATTGAAGCAAACTTTATGCTTGTAACTGTGCTACCAATACAATCGTCGTGGTACAGGGATGTGTTTTGATAAAGTGCTTCGTCGTGAAAACCTGCCATGTCTTTACTAATCTGTAATGTCAACACGCGAATAAAAATGAGCAAATTATCTCGACACGTTCTCACTAAAGTCGCTAAATGGTTTTCAAAGAGGTGTGAATGCGTACACGTATAGTCTAAATAATCGTTTGTCTTTGGGCAGAAAACACGGTCCGTGTTTACTTCCCAAGCAAAACGTAAGGGTTCCTAATGATAACATTGAAGTATCAAGGATGTATGTTTGATTAAGCTACCTTATGTAGGCATGGCTCAACCTTATCACGTGATTAAATACCTTTACTTTCTGATTTAAAAAGCGACGGATTTCATTTCTTTTTCAGGCTAGATAATGATTCTACATTTGTTTTCAAATGAGGACTCTGACCGCCATATATATTAACTATTATCATTTAATTAACAGTGAGCCAGACAGCAGTGAGTCAGACTCTCTATAAGCTTGGTGTTCTGGCGCCTGTAGTTAAGAGAACCACGAAAGCTTGATTCTTTTAAGGTATTTGATATGTTCCCTCATCGTACTAATTAAGTCGAATGGGAAAACACCCTACTGAACATTCCAGGGCGTTTACTGTTTTACCTGTATATATAATGTTTCGTCTTCATGCTTTTATATTTTAATGGAATTTATATATATATATATATATATATATATATATATATATATATATATATATATATATATATATATATATATATATATATATATATATATATTGTTATATGCAAATCTGTAATGAGACATTTATCAAAACTCAGCAGTGACCGCCTTGGAATGGTCAGTCGGCAATATGGGTCGACTGGGGTGCTTAAACCGGTTTTATAGAGCTCTATCCTCGCTCTTCCGGTGGGGTTTCTAATATGCAAGCAATGAAAAGAAAACCGATCAATTTAATTAAAAAATGTCCAAGCGCTGACATTTCCTTGATAAGTTATGACAAAAGTAGTGACGTCCTTGAAAAAATAATGTCCACATAGTATTTAGAAGAGAGAGCAATATTATTTCTACTAGAAGAACAACACAAAATTGTTGATTGTATTTTAAATCACTTTTAACCACGAAACCAATTACCAGAGAAGTGTAAATGGTTGAAGCATCCTATAAATTTGAAGATGGAAGTGAGGAACACATGTCAAATGATTGTGTGGTAAGTTGGGAAGAAATTATTATACTGTGATGAATTGAATTTGAGACATTAAGCGCAACTGCATGTGGTGTCTTAAGGTTGCATTCTGTTGTTTGCTAGTTGTTATTTTCGTTTAGTGTGGCTGTATGAGTTACAGGAACATACAATATGTATATACTTACATATACAACAGTATGCAGAAAAGGTGTGATTCCTGCAAGTATAATCAATAATTTACTTATGAACGAGACCTGTAATATAACAAGTGATTCAGACTGGTTTCGATGATTTTTTATGCATAGACCTATAAAGATCGAACCGTTAGTAGTGCAAATAAACTCAAACAAGTTAATGACGAGAAGATGGCATACGAATGTGTATCACGTATAAACATCAGATTGGACATACTAAGTTTGACGGCATTCTAAATCTGTTTGATAACGTCTGCTGTTGTTGGGACGGTTTGTCATAAGGCAAAAATGTTCCGGTCACTGTTTAACAGAAGCTAGACGGCGACCTTGAATGCTTCTCATCAATGCTTTCTTGCATTTATTTATTGTGTTGACCCACAATTAACTGACAAACTGCAATGAGGACAGCGTCACCATTGAGGAAGGCCTTAATTTTTTGCGACCAGCCAACTAATAAGGCAACCCATTGCTGTAATGTTTGCTTTACCGCTAAAAACCACGCATTTTAAGAATAAAACTGAGACTTGAAATCCGTGTATGTTGAGGATGTAACTTCAACATACACAGACTTACATTTAATATTTTATATTGACGCGGCTAAAAGATAGATATTATGTTCCGATTACATTATATTTATTGTCATTTATGTCATTTGCGAAATTTAAGTGTTGAAACAGTTGCGCTATTACTTGGCTTCATGCAATATCGTATTGTAAAATGTAACTTTTATATTTTGGTGGCAAGAGAATGTCGCGTAAGTTATATAGTCTCGCATAATTTTAACATTTTTTAACAAATATGAAGCACTGGCTGTTGTTGAAGTAGTAAACTCATATGACGATCATTTATGGTCGAAACTGCTCTTACTTGTTAAAGAACTAGTTATGTTCTAACGTTATTCTATGATATCCGATTAAATGTTCCTTATTAAACTTTACTGTTTTTAATAAAATGTCATTAAAATGATAAAACTTTACCAGCGTTTATAAGTTGTGACATCAATGTTTATTTAAATATTTTAATGTACACAAGCTCGTTAAAGAGCCGTGATTTAAATACCGTGTTCATATCGTAACAACCCTATATCTGAGAAATCCGAGAAAAATAGTCCTTATGACACTTGTAAGGACTTTCCTAGTTTTAGAGCCGGATAAAACGACAGTTTCTCTAATGATTTGTACTTATATAAATAAGCCTGCTCATATATCTTAACTATACCACAGTTTATATAAAAAACTGATGTTATGATGTCTTTTTGTCATAAACACTCGGGCTGTTCTAATAAAATTATAGAATAAAATAACGATTAAACTATCACATCACTTAACTGTCATAACACAAATATAACATCAATTCATATTGTTTTCTGTAAGTAATATATATCATGTTTCATGTAAAATGTGTTTAAGCGGGACACTAATGGTGTATATATCGATGTTACAAAATTATTTTGATTGGAACAGATGGTAAAGTCATGAGAGGTTATTTTGAGATTTTGTTGGCCGTTAAAAAAAGTGCACAGAGAGACACCAAAAGAAAGTTAATTTTTAAACGATCGAATGTGGAAATGTAAACACAATAGTACAAGCCAAAGATAAAGGTTACTAGAAATAATATTGAAGTCTTGAGGAGAGATATTTTATTTAATTACTTTCTGTTCATGGCTTAACATTACCACGTGATTAAACGTTTACATTATGATTTATCTAGCGGCGGATTTTCTTTCTTTAAATAGACATTCGCACAAAATGGTCGGAAATGTTTTATTACATAAAACAAATAATAAATAACGATTTGATTACCCCGAATGAAACTCACAACAAAAGCAAAATATATGTTTAATCTAAAGGGACAAAGAGAGGACTCTGGAGAGAGATCTTTACTTCAAACTTCGTTTAAAATCAGATAAATCGGCTCACGGAAGAAATGACCTTAAACTTTCAGGTATCATGCCAAGCGAGGGTAAATAGTGTACCTTTCACGCAATAACGGGCCTTTCAAGAGAAAGCAATTTCGATACATTAGTGTGTTGTTGTTTTTTCTCAAAATGGCAATTAAGTCAGAGCAAACAAAATGGTTTAATATTTTTTTGTAAAACATTAGGAACATGTTAATACTAGGGCCGATTTCAAGTTACACTCCAAACAAGAGTGATCATTCAATCATGCTTCGTTTGGGACAGCAGTTGTAACTGTAGCATATCGTAAAATAACCGGTGCGAAGAGAAATTGTATTCTTTGCATTCGGCAAATATCTAGTTCTTTTGTTTTAGAAATGTAGATGTTTGCGACGAATACTAAGTTTCCCGGAAGTTCTAACATCTACGTACAAATGAAGGAATGTATCTGGCGACTAATATATGTCCATACGGGTTGCTCCATTTGTGATAAATGTAAAAAATAAGAACTCAAGCGATTTACATTCAAGAATGGATACGGGCTATTAACCTGTCTTCAGATGGGAACTTGATCGTCGCTATGCTATATTTGATTCAACTATCCTTAAATACAGTTATCCCCACTAGAGATGTTTAACTCTCTAAATGCATTTATGTAAGGAGTCAGGTTCTAAACTAATGTGGAAAGTCTGATACCTTGGGTTTCAACATAAACTGCTTTTTCATGACGATAAACACAGCCAGTACTCCACAACAACGTCTATTACAGCTGTAGTCATGACGGTAACCACAGCCAGTATTCCCCCCAAAAGTCCCTTACAGCTGTAGTCATGGCGGTAAACACAGTCAGTACTCCACAACAACGTCCCTTACAGCTGTAGTCATGACGGTAAAACAGCTGGTACTCCACAACAAAATCCTTTGCAGCTGTAGTCATGACGGTAAAACAGCCGGTACTCTACAACAAAATCCTTTACAGCTGTAATCATGACGGTAAAACAGTCAGTACTCCACATTAAAGTCCTTTGCAGCTGTAGCCATGACGGTAAAACAGCCGATACTCCACAACAAAGTCTTTTACAGTCGTAGTCATGACGGTAAAACAGCCAGTAGTCCACAACAACGTCCCTTACAGTCGTAGTCATGACGGTAAAACAGCCGATATTCCACTACAACGCCCTACGACGGTAACCCCAGCTGGTCCTCCTCAACAACGCCCGTTACAACTGCTGCCAAGGCGATAACCACAGCCGGTCCTTTTTGACCCCAACCCTCACAGTTGTATTTCTGTCAATAACCACAGCCAGTCATCCTTGACAATCTTTCTTATAACTGCATTCCTTTTGATAACAATCCTAAAAAGGGACAAACATGTCTTCATTTACAAGAATAACCGTCAGATGTACATTAATGTTTAGAAAATTAAAAAGTAAATAACCTCGTTTGCGTGGAAGTTACAAACAAAGAATAAATACAAATAAATATAAAAAGAACCCTATTTACTGAATTAGGTCCCGTATGTTGAGAACGTGTAAATCGCGGAACTTCCGAAATTCGGAACACCTCGCCCATTTTCGCTTGCCTATTCTCTAACGAGAACGAGAATGGCAGAGGAGATCCGCTCGCAAGTGCATTTTTATAGCGTCACCAATAACTGATCAATGATCCTAATCAATAATAAAAATAATTAACATTTGTTATTGATCAATATTTTTTGTCTTTCTAAATGTTTCGTTTGTTATATTTATTGTAAAAACAAAGGAGAAAAAAGTAACAGAATGTTTTTTTGACTGGGACGGGATTCAACCTCTGGAGACCGTTAACATCAGAACAAGTAATTAACTAGTGCGCTATTCCACGATCGTCATCTGTGTGCGAGTAAAATTGATATTTGGTGTAACATGCCATTCCAGACATTGTCGATCTATTTGTAGAAATAGAGATATATATGAATTATAACCAATAATCAATAGTTTTCATAAGATTTATAAACATATTAATACAAAGAACAACTTTACATATAATAATAATACATACACGCTATAGTTGTATATAAAAAGAACGTAATTTACCGAAATAGGACCCGTACATTGGGAATGTGTAAATCGCGAAACTTCCGGAATTCGGAACGCCTTGTCCATTTTTCCTCGATCATTCTCTAGCTAAAACGAGAATGTCCGAGAACATCCGCTCGCATGTGCAATTTTTTTAGCATTTCATATATTGGCGGCGCGCTGAAGCGTGCCAACAATCAGGGTCAGTCCGCCACAAAAACCTCTCTCACAGCGGCAGTCATGTCGGTAACCCGTCCAATAGACCTCATCAACCTCTTTCTAGTTTTGCTGTTAGGGCTGAATAAATCTGAGAGATAATTCATGACTATATCATCCTGGCATTTATCGTTGCTTTATATCAATTTAGCTTATTACAGTTGAACCAATTGTTTGTTGCGATTAAATGCAATTTTCGTTTTCTCCATATAATTACATTTTGCTTCATGACACGGTATTTAACGTTATCTCTGCATAAAACAAGTGATTTACTTGTGGTATATATAATTAGCGTGGATCAACTTTGACATACCGCTCAATTGTCATAACCAGAAAATTGCGTTTAAGTAGCTCCTCTGTTGGAAATAAAGACGCATACCATGATTAATTACAAATTATTAATTAAACTTTTACTTGAATCTAGTTATATAGCTTGATACCGAATTCAGAAACCACCCAGAAGTTTTATGAGGGTACATGCCCACCGACCACACCCTCAACCCGCACCCACATAGCAGCCACGTGTACTCATCATGTCATGCCCAGCTTTGTTGTTAGAGAATATCGCATCGCATTTTAGAAAAAAGTTAAGTTTCTGCAGTCGTCTTGTTCAGTCTTAATAACTTGTTTGAATTGCGCTTTGACGTAATCAATTAAAAGAATCATAAAAAGAATAAAAGTAAACTTAATTAAAATATATTACTATTGTTTCTGTTAACATTTAATATTGTAACAATGCTTATGTATATGTATATGATAAACTCGTCCATGTCATTTTACGTACTGACTTAACTTCATAAAAATAGAAAATTAAATATCTTTTTTTTTTTAAATTCCAAAATATTCACTAATTTACTTGATTAATAGCATGATACTGAAATATTCGCTCAGTGAATTGTCTCAATTTAAATAACTTTGTTCGCATTAACTTACATTTTTTTACTATACATCATCAAACTGACATCCTTTCTGAAAAATACCAGAGGCAAATACGGTAACAATCATTTTAATTGTTTTAAAGGCTTCTACACCTGCGACATTTGCTGATATGGTGAAAAACGAACTGCTCAATAAAGTGCGTCAATATTCTTCAACATTAGTCTGGTAATCACACATGGCACATGATTAAAGTAACTGATATAGAAATGCTTATTGTGAGTGTATCAAACTGTGGTTGGTAAAACTTAATTAATGAAGAAATAGGAAAAACACGGATGAACTAAATTGTAAAAGTGCATGTACTTATCAAATGTCACCCAGATGTTACGATTAGACGAACCTATAAAACAAATGACAGCAGTTATGTTATACAATGGTTTTGGAAGTAAGACGGCAATAAAGATAAATAGATATTTGCCTAAACCGTTCAATTAAAGAAAAGAGTGAATTCATCTTAAAAGTTCTAATATTTAATCTTATCTGACATTCTTTTTAAACAGCACGGAAATTCTGTTGTTTATTGCATACAACATGGAAAATATTTTAAATGAAAAAGCCAGCGCATACCGATTGACAATGTATAACCGTGTCGAAACTCAGTTTATTTCACCCTTAATACTTCGGTTAAGGGAAGTTTATGTGAAAATAACTTAGAAAGCATTTATTATTTTTGTCCTTTTAATTTCCTACACCATGAAGTATAATGAAAAAGGTTGTGTGATCTAAAGATTATCAAAGGGCAGATAACCACATAACATTTCCCAAATAATATCTCCGACTTTGCTTTCGATCAGGATAGCTAGCATTATTGAAAGCGATTTACATGGATGTTCAAATGAATAAGCACAGCAGTAAAAAACCTCTATGACCACACAAAAGAGACCACCATTTACACATTTATTAATTGATCAACACACAGCAGGTTCGGCATAATAACAGAGTGCTGTATTTACATAATCTGCAATTTATAAGGAGTAAAGAAGCAAAGTCTTTGAAAGCCTTCCTGCGATGTCTTATCTCAACAAACGATGTAATTGTATCGAATGCCTCACATACACCGGGATCTTTATGTTTGTTTGTTTGTTGTTGTTTGTTTTTGTTGTTTGTTTTTGTTTTGTTTGTTTGTTTGTTGTTGTTGTTGTTGTTGTTTTTTGTTGTTGTTGTTGTTTTTTTTTGTTTTGTTTTTTTTGTTGTTGTTGTTGTTGTTTTTTGGGGGGGGAGGGTATCTTATGATCTTGTCATTGTCTCTGATATGTTTCTAAGTATGTGAAGCATTGGTCATTTTGTCGATATGCTCCCTTTCTTACACAAGTAATGCTGTAAAAATAGTTTTGTAACCGCAAGTTAACTGGACCCCCCCACACCCCCCCCCCCCCACACCCCGACACACACACACACATTAATGCTCTCGTCCTGATCGGGATTCGAACCCACGCGGTGAGGGACCGAGGAAAACAAGTCAATCACTGTGACCGCTCTGCTCCTATTCTTATTTCATATACATAATTACAAGAAAATTCGTTGTTGCGAAGCATCAAAGGCGACGCAAAAAGGTGGAGATGTACAGAGATTAGCAATATGGGTGTAAGTAACAAAGACACTTAAAACGTTGTTTTTTTATTTGAAAGTTTACAGTGTTCTATAATTTTTCGAGAAACAACTTGTATACCTTATATTCCTGAGACCATAGAATGAGTTAAAACAAAATAAAAAGCAAAATCCGACACAATAGGTTTTCTTAAGTGTAGTTAAAAATGCGAAAGTATTATAATAAACTATAAAACTAAAGTGTACTAGCAGAATATGCACATGAGCAGCAGCCTCACATTACGCAAATAGGTATTTTTCAGATAGTATTTTTCTCGCAAGTTCAGTATCCTATTGTTTATTTTTAAAGTTACAGACACACACAATAAATTTTAAAAAAATAGAACACCGTTTACCAAATTTGGACCCGTATTGATCCTGTTTAGAAAGTGCGCAAAACAATCTTCCCCCCTGTGCAAATTTCAGTGAGCATTCCATGATATAGGCGTCGCGCCCCAAGCACAGTTGAAATAATCCAAAGGTAGAACAATACACGAATGTAAATGATATAATTCCAAATTCAACACTTTAATATTTATTTCACTGTAGAATATAGTAAGTCCACGTAAGTTCAAATACAGACAGATTTAATAGAAGCTGCAAGTATTTCCAAACTCCATGTCTAAACTCTATGTCCAAACGTTTATCCAAACTCTTTATCCAAACTTACTAATTCGGCCAACACGCCCTTATAATATACCAAAGGAATTTCCAGAAAATTCACGAAACCCAGAACATTCTCGAAGTCAAGTTAAAAATAAACAAATGAACTTTCTAGCAGTAACGCGAATGCTACGTCATCAAAACCACATCGGTTAACAACCCTTAACCTGACTAGCGTAACCTTAAACGCTGGTGTACTACTGTACATAACAAAATGAACATATTGTTATATATCTATTATAGTGTTTGGTTTCTTTCTGTGACAAAAATCACAATGAAAACTTATGTCAATTGTTGATTTTTTTTATATTACATGACTGCACTAATGCGTATGAAAGGACAGACTGTACTTATTATCGGGATTTATACAGTAACATTTTAATATGTGTGAAATTTCTTCGTCATTCAAGTTTTGTTAGGATTTAATCTGTTTTGTTGTACTTTTATGGTTATTATGTATATAGTGTCTGCACAATTAATGAAGAAATGGTCTGAATGAAAAAATGGTCTGACAATTCGCGATTGTTATACACGCTCAATCCCACGCATACTGTACTGTAGTTAGGCTTTTTCCGTCCGTTTTAAATTTTGAGACACTCATGTGACGTCGGTGACCTTGATGTGCTATGAATAATAGAAAGATACATTATATATGGTTTAACATTTCTACATTAAATGACCAGTAATACAACTTATATGCTACCTGAAGTACACACTTGTTACATACATACAAAGTAAGTGAACATATTACATACGAAACAATATCAGTACAAATTGACATTGTAATGACCGAAAATCACCAACAAAGACAGTCATAGACCAACAATTCGGTAAAATTTCTTAAGTATTAAAGTGTAAAATATCGTGCATTTAGAATATTTTACAGATGGTTGATTTGGATGATGATTTATTTATTGTTATGTACAATAGTACACCAGCGTTTAAGGTTACGCTAGTCAGGTTAAGGGTTGTTTACCGTTGTGGTTTTGATGACGTAGCATTCGCGTAACTGCTAGAAAGTTCATTTGTTTATTTTTAACTTGACTTCGAGAATGTTCTGGGTTCGTGAATTTTCTGAAAATTCTTTTGGTATCTGTAAGGGCGTGTTTGACGATATAAAGTAAGTTTGGAAGTTTGGATAAAAAGTTTTCTTTAGAGATTGGACATATAGTTTGGAAATACTTGCAGCTTCTATTTTAAATCTTTCTGTGTTGGAACTTACGTGGACTTACTATACTCTACAGTGATATAAATATTTAAGTGTTGAATTTGGATTAGGGATTGGGATTTGCCGGCATTTTTGCCGATACTGTGCAGCGACATTTCTATCATTATAGCACAGGGGCACTTATGAGGTGCCCAGGGACTGAACCCGGCCGGTCCATTATACTGACACCGACTAGTCAGGCGTCATGCTGTCCCCTTTGCCCCGAGCGTTAGGAGGGAAGCCACTACTACCAACTTTAAAGTCTTTGGTTTGACCCGGCCGGGGTTCGAACCCGCGAACTCCCGATCCGCAAGCCGACGCTCTACCACCTGAGCTATTGCGGCCGGTGAATTTGGAATATATAATTAACATTCATGTATTGTTCTACCTTTGGATTATTTCAATTGTGCTTATCTACAAGGACATTCTACCAATAACTCTTCAGGATTATTCGACGTTGGATTATTTATTGAACTGTTAAAGGGACACCTCCTAAAGGGACAAACTGTAAGCTAAGATTTATTTTGCTTTCTGAAATTTTGTCTCATTTATTTGTTGTTTATTAAAATAAAAATCATTGTACTAGTTTGTTGCTGGCTTGTTCTTTCTGTTACACCATTTCGTCGTTTAGTAAACGTGCCATTTTATAAATAAACTTATATAGCGACACCGGTCGTAACATTATAAAGAAAACAGGGCCTGTATATATACTACGTGAGTGGTTCTGTTAAATAATAATGTAAGTTTTGGTCCGAGGTATTGGTTTTATGAAATAATTCATCAGGGTGGTTACGTATGTATACTTTGGTGTACATTTAACATGCTACTTCAGTTCCATCTTACAATTAAGCATAATTTCTAATTCAAGTACATTATTTATTCGACAAGGTTGTATTTTGTGTTAGACTTCTGACATCAGCTATATTACTGCGCTTGCTCCGCTTGTTGCTTCAAATGACGTCACTGCGTTTTTCTTTGTGTCGTCATTACTTTATTCTTATTATACGTCATCACATGAATTATTTCTATCAATATGATTTCATATGCTTTTTTTCATCAGTTGACGTTGAGGTTTTCCCAGAAAGTGCGATGTTAGAGCTCACAAAAGTACCCCCGTCGATTCTTTTACCCATTGATCATTCCAAGGCTGTTTTCTTTTTTATACTTTGTACACTGTTTCGTCTCGGTATTTTGTCGATTTCACATTTATATTCAATTAGTTTTTATATAACCATGTCTGGTGCTTCACAAACACAAAGGTAGTTAGAATGTGTTTGTATTTCATATCTGTCAACATTCGTTAGGCCAAGATACTTCTATTATCTATCTATGAAGTGTATTGATATGGACTTACGACCACGCCGCAATCACTTTAAGTTTATGTTCATCTGTTGAAATCTGCTTTGGTTCCATTTTTCCCATCTTTCAATCTGTTCTAAAGACTAACCGTGAGTATGTTTATTCAGACTGTCTACGATTTGTACTTTTACAAATGTTACTTATGTTAGAAGACACCTCTGCAATAGAAAAAGCTATATCTGAAATATAAATTATATTAAATTATATTAAATAAGTATGTTCTCATTGAATCACTGTTAATAAATAAAATCTCAAGAAATGAGACGACTTTAATTTTTCAAAGTGCAACTTAAATATAGATATGAATTTTCTAGAAAATAAGGAGGCGTTCAAAAGGGTTTGTTCCGAGTTCTCTCTCACTCTTTCGCTGACTATACAACAGTGCAATATATTCAATTCGGCGGACATAAATAGAAAGTGTACGGTTAAAATAAAAAATAAAATGACAGAAACCAGTCCTCTATGATAGCTTAATCAATTGTTCCTCTTCTATCAAAGCCATTAACAGACTATCAAGTTTAATTGAGGCTGTCATTTTGGTTAAACATCACAAAGGTATCATGTTCTTGAAAACTAAGCAAACACGAGGCAATCCTCCTTACGCAAATATGGCTGTCACTCCTGAAGTTGGTGTTTTAATTTATATAAATATCTAGTCATTGCCTTCTTCACACGTGGCACAACTGTGTTTAAAAAAAACTTCAACGAGCAAGATTCCACAAAGTGTTTTGTTTCGGTGTTGACTTTATCTTAATAATAGTTTTAATAGAGAATGTATAAACTGTATGAAAATGTAGTTTCTTTTTTCATATAGCTGAATGTCACGTTTGTCAACATGTGTTGGTATTTTATTGTTTGTTTATTAATTAAATGGACAACTTATCTGTAACAATGCTCACTTACTTCGTAAATGCATACCTTTTGGTCAAAATAATATGATCGTTCGTATTTGGACACTGTTTAAGTTCTAATCCAAGCAGAGGATAAAGGTTCCTTTTTACACTGATTTTCTGTCTTGTTCTGAATAGATAAAGAGAAGTTACTCGTGTTGACGAGAGAGGACTCTGACCGCCATATATTTTCTAACATTTATCAATACAGTAATCGCAAGGTAGTCAATATAGAGCTTAACCATATATGTCAACGCCCTTGTTGTTAAAATGTTCTCGACAGTCGGATACTTGGCTAAATACATAATAAATGTACCATCATTGTACTAATTAAACTTATATGGTTCACATTAACAGAAGCAATATTTTATTAATAAATTACGTCGCGTCAGATGTTGGCGTACATATGCGTTACGCGCTATAACGTAGAAGAATTTGAGTAACGATGGTAGTAATTGTTTTAAACACGTTTTAAACTAGCATTATAAAGATAGTTATATGTTTAAATTGAATTTTAGTTTTTTCCTTCCCTTGATTGATTTTAACGAGTTTTTAGCGGCAGATTGTAACATGATACTGAGGAAAATATTGCTAATAATTTTGAAATCAATAAAAAAACAGCAACATAATGATTCACATAGATAGTTATATGATATGATATCATATCTCAATAGAGTGTACATAGAATTGAATTAGTTTTGACATTTTAATATTGTTTCAAACTTACTAACGTTGTTCCCGTCCATATTACTTATCAAATGTTACGTTTTAAGCATCGTGTTACATATATAATTTACAAAGGATATGTGTCGATTGTGATGCATAGTCATGTTTTATTTAACGAGACGCGCAGGCACGAGTAAAACTATTGTTATGACCTCGAGTACAATAAATCACGCTCATATACTGTAAGCGACAAATTTTCTTTTTATATCATGCTCATAATTCACGTTATTTTATCAGTAGTCCTAAATTACTTAATGATAACTTGATGTTAACCCTATCATTTTCCTGTGGACCAGAGGGAAATGGTAGTTTTCTTTCGCTGATATTTCTCACTCTTTCCTACAAAAGCAGGGATAGGTCGTTGAGACTACATGAAAACGGTGTCTTAAAGCGATAATATGGAAGTCATTTTTATAATTTTGTCTTATCATAACTGCAGTTTAGATCAAACACATTGAGTATTATCCATTCCCCCATTACGTGAGATTATACAGTAGGTATAACTTTGGAATTATGTTTGCATTTATAACTTAACATGCTATTTCATCAATTCTCGGTGTATTATCATATTTCTGTTGAATCTCATTAACTACAATCGCTTTACAATACAAAGTACTACATTTTGTTTTGTAGAATTGGATTGTTTTCATAAAGTTCGATCGTTTCGTTCTTGCTTTAAAAAAAGATTCAAACTATTCTCTCGTTATGAACAGTTGGGTTATCTAGGATTTATTCTCCTGTTCATATTACTTATGTTAATTGTATTACATAACAGTCTGTAATCATGTCTGGTCTTGTGCCAGTCGTATTTTAGAACACTGCCTACGTCGCTGTTAAGGCACTAATTGATAGAATGTTCTACTTCTCATTTTGATTTGTAGAAAGTCGTGTTTTAATGTGTGATAAAACTTATTTATTCTCAAATATTCTTGGCTATTATAAAAAATTCTACTACACATGTTTTAAAATACATGTTGTTTTTTATTTATATAGATAATATCGCCATCGTCGGACATTATTGTGGATTTTTGGATATAAAATGGGATTTGGCATTTCATCAAGTAAATGGACAATTGTATTAGGACTTGGGTCAACTTTGACCTTATTTGAAATAAATAATATATTGTTTTGTTTGTTAAATATATGTATGTATAGATATGGCTGATTACTTTTTGTTAGGCCATTGATCATAACAATAATCAGTTATAAGCAGTGTTTAACTCCTGATGCAGGCGCTTACTTTGTCTTACTTTGAGGGGATTCTTTTATTTACACTATTTGTCTTTGTGAAAATTCTTTAAAAAGTGCGTCGTTGGAGCGCGCCACAAACTAGGTTTAAGCATCCCAGTGGGTCCTTTGATCGATCGACATTTCCAAGGCGGTAACTTTTTTATTGTATGTAATATCTTGTCTGTGTTTTGTCACACTTTTAAATTTACTTTTTTTTTTACTTTCGTCTAGTGGTATTTTAAATTTTAATATTTGTAGTATTTCGTATAGGACCGTTGCTATTTCCCTATTATCCATGTAACCTTTTAAAATTTTCAACAGGATTCATTTTATTGTTCATTATTAACAGAAATGTTTTCGTTTATTTGTCAAAGAAAATAAGGCACACACAAAACTCCACATGGATCCCACATCAGATTGTATACTCAACGCAGATCACAGGTTAAGAAGAAACATACACTGATATAGATGTCTTTGAATATAGCACAGCTGTAATAAATCACCGACCACAATTCACAGAGAACCATGTTTACCAATTTATCAATTTATCAAAACACAATACTCGTAGCAGGATTGAAATAATTATAGATCTGATATTTACATAAACTGGAATAATATGGGAGTACATGAAAACAATTTTGTTCAAAGCATGACAAGGCTACATTCCTGCACTGTCATTACAACAAGCAGTGTAATTGTATCAATACTCAATTAGAATGGGAACTTTTTTAAGCGTTGTGCTTCCCTAGATTCCATGCACACTTTGAACCTTCAATATGTTGAACAGTGTCAATATAGTCCTGTCAACACTGGACATACAAATAGCAACTTCTCATTCCAATGAAAAAAATGTTTGGCATCCTCTTCTTAAAACGGTCAAGTACACCTCCTGTAAAACTATGTGCCGGTAGTGGGATACAGAAAAAGACCTTCGATTGTTGTTCATTCTCTCAATATGCAATGTCTCGTTTGAGCATGCCATAGTAAAATTTAACTTGCCGGTTTGTATAAACGTCTAGTGCCACTTCAAATCATGATATATGTTCGAGTTATCAAACAAAGTTTTAATATTTTTGTAGTTGAAAATACATTTTGACTTTTCAGTTTATTAATTTTGGATGGTTTTGAACTGGATCATAGAAAGTGTATGAAAATGCTTTGTTACATTCATACGAGATTTAAAACTTTCGGAACGTTTTTTCTCTAAAGGATACACATAAATAAATAAATTAATAACCGAATGTGTTTTTGTGACACGACGAACGTCGAATACTTTAGTATTACAACAGGCATCATAAGGCACCAACATTGACACTATCAGCTGCTTCTAACTGCATTTGTTACCAAGTCAGCAAGACTGCTAGCTAGACGAGCGTCTCCAAGTGGACCATATGATTGATTTCAACCAAACATCTTATGTCCATGTCAGTCTTTCACAAAGTACTGATGACAGGTATCGGTGGTCTTGTCGATGACACACATGCATTTTCCCACCTGCAGCCGTAGAATTTTGATATCGGACTTGTTTCCCAAGATTGAAGAGAACCATTTGTTATGGCATTTGATTAGACCCTCTGGCAGTGAACGCATTTTCCCATGCCAGATAAATAATAAAACAAAATGTCTTATTATTATGTTTCTTGATTTAATTGGATTGAATTCCATTCAAGCCCTGGTCACCACAGGTCATGGTGAACCAACCCGTCCTGGGTGTGAATCAATGATTGTCATGTCATCCATACAGAGCCAGTAACCTGGGATAAGAAAATATGACAAAGTCCTTTTAGTACTGCAACATATTAAAATTTGTAAAGGCCCAGCAAAAGACATACCAGTCAAAATACGACAATGTTAAAGGCGGATGTCACTATTCATACCATTGCTCTACGAAGTAATAACCAATAACCATGTGGCCGCTTTTAGCCTGCAACGTCTAAATATTAACGCGTAAATGAAAACGGGCAACTTATGTCGACATACTCTCACACAAGTTGCTACATGGTAAATATTAACGCGTAAATGAAAACGGGCAACTTATGTCGACACACTCTCACACAAGTTGCTACATGGTAAATATTAACGCGTAAATGAAAACGAGCAACTTATGTCGACACACTCTCACACAAGTTGCTACATGGTAAATATTAACGCGTAAATGAAAACGGGCAACTTATGTCGACACACTCTCACACAAGTTGCTACATGGTAAATATTAACGCGTAAATGAAAACGAGCAGCTTATGTCGACACACTCTCACACAAGTTGCTACATGGTAAATATTAACCGTAAATGAAAACGAGCAACTTATGTCGACACACTCTCACACAAGTTGCTACATGGTAAATATTAACGCGTAAATGAAAACGGGCAACTTATGTCGACACACTCTCACACAAGTTGCTACATGGTAAATATTAACGCGTAAATGAAAACGGGCAACTTATGTCGACACACTCTCACACAAGTTGCTACATGGTAAATATTAACGCGTAAATGAAAACGGGCAACTTATGTCGACACACTCTCACACAAGTTGCTACATGGTAAATATTAACGCGTAAATGAAAACGAGCAGCTTATGTCGACACACTCTCACACAAGTTGCTACATGGTAAATATTAACGCGTAAATGAAAACGGGCAACTTATGTCGACACACTCTCACACAAGTTGCTACATGGTAAATATTAACGCGTAAATGAAAAAGAGCAACTTATGTCGACACACTCTCACACAAGTTGCTACATGGTAAATATTAACGCGTAAATGAAAACGAGCAACTTATGTCGACACACTCTCACACAAGTTGCTACATGGTAAATATTAACGCGTAAATGAAAACGAGCAACTTATGTCGACACACTCTCACACAAGTTGCTACATGGTAAATATTAACGCGTAAATGAAAACGGGCAACTTATGTCGACACACTCTCACACAAGTTGCTACATGGTAAATATTAACGCATAAATGAAAACGAGCAACTTATGTCGACACACTCTCACACAAGTTGCTACATGGTAAATATTAACGCATAAATGAAAAAGAGCAACTTATGTCGACACACTCTCACACAAGTTGCTACATGGTAAATATTAACGCGTAAATGAAAACGGGCAACTTATGTCGACACACTCTCACACAAGTTGCTACATGGTAAATATTAACGCGTAAATGAAAACGGGCAACTTATGTCGACATACTCTCACACAAGTTGCTACATGGTAAATATTAACGCGTAAATGAAAACGGGCAACTTATGTCGACACACTCTCACACAAGTTGCTACATGGTAAATATTAACGCGTAAATGAAAACGGGCAACTTATGTCGACACACTCTCACACAAGTTGCTACATGGTAAATATTAACGCGTAAATGAAAACGAGCAACTTATGTCGACACACTCTCACACAAGTTGCTACATGGTAAATATTAACGCGTAAATGAAAACGAGCAACTTATGTCGACACACTCTCACACAAGTTGCTACATGGTAAATATTAACGCGTAAATGAAAACGGGCAACTTATGTCGACACACTCTCACACAAGTTGCTACATGGTAAATATTAACGCATAAATGAAAAAGAGCAACTTATGTCGACATAGTCTCACACAAGTTGCTACATGGTAAATATAAACGCATAAATGAAAAAGAGCAACTTATGTCGACACACTCTCACACAAGTTGCTACATGGTAAATATTAACGCGTAAATGAAAACGGGCAACTTATGTCGACACACTCTCACACAAGTTGCTACATGGTAAATACTAACGCGTAAATGAAAACGGGCAACTTATGTCGACACACTCTCACACAAGTTGCTACATGGTAAATATTAACGCATAAATGAAAAAGAGCAACTTATGTCGACATACTCTCACACAAGTTGCTACATGGTAAATATTAACGCATAAATGAAAAAGAGCAACTTATGTCGACACACTCTCACACAAGTTGCTACATGGTAAATATTAACGCGTAAATGAAAACGGGCAACTTATGTCGACACACTCTCACACAAGTTGCTACATGGTAAATGTAAATATTAACGCGTAAATGAAAACGAGCAACTTATGTCGACACACTCTCACACAAGTTGCTACATGGTAAATATTAACGCGTAAATGAAAACGAGCAGCTTATGTCGACACACTCTCACACAAGTTGCTACATGGTAAATATTAACGCGTAAATGAAAACGAGCAGCTTATGTCGACACACTCTCACACAAGTTGCTACATGGTAAATATTAACGCGTAAATGAAAACGAGCAGCTTATGTCGACACACTCTCACACAAGTTGCTACATGGTAAATATTAACGCGTAAATGAAAACGAGCAGCTTATGTCGACACACTCTCACACAAGTTGCTACATGGTAAATATTAACGCGTAAATGAAAACGAGCAGCTTATGTCGACACACTCTCACACAAGTTGCTACATGGTAAATATTAACGCGTAAATGAAAACGGGCAACTTATGTCGACACACTCTCACACAAGTTGCTACATGGTAAATATTAACGCATAAATGAAAAAAACAACTTATGTCGACATACTCTCACACAAGTTGCTACATGGTAAATATTAACGCGTAAATGAAAAAGAGCAACTTATGTCGACACACTCTCACACAAGTTGCTACATGGTAAATATTAACGCGTAAATGAAAACGGGCAACTTATGTCGACACACTCTCACACAAGTTGCTACATGGTAAATATTAACGCGTAAATGAAAACGAGCAGCTTATGTCGACACACTCTCACACAAGTTGCTACATGGTAAATATTAACGCGTAAATAAAAACGAGCAACTTATGTCGACACACTCTCACACAAGTTGCTACATGGTAAATATTAACGCGTAAATGAAAACGGGCAACTTATGTCGACACACTCTCACACAAGTTGCTACATGGTAAATATTAACGCGTAAATGAAAACGGGCAACTTATGTCGACACACTCTCACACAAGTTGCTACATGGTAAATATTAACGCATAAATGAAAAAGAGCAACTTATGTCGACATACTCTCACACAAGTTGCTACATGGTAAATATTAACGCATAAATGAAAAAGAGCAACTTATGTCGACACACTCTCACACAAGTTGCTACATGGTAAATATTAACGCGTAAATGAAAACGGGCAACTTATGTCGACACACTCTCACACAAGTTGCTACATGGTAAATGTAAATATTAACGCGTAAATGAAAACGAGCAACTTATGTCGACACACTCTCACACAAGTTGCTACATGGTAAATATTAACGCGTAAATGAAAACGAGCAGCTTATGTCGACACACTCTCACACAAGTTGCTACATGGTAAATATTAACGCGTAAATGAAAACGAGCAGCTTATGTCGACACACTCTCACACAAGTTGCTACATGGTAAATATTAACGCGTAAATGAAAACGGGCAACTTATGTCGACACACTCTCACACAAGTTGCTACATGGTAAATATTAACGCATAAATGAAAAAGAGCAACTTATGTCGACATACTCTCACACAAGTTGCTACATGGTAAATATTAACGCGTAAATGAAAACGGGCAACTTATGTCGACACACTCTCACGCAAGTTGCTACATGGTAAATGTAAATATTAACGCGTAAATGAAAACGAGCAACTTATGTCGACACACTCTCACACAAGTTGCTACATGGTAAATATTAACGCGTAAATGAAAACGAGCAGCTTATGTCGACACACTCTCACACAAGTTGCTACATGGTAAATATTAACGCGTAAATGAAAACGAGCAGCTTATGTCGACACACTCTCACACAAGTTGCTACATGGTAAATATTAACGCGTAAATGAAAACGGGCAACTTATGTCGACACACTCTCACACAAGTTGCTACATGGTAAATATTAACGCATAAATGAAAACGGGCAACTTATGTCGACACACTCTCACACAAGTTGCTACATGGTAAATATTAACGCGTAAATGAAAACGGGCAACTTATGTCGACACACTCTCACACAAGTTGCTACATGGTAAATATTAACGCGTAAATGAAAACGAGCAGCTTATGTCGACACACTCTCACACAAGTTGCTACATGGTAAATATTAACGCGTAAATAAAAACGAGCAACTTATGTCGACACACTCTCACACAAGTTGCTACATGGTAAATATTAACGCGTAAATGAAAACGAGCAGCTTATGTCGACACACTCTCACACAAGTTGCTACATGGTAAATATTAACGCGTAAATGAAAACGGGCAACTTTTGTCGACACACTCTCACACAAGTTGCTACATGGTAAATATTAACGCATAAATGAAAAAGAGCAACTTATGTCGACATACTCTCACACAAGTTGCTACATGGTAAATATTAACGCATAAATGAAAAAGAGCAACTTATGTCGACACACTCTCACACAAGTTGCTACATGGTAAATATTAACGCATAAATGAAAACGAGCAACTTATGTCGACACACTCTCACACAAGTTGCTACATGGTAAATATTAACGCGTAAATGAAAACGAGCAACTTATGTCGACATACTCTCACACAAGTTGCTACATGGTAAATATTAACGCGTAAATGAAAACGGGCAACTTATGTCGACACACTCTCACACAAGTTGCTACATGGTTTCCTAAGAGGTGCGGATGTGTACATGATAACATTAAAGAACTTTATTGTTACATTGCACCTACACGATTATGTCATATTGGCGACAAGCAGTTAGTTGTTGGTGAAGAAAGACCTCAGACATATATCTGGGAAGAACCACTACCGCAACACAAGTCATTTGAAAGACCTCCGCACGTGAAATTTTGTGCGCCGACCGAGATTCGAACCCACGTGGCGAAATCTGGCGGTTTATGTTTATTAATGTTCCTTTCAGCAGGCATAGCAAAGTCTTATCAGAAGAGTTTTATTTTTTATCTATCAACTAATTGCGCTTCTTTCTTTTTCAGTTATACTTGCCTTTCGAAGACACACAAGAAACATACAAATACATTGTCCAACGTCAAGGCAAAACTAGTGTAAATATAAATCGAAAACTACGTTACCATAAACACATATACGGTCAAAATATCGTTATTAAATACACTGATTTATTGAATGAAAGATCTTACTCGCAACTTGTAGCTTTACAGCTGTAATATGACTAAAGTCATGGTTATAACTTGTTTAGGATTTCATTTTTTATATCTTTTTAATATTTTGAAATGAAATACATGCATCATAAGATGAAGTAGGCGGTGTATTATTATGGATATACAGGATATTGCACAATTCCTCGAGTCTACTTTTCAGACCGCTCTGCTTTTAATAACTTCCACCACTGGCATACACTTGCATACGCTGGCATACGGTGGCAAGGCATACACTGGCATGCACTGGCATAAACTGACATGGCATACACGTACACTGGCACACGCTGGCATGGCGTACACTGGCATACACTGGCATGACATGTACTGACATGACATACATTGACACGCGCTGGCATGGCGTACTCTGGCATATACACTGGCATAAACTGACATGGCATACACTGGCACACTCAGGCATGGCATACATTGGCACACGCTGGTATGACATACACTGACACATTGAAGATGTTGCAATAACTTGAATGTACTCTACATTTATTTGCGTGTCACAAATTTGTAATGTGATGTGATATTCGCCGTTAGAGCGTTGGCTGAATCAAGTGCACATGACTTTATTTTGAAATTATTACACCGCAAACGTTAACCACTAAGAAAGTTATTGGCTTCCAAAAAATGTTGTTTGAACAATCAAAACTTACATTAGATTATCATTAAACTTCGGTTTGCATATATAACCTTAGCTATCATCGCCAACCGAAATAAATGCTTATAATACATAGAACTTGATTCAACAATCACCATTTCGTAATTGCATTGTAACCAACCTTTGCTATCACTAGAATATGTTTATTACGTTTTGTTATCTTGATGCTATTATTATAGTAGAAGTAAAACTCAACAAGTGATACCACCCAGGGTTTCTCTGTTATAATCTTTACATGAGGACTTAAAACCGGGCTTTTTGCTACCCCAAAACCCATTCTCTTGACTCTCGGGAGTGCATATTAATTTTTAACACATGTATTCCGCTGATTTTAATATCAAAAGCCAAACGGCGAAAGAACATATGATGAAGCATAGCTTATTGGACTTAGTAGTACAGTCGGTAGAGCGTTAGCTGCAGCTACTGGAGGTATATGATTTAAACCCGGGCCGAGACATCCTAAAATCCCCAAAATGGTAATGGTACAGTTTCTTGCTGACGGTTAAGCAAATATAAAGACCAGTGAGACTAAAGTCAGGATAATGTGACTGGGTGTCGTATAATGCCAGATGTTCTGGTGCGTCTCCTTTAGGTAGACGGCGTCTCAAGACAACCGAAATAGTGTTGGTCGGACGACAAACTCGTCAAACAGACATTTAGAACTCAAAGGCACTTGTCCTGGGTCTTTAAAATATGCATAATACTACATGTATGTGACTTAAAACAATTCAACAAACACTGTATTTACTCTGCAGACATGCCGATTCTCGTTCGATTTGTCATTTAGCTATCTCATCTGTACTTTAAATGTGAAGTTGATCATGAAATATTTTGTCGCACTCTTCTGATCTATATCTCTGTGAGTTTTAACAGCTCCGCCTGTCAGTACTTATTATTTACGTTACATTTGACTTTAAGTCATCACGAGAAGTAGTATTATGAAATGACATTACCGCTCGTGAATATTTTGTGAGATTAGCTATCAAGATTACAATCAAAAGGATCGTTCCTTATCTTGTAAACATTATACTGATAAATGCATCTATTGTAAACTGTGCTATCGTTAACATTCCACTAATCTTAAGTTGACTACTACAAGTAAGCATTGATTACGCTACACAGATAGTGTGACGTTGTTAACAGAAAATAAATAATGTATATGTGTTATTTACAAATTAAGCAGTTATTCGTGGAGAAAATAGAGCATTCTGCTCTCTCAGACTTAAAAGATATATGTAAAACCAAATACTTATGTCAATTTTAAACAGTTTTCAATATGAAAATATCATTATGAGCAGCAAAATGTTCTGCCAGTTGTCTGGTCATGAGGTTGGGTTAAGTGGTCCAAATATTCAGAAAAAGCAATACGTCTTTATTATCACTACCAGATAATGCTTCGAGATACAGGGCGATTGTACCAAAACGTGTGAAGCACGTGGTGTCGTATGACGTTATGAAGGGTCACGCCAGGACTCGTGGGGTTGCGTGCGGTCACCCTTCGGCACCAGCCAGGTATCGGCATATAAGAGGCGATAACAATACATGATAGCCAGGTACGCACTGAAAGCTGCGTGCAAGACCCCAGGAGAGGTACTACACTTGTTATGTTTATGAGTTGCTCTCAAAACAACTTATTACAATATATTGTTAGGTTGTTTTTTGTTGTTTTGTCAACAGTTAAAACAGTATCTTGATTTCCTGAGTGATAATCTGCTGCGTGTGGTCGGTCGTAATTTACGATTATTAAAAAAGATGTTATCTTGCAATATATAATACAAATAAGCATGGTTATGTTCACAGCGAGACTTTGTTGTCGCCTCTGTCGTCTTTGTTTTATCTGTTAACAGTTTTACATGAAGAACGATAGAAACTAATGGAATAGAGTGCCATTTATATTTGCATTTATTTAATGAATTACAAAGAAGTAAGTGTGCTATACTTTATAGTGTGTGTTTGCTTTAGATCATATATCCCTTCAATAATAAAACAAAGATGCCGTCTAAAAGATGGACTGCAAAGATTCCAATAGTTTTTGTTCATTTTCTATTTGACATGACAAGTCAAGCGCATTGCACGAAATAAACAACAAATTACAAATTAGCGGTGAATATCAACATAGTGATTAAATTTCGATAACTGTTTAAACAAATTTATCTTCATTTGATGTTGTGTCATTCAGCTTTAGTTGTCAAACAACAAGTTTATTATTTTAATTCCATTACCATCTCCCAACGGAGCACATAGGCTGTGTATACTAAGACCATGTTTATTGAGCATTTCCACCACGGACACCTTTCTTCTAGTTTTATAGATTTTCTGTGCACTATGCGTTATACTTTGAATGTTATGTTTTTCAATCCTAATAGGTTGTCGTTTTCAAGTAACAGTATAAATAAAATCGGTAAAGCCAATCGGAACATAATGTTATTGAACGTTATTATAGCCATGTATGATATATCCGACAAGACATCTGTACAGAACAATTCGTTTCATACGTGTACGTCTCAGTAGACTCTCTAAAACAATAGCAATTTGCCACTCATCGGTTCGTCTTTAATCCAAATGAATAAATTACCTTCGATTTAAACCTGTCAAAATCATAACACTTGTTATGTTTCAATTTAAACATTTAAGTTATATATAGTTTGGAATGTCATCATAAAATTTGATAAACGTTTCAGATACTGTATATGACATATAATGGATGTTTGTCCTCAACTGTTAACATTATTTCAAATAAGTTAATAAAAAAATCTTAAAATTTATGAAATCTTTTAGCACTGAGGAGTCACAAAAGATTTTAAATTACTTCTGTCGAATCCCTCAATGTTCTGATTAGTTATGTAAGCGTTTGAAATACTCCGTGACACGCATTGACTTTCGTCCGTGACCCTTAATTCGTTTATAACAATGACGGATGAAGGAAAACCGACCCGAAACCGAAGTATGCCAGCTTTGTCTTATTCAGTTAGAATAATATCATTTACTAGTAGAATGGAACAACAAAAATCTAGAATGAATCTCTTTCTGCGTGTTTAACGGAAACTATCGGCTATGATCGACAATTGCGACGAAAGCGAAAGTAAGGTCTTACATCTATGTATAATGAGTGAAACATAGCGTTTATTCTTCACACTAACCAACATAGCGAGACGAATAAACGTTATATTTCAATCTTTTTGAGCATTTAAACCATTGCACTACAAGATCATATAGACTATCACACAGTATTTAACGACAGATGAAGGTCAGTTCCGAAGTCATATATGACGTTAATTTTACTGGTAACAATTATAAAAAAAAACTGCATTTAACACTACTTAGAAGCGCACTCAATATAGCACTATTACTCAAGATGTCCCGAGTTCGACCACCAAAAAAAACATTTTCTCTGTGTTTGTGTTTTTATTGCAGTGTGTCGCATTTTTCATCCCCTTTTTTTAATCTAGTAACTGATTTTATTGACGAATATGTTTAAGTATGTGTATTAATGTTAAACCACCTACCATTTCTAACTGTTGTGGATAAGTTAAAACAAAGTCTTCATAACAGGAGGGTAGTCAGAAATGAAGTCACAGTTTGTTGATATTTCTCCCGGCTTGCTTGGCCAATGCAGTAGCACTGAGTCAGTGGACACAGTCTCTGGATGTCTGAAAACAAAAATGTTGTATTTGTAAACAACAATCTCACCAATACCTTGTTAATTGTACAAAGAGGCTTCATGGCATTTAAACAATGGACACAAAGCTAAATTTAATATTAAACTGCCTTATCGTTCTCAGTTTTGTGAGTTATTAAATGGCACATTTGATTCCAATATCGTTATTTCTATGGATTCCATAGTATGGAGCTATTTATCATAGTTCAACAACATCCTTAACATTAGTTTCATCTTAAATGCGGCAGAATGTACAGCAACAATGTTAATTTTTTAAATGTCAGCATAAAGTAAACTTTTATTTTGATATTGGATCTTCTGTCATGTCTTCTAAATGTCAGAGTGTGTACTTTTATTGTTTATGGAATATTTTAAGTCTTCCTACACGAAGGGTTTCGACTTTTATGTCATATTTATTATACTTTATATATTACACTGAGAATATATAAGCATTCAGTATGTATGTGTATATGCAATTGGTTACTAGAGAAACCCGTTGACCTTACAGGGTGACAAGACAATTATGCTGACAAGAAGTCCCTTTATTTTCACAATCATCATTATCTTTACACTGTTGTGTAGAAAAACAGCACAGAATTTATCTTCAGGTCAGAATGCAAAGACCCGCCCATGAAATATGCCTTTTTATTTACTTTTTGTTTAAAACTAATGTACGACAAATTACAAAAATATGGTCATTACGTGTAACAAACTGTGTAAAATGTTATGCGACTTGTGTTGTCTATTCAAATAAATTTTGCTGATTAGATTTGCATACATGTATGAAAGGACCTAGTTTAGTCAACACATCAAGAGATGTGAAGACCATGTTCTATTCCATTGTCATTTATACGTATGTAAATCTTACAACACTGTAGAGTATATCAGTTTGGTGGAACTTTGTCTCTGAGCTGTTTTTGCTCCATATCTCCTATATTCCGTTCTAAAAACGTACTTTTTTCCTGCCTTGGCTCTTTGAATGTGGTTTGTCAACGTATATCAAGTTCTTTTCAACAGCTAACGTAAACTCCTTCCTTTTCTCAAACATATTTTCTCATGTTGGAGACAACCGCCCTCCATTTAGAAATTTTTCATAATAATAATCGTGTTGTAAAACGATAACAAATAATAAAAAAACTATATACATATTGCGGTATATAGTTGCTAGACGATCCGTTGACGCAGTACATTGCGTCATCTATAACCTTCATTTTGTTGTGATTTAACTGGTTCGCAGAGACGCACGTCTGTCTACAATAACTAACTGGACAGAGAATACCAGGGAAAGTCGTCGATGAAAAAAAAACATAATTTAAAATCTATAGTTGTATTTTAATTTTTTCAGGTCATTTAAATCTCATGTATATGAGTACATATGAGATTAAATGAGATGGTTTTAAAACACACACAATTAAAATACAAAACATGAAATCACTTAAAAGTGTACCTGGTTGTTACGTCTTTAAATAGAAACAAGGTTGATTTGCACGGACCATGCAGAAATCTCGTTTATATATTTATTTTGTGAATGTCTTCGGATCTTGAATAAACTTTGCATCTAAAATCAAATTTTGTTGTTCATATTTAAGGCTTTGATTAGAATAAGCTCATTGTGGCTATGGTACTGTTATTGTTGATGTAAATCGTCTAACAGTATGGTGACATTAAGTCTAAGCTACATGTACAAGCATCGAAGGACATACCAAGAACCCATGTACATTTATTTTCCTTCCATGTTTAGTCAGTTTTATGGCCTAAATATGAAAAGAAGAAAAAAAAGAAATTTCGGTGTTCAAACATGTTTGTATAAAACTGAATAAAACAACGCTTAAGAAACTGTGATTTATATTAATATGCTTAATATGGTCTGCAAGATAGACTCAGTTTCCCGATGTTCAAATTCAAGTGAGCTTATCGTAATTAATACGTCACAAATCAGAGCGTCGTCGAAAACTGGTCACCTGACTAACAGTGCTTGGGTCTAAAATAAGCATGGTGGAAGATTTAAAACAGGTTAACGCTTTTAGATGTTTCCATAATGGAGCCACACAAATGGCCTGGTTACCATAAAATCATTCATTTCGAAATGTCACCGGATTCAAAGATGTTTCTATGACACTACATGATTATACATTTTTCTCAGAATTGTGAATAAAAAAGTAATATAATATTAATAATTAATTGCTTTATATTAACAAACATATGCAAGAAATTCTCACTTTAGTCACACAGAAATTTTCTTTATTGTGAATAGAAAACAAAATGCAAACGGTCATAATATATAATCCATTTTAATTGCTTACAAATAACTACTCGGGGCGAAGAAAGAAAACGTCTCTTAGATGGCAGTTGTTACCATAACAAGTCTACACACTGGATATTATTGTTAATGATGTTTGTTCTTCCGTAGCCAATTTCCTTACCTGCTTGAATTTGTTCTTCTAGATAAGGCATAGTCACAGCTATATGACTTATAAAACCACACGATCTGGAGTTGTTATGTGTTTAAATTTTTGGCGCGACTTTTAAGTCATTTGATGTATTGTTTGTCGCTTACATTAACACATGACATATATTACCAAATACCAAGAACGGAAAGAAACTACGTCTTACGAACGGTTTAGTGGTTAAAGATAGTCGCGACGTTTTTGATTCTCCCAACTTAAAGCAACGTTTTTTTGAAGGACACCATGGTTCACATATATTCAAATGATATGTGATAATAATTTACATCTGTATTCATCGTTGTTTAACAAGGTTTTGCTTTTTGGAACAAAATAAATAAATAAACAAATAAATTTGACTAAATATGTCGCTTTAACGACAAAAAAATCCGTCATAGACAACATAGTACTACTATAAAATAAGTGCATAATTATTTAGCTCACTTTTAGACGAAGTAATAAACGAACTATTGCTCGCATACACTTTACAAACATGACGACTATGTAACTAACTTGATCTTGATCGTTTATTCATTATAAAACCATGTTTATCTCTAAAAAAAAAAAAAAGACATTTCATATGTGATATGTTAGATAATGACATGACGATATTTTACATAATTCATCGACACACGGCCACGAGCAAGGTTATATTTCATAATAGATCTTTTACTTTCTGCTTCGTTAAAGCATCCTTATGTTTCTATACAAACATTTCGACCGTCCTTTCCCATCCAGGAAGGTTATTTCGTGCTATATTTGTTGCATCGTTGAAAGTTTAGAATTGTTAAAAAATGGCATTGGCAGTTTTTAAATCTTGTTTTTCTTAACATTCTGCTGAACGAGAAAAGTTGCTTCGGCTGACCTTTGATTTAAACAGATATCATAAGGACAATGAGAGTCAAGCCCATTTCAATAGCTATAATATAGGCAATAAGAGTCTCCCCATCTAAACAGCTACCATAGGGACAATAAGCGTCAGGTCCATTTAAACAGCTACATGTGGACAGTGCAAGTCAAGCCCATTTAAACAGCTACCACATGGAAAAATTGAGACACCCTATTTCAACAGCTACCATATGGGCAATGAGAGTCACGCCCATTTAAACAGCTACCACATGGAAAATGTGAGTCACCCCATTTCAACAGCTATCATATTGACACTGAGAGTCACCCCATTTAAACAGCTATCATATTGACACTGAGAGTCACCCCATTTAAACCGCTACCATATGGGCAATGAGAGTCACCCCATTTAAACAGCTACCATATGGGCAATAAGAGTCACCCCATTTAAACAGCTACCATATGGGCAATGAGAGTCACCCCATTTAAACAGCTATCATATGGGCAATAAGAGTCACCCCATTTAAACAGCTACCATATGGGCAATGAGAGTCACCCCATTTAAACAGCTATCATATGGGCAATAAGAGTCATCCCATTTAAACTGCTATCATATGGGCAATAAGAGTCATCCCATTTAAACTGCTATCATATGGGCAATGAGAGTTCCGTCCATTTAAACAGCTATCATATGGGCAATGAGAGTCACCCCATTTAAACAGCTATCATATGGGCAATAAGAGTCACCCCATTTAAACAGCTACCATAAAGGCAATGAGAGTCTCGCCCATTTCAACAGCTACCATATGTGCAATGAGAGTTCCGTCCATTTAAACAGCTATCATATGGGCAATGAGAGTCACCCCATTTAAACAGCTATCATATGGGCAATGAGAGTTCCGTCCATTTAAACTGCTATCATATGGGCAATGAGAGTCACCCCATTTAAACAGCTATCATATGGGCAATAAGAGTCACCCCATTTAAACAGCTACCATAAAGGCAATGAGAGTCTCGCCCATTTCAACAGCTACCATATGTGCAATGAGAGTCCCGCCCGATTAAATAGCTACCATATGGGCAATAAGAGTCACCCCATTTAAACAGCTACCACATGGAAAATGTGAGTCACCCCATTTCAACAGCTATCATATGGGCAATGAGAGTCACCCCATTTAAACAGCTACCATATGGGCAATGAGAGTCACCCCATTTAAACAGCTATCATATGGGCAATAAGAGTCATCCCATTTAAACTGCTATCATATGGGCAATGAGCGTCACCCCATTTAAACAGCTATCATATGGGCAATAAGAGTCACCCCATTTAAACAGCTATCATATGGGCAATAAGAGTCATCCCATTTAAACTGCTATCATATGGGCAATAAGAGTCACCCCATTTAAACAGCTATCATATGGGCAATATGAGTCATCCTATTTAAACAGCTATCATATGGGCAATAAGAGTCCCGCCTATTAAAATAGCTTTCATATGGGCAATAAGAGTCCCGCCCATTTAAATAGCTATCATATGGGCAATAAGAGTCACCCCATTTAAACAGCTATCATATGGGCAATAAGAGTCACCCCATTTAAACAGCTACCATAAAGGCAATGAGAGTCTCGCCCATTTCAACAGCTACCATATGTGCAATGAGAGTCCCGCCCGATTAAATAGCTACCATATGGGCAATAAGAGTCACCCCATTTAAACAGCTACCATATGGGCAATAAGAGTCACCCCATTTAAACAGCTATCATATGGGCAATAAGAGTCACCCCATTTAAACAGCTACCATATGGGCAATAAGAGTCACCCCATTTAAACAGCTATCATATGGGCATTGAGAGTCCCGCCCATTTAAACAGCTATTATATGGGCAATGAGCGTCACCCCATTTAAACAGCTACCATATGGGCAATGAGAGTCCCGCCCATTTAAACAGCTATCATATGGGCAATAAGAGTCCCGCCCATTTAAACAGCTATCATATGGGCAATAAGAGTCACGCCCATTTAAACAGCTATCATATGGGCAATAAGGGTCACCCCATTTAAACAGCTATCATATGGGCAATAAGAGTCACCCCATTTAAACAGCTATCATATGGGCAATAAGAGTCACGCCCATTTAAACAGCTATCATATGGGCAATAAGGGTCACCCCATTTAAACAGCTATCATATGGGCAATAAGAGTCACCCCATTTAAACAGCTATCATATGGGCAATGAGAGTCCCGCCTATTTAAATAGCTATCATATGGGCAATAAGAGTCCCGCCCATTTAAACAGCTATCATATGGGCAATAAGAGTCACCCCATTTAAACAGCTATCATATGGGCAATAAGAGTCACCCCATTTAAACAGCTATCATATGGGCAATAAGAGTCACCCCATTTAAACAACTACCATATGGGCAATGAGAGTTCCGTCCATTTAAACAGCTACCATATGGGCAATGAGAGTTCCGTCCATTTAAACAGCTATCATATGGGCAATAAGAGTTCCGTCCATTTAAACAGCTATCATATGGGCAATAAGAGTCACCCCATTTAAACAACTACCATATGGGCAATGAGAGTTCCGTCCATTTAAACAGCTATCATATGGACAATGAGAGTCACCCCATTTAAACAGCTATCATATTGACACTGAGAGTTCCGTCCATTTAAACAGCTATCATATGGGCAATAAGAGTCACCCCATTTAAACAACTACCATATGGGCAATGAGAGTTCCGTCCATTTAAACAGCTACCATATGGGCAATGAGAGTTCCGTCCATTTAAACAGCTACCATATGGGCAATGAGAGTTCCGTCCATTTAAACAGCTACCATATGGGCAATGAGAGTTCCGTCCATTTAAACAGCTATCATATGGGCAATAAGAGTCACCCCATTTAAACAACTACCATATGGGCAATGAGAGTTCCGTCCATTTAAACAGCTACCATATGGGCAATGAGAGTTCCGTCCATTTAAACAGCTACCATATGGGCAATGAGAGTTCCGTCCATTTAAACAGCTACCATATGGGCAATGAGAGTTCCGTCCATTTAAACAGCTACCATATGGGCAATAAGAGTTCCGTCCATTTAAACACCTATCATATGGGCAATAAGAGTCACCCCATTTAAACAACTACCATATGGGCAATGAGAGTTCCGTCCATTTAAACAGCTACCATATGGGCAATGAGAGTTCCGTCCATTTAAACAGCTACCATATGGGCAATGAGAGTTCCGTCCATTTAAACAGCTATCATATGGGCAATAAGAGTCACCCCATTTAAACAGCTATCATATTGACACTGAGAGTTCCGCCCATTTAAACAGCTACCATATGGGCAATGAGAGTTCCGTCCATTTAAACAGCTACCATATGGGCAATGAGAGTTCCGCCCATTTAAACAGCTATCATATGGGCAATAGGAGTCATCCCATTTAAACAGCTTTCATATTGACACTGAGAGTTCCGCCCATTTAAACAGATACCATATGGGCAATAAGAGTCACCCCATTTAAACAGCTATCATATTGACACTGAGAGTTCCGCCCATTTAAACAGCTACCATATGGGCAATGAGAGTTCCGTCCATTTAAACAGCAATCATATGGGCAATAAGAGTCACCCCATTTAAACAGCTATCATATTGACACCGAGAGTTCCGCCCATTTAAACAGCTACCATATGGGCAATGAGAGTTCCGTCCATTTAAACAGCTACCATATGGGCAATGAGAGTTCCGTCCATTTAAACAGCAATCATATGGGCAATAAGAGTCACCCCATTTAAACAGCTATCATATTGACACTGAGAGTTCCGCCCATTTAAACAGATACCATATGGGCAATAAGAGTCACCCCATTTAAACAGCTATCATATTGACACTGAGAGTTCCGCCCATTTAAACAGCTACCATATGGGCAATGAGAGTCCCACCCATTTAAATAGCTATCCATATGGTAGCTGTCCATATGGTAGCTGTTTAAATAATCTTTGTTGTTTCTTTGCTTTTTAAAAAAAACTTATCAGGAGTTTCTTGTGCAAAGTATATTTTACAAAGAATATTCTGCCCACAATGCTTGAGAAGTTATGGATATTTCTGATGAAGTTCTGTCAAAATACCGGAGGCCAAACAAGTGTCTTTAGATGTGTTGATATCTATTTTGATAAAGTAAGGTTCTTTCAAAAATAATGTGCAAACATATATCAATTTGTGGATTATTAATTTATCAATGAAAACTATTTTTTATGGTAAGTCTTTAAAGGATTATAGTGTTGTCCGTAAACGTTAATGAAAAACAAAGATTGAATCTAGTTCACAAAGGATTGTAGAAATATTGTATGCATTTATAAAAAATGAAAAAAACATGTAGGCAGAGAAAACGGAATTATTTCACACTTTGGTGGAGGCTGACCCCAGACAAAACTCAGGCAAACTGCAGGTCATCTGGAACTTCGTCCCAACCGGTACTCGAAGCAACGCAGTGCAAGGCGGAGGTGTCAGAGCCTGCAATTCTACCCCCTTCCTAAGTGCCATATGGGCCCGACACCAATCTGTTATAATGTCACATTTATATATGATATGGTTGTTTGACCTATAACTATATAATGTCACATTTATATATGATATGGTTGTTTGACCTATAACTATATAATGTCACATTTATATATGATATGGTTGTTTGACCTATAACTATATAATGTCACATTTATATATGATATGGTTGTTTGACCTATAACTATATAATGTCACATTTATATATGATATGGTTGTTTGACCTATAACTATATAATGTCACATTTATATATGATATGGTTGTTTGACCTATAACTATATAATGTCACATTTATATATGATATGGTTGTTTGACCTATAACTATATAATGTCACATTTATATATGATATGGTTGTTTGACCTATAACTATAAAATGTCACATTTATATATGATATGGTTGTTTGACCTATAACTATATGAATACTCTACTCTGTGTGGGCATATTGCAATGAGACATGACAACTGGCTACGTTCTTTAAACTGGGTATTTGTTGCAGAATATATTCAGAGGGGTGTTTTATTACACTCATCAGTTGTTTTTTATTACCGCATACCTTTAGTTAAGATTATATTTGTTAAAATTAGCTTTTAACGAATAGAATATAGTAAACGCCCTTAATAATAAAAGTGGACTTCCGACTGAATAAAATAGGGAATCGGAAAATTTCACGTGGAAATCCGACCTTTGTCTTCAATTGTATAAAAATAAATATGTATTATATTCATCACGGAATAATTATTAGCAAAAAAACAAATATGGCTTTTACTTTCGGAATCAAAGCGCCGATGGTGGCACTGTAGTATTCAGTACTTGCAATGTGTGAAGTAAAATATAAACTGAATGACCCAATGAGTTAATACTTTAAAAGTACAAATGTATACAATCGTCAGCATTAAGTATGGAAGGTTCTGGTATTTTCAGCCCTTCCCGTACTTTCTTACAATATATGTTTTACCAAATGGCTACACGAAGCTATCAGATTTTACAAATGGGTTTCCTAAATGTTAAAAACGTTCCGAAGTATTTCAGAATGCTCAGAAGTGGCAATGAGCAGTACAGGTGCTATACATGGCTTATTTACGAACAAAAATTTAAATGTACTACTACTTCTTGTATGCACTTATTTTCCTTTTGCAGTATCACAAAAGGTTACACATGAATATGCAGATGATGAATTACTAACTTGATACAAAATAGTAATGACAAGAATGCAGTTATTGTGAAGAATGACACTGACCAATCAGATGGGTAAGAAGCTTTTGTAACATACATGCACAACATGTTAAAAATATCTAGGTCATACAAGTTAAACTTTATACAGTGCCTTGGATATCTCACTTCCGTGCTCTTTCGTATACAACAGTATCGTATACTACGAATATTGACGTTGGTGCACCATTCTGAGCTTCGCAGTCGTTCGTTCTTCTAGTTCTCGTCTAGATATACCACCCCATCCACGCTCAAAGAAAAGGTCTCGTTCCGAAGGTGTATCACCTTGCACGTTTTGTCGCATAATATAGCAAAATCATCACAATTTTTTTAAGTTCTTCTGTGTTAAGTGAAAACGACTGACAGCTTCCAGACAAATCAGATAATATGGTAAAGTATGCATTATTTACAGAGGAAAGCCTGGAGTTTGTCAGCATTATTTTTGCTGCAGAAACATTCCCTTCCGGAAGCAGTAAACGTTTGTCGTTAAGAAATCGTTCAACTGTGAAATTATGGTCACTAATTATTCGGTGCTATCCTATCGTATTGAATGCAAAACATCAAAAGCTGAAACAGCGACAGTGTCGTCGCGCAATAGAACTACTTACATGTAAACGGATGACGAAAGCTGAACGTGATGATATAATGACTAATGTACTTATTTGCCGTCGATCATGTAGATAAGTTTATAACAATAAGACAGAAACCTCAGCACTGAGAGCAGTAATAAAAATAATTATGATTCCTGTATTTTTACACAAGTCCTAGATAAAATTATAATTTGTATTATTTTAAATGATAAAAACATGTTTAAAAAATGTTACAAATTGAATAAATTTAATTATTCTAGATCTGTCTCTTTTCCGAGCATTGTCAGATGATACTTACTGTATAATGGGTTTTATTTAGTCACAAATAAAATTTAAGATTCTGGCTTCTGCTTATATATTCATTCACATTCCATTAAGTTAACATTAATTTTTATGCATTCACAATTGAACGATTAAAACTAAGATCTTAAATACATTGTGATTATTAAAAAATGTAATGACCAAGTTTATGTGCACAAAGGATTCTGTTCATGATTAATCATCACTAATTTCAAAACAATAAAATGCATTTTTACGATTTTATGGACTGATACGAAACATGCGGGTACGAAACTGCAATTCATTTAACATATGCCACGGGGTCAAAATGTAAGTCAAACCTGATTTTCTGACTGCACCGGTGTTTGTTCGGTTAAGCTTTTCTTAGTCTCTGCTTTTGTTTTTGTGAAATGCATCAATATTTCCACATTGGCCATTTAAGATTTAACGGAATGACAACATTATAAATACTAGACACATTTTATCATTTCCTCTTTTGTAAATACTAATGACACAATCAATGTTCAGTTATTTTGGGTGTTAAAGATTCATAAATAGACCACAAACATCTATGTAGTCTATAGGTAAAGCTGAATATTTTACATTTCTTGTCTGCTTCGGAATCGTCAAAGCTAACTCATTTGTTTAGTATGAGTTTCCTTTGTACATTACTTTACTTTGCAAGAACAGAAACAATTACTATCAGTTACATTGAAAAGGTTAAAAATAAAACATTAGTACTGCAGCTGTGACACCAATTAATCCTTCGACGAACTTCTTGATCCTACATTGTTTGGTGCAGAAAGCAAACACAGCATGATTTCTATATACCCTCGAGTTTCGCTCGGCGCCACCAAAAAGTCATGTTTATGAAGTTGAAGATGTGGTGTTATAAATAAAAGTATTAAATATTGAGTTTGATGTAACAGTATTAAGTCCTACACTACTCACATAGTAGTGTCTTCCTGGAAGCATGTAAGTTTTATAACAGAATACGTTATTTAAAAACAAATAATAAAACAACAAATGACATCACATAGCATTTGATAAGTTCATGAACACAAGAGTAGTAAATCAAATAAGGCTTAATAAAATGAACCGACACATTTACCCCTAAATAAATGTAGTGTCACGACAACATGTCATGATTAAAATAGATTTTAGGTTTTGCATTATACATTATATCAATAAAATTGAGGTGCACCGTATTTTGTGCAGATGCTCAGTATTAAATCACTGAGGCCCACCGTGATAACATTGTTGCGAATTTTAACGCGAATTTTAACGCAACACCTTCTATAATTCTGCGACACTCATAATTTACAAGATTTGATAAAAAAAAATTCGCATGAGTTTGTTGTATATGAAGCAATTAATTTGTCATCATAAGACTTTCAAACCGTAGGTGCACATTATATAAATACACTTATTACAAGGTAGTTCACCAAAATTGTATCAGTTAAGTTTTTATCTAGTTTAGGATTTTGCGCTAATGTGTAAGTCTATTGATATAGACATGGGTTAATTATATAATTATTATAATATTTGCAAGGGTGTCTGTAAAAGTTAAGTAAAAAAAATAAGTAAAGATGGTAAATCGATTTTGTTTGTGCATGATATATATGCGTATAATATACGGTGTTCAAAGGCGCGGTAGTCTAATCACACAAGCCGAAAGCCAAAGGAATTGATTTTTAAAAAAATCTGAGCAGAACATTGGAAAGTCAAGCAAACCCAATTTACTTCCACCTAGGTTGTAACACTTAAAAAGGGGATAAACCTGTGTTAGTTTATTATTTATTTTTATTCGATTTACGTCATCCTCATTGTTGTTTCGTTTCAGCAAAACATTAATTCATATAACATATAATTCATTACTTGCTATCCTCTCAGTGAAAATGAAACTGAATTTACTCGAGAGAAAAAAATATGTCCTCTTTTTATTATCCATTAATACTGTATCATTGATACTGTATCATTGGCTTAATTAATAAATTGAGTTTTTTTCTACTTTTACTACTTATTTAAGTACAAAGGACAATAACAAAGAGGAATCAGTTTGTGTCAAGCAAGGTACAATATTTATCATTTTGATTGTAGATAGTCATGTTTTAGACATTGCAACTTATGATCCAATTCTCCTTGACGAAAAAAAAACCGGTTAAAGTTGTATACGACAGACTGGACAAATATTTTCTCAGGCAATCAAATAAATTATTGGCAACGCGCTGAAGCGCGACGCATATATGGAATGCTCACTGAAATTTGCACATGGGGAAAGCCTGTTTTGCGGACTTTATTAACCCATGATAAAATACGGGTCCTAATTCGGTAAATCGCGTTTTTATCGTTTATTTATCTGTATGTTTATATTTATTTTTGTGTACCTGTAGATTACAATAACATGGCAGAATACGAGAGATTTTGGTTTATTTCTTTTTATGATTAAAATGTCTAAACCTTGAACGTAATTGTGCATGG
The DNA here is from genome assembly GCA_007844125.1 of Sinonovacula constricta. Classification (NCBI taxonomy): domain Eukaryota; kingdom Metazoa; phylum Mollusca; class Bivalvia; order Cardiida; family Solecurtidae; genus Sinonovacula; species Sinonovacula constricta. The sequence goes on from CM017562.1 coordinate 40,170,167, forward strand.
ATTCTCGGTACGCCCTTACATTTTCATACTTCACTAAACCCTTGACCCTTAAAGTTTCCAAACAGATCATTTTCGATTTGGATGATCATTAATAAACGTCCAACACACAAAGAAAGCATGTAGTGTAACAGGTAATCTTGGTCAAACGGTTAAAGTTATGGACTCGTAATCGGAGAATTGTTATTCTTTTTTATCTCCGGATGTACTAAATATTTTTATTGGATAAAATTGCAAATTTGCTTTTCATAATAAGTTTTTTAATGTTTTCGATCTTATATTTAATGACAAACTGTCTTTCAATTGACAGCAACTTCTGTTAAGTTATTATTATTATTGTTATTATCGTCAGTTCAATATTTAATAAGTAACCACGTTAGCACAAATGCGTAAAGTGGGTTCATTTTAGGAAACACCAGACAATGTTCTCTGTGTACATAACCCAGATACAAAAAATATTCCATGCAAAACAATATTGATAAAGACATAAGATAGTGCAAAAGAAAAGCATACTATGTGCCTGTAAAATATACACTAAACAACAATGATTTGTGTAATGACTGGCTGCAGCACACGTGTTTTTTCTGCTTCTACACTTAAGTGTTATACGTGTAGTTAATTTTAATAATTTTGCCATTTCTTTCTTCTCCATATTTATCATCCAAAAACCTTTTAAAAAGTGTCAGGTTTTTCTTTATTTTTGTTTTAACCGTTTCTATGATCTCAGGATTATATATTATACATACTTTTTTTCTGCTGATTTATAGTTACTGAAAAGAGTTAAAAAATATAACTTTTAAAATATGCCGTTTCACTTGCACTCATTTCGTTGTAGATTGTTTACCAGTTTCAGTTGTTGCGTCGCCTTTGATTCTTCGCATCAATGACTTTTCCTGTTTTATTTATTTATTGGGTTTATCATCCCACAAACAGTATTTCGGTTATCTGGAGACGGTGGCCACTTAAAGCAGATATAGTGCTGCCTTCACTGTGTATAACATGTCATGAACACCTTGCATGATGCCACACACAGTCACATTAACCTGACACCGGGCCAACCAGTCGTGGAACTACCCTTATATTTGCTTGAGCGTTAGCAAGGGAGCTATACCACATCCATTTTTAATGAGTTTGGTGTGTTGCGGCCCGGGATCGAACCCGGGGCCTCCCGTACCTGGAGCCGACTTTTCGTGTTGCTACCTGGAAAGATCCCTCTGAACAGTTAGCTATTTCAGTTTATAAACTAAGAAACATATGTGACCACTTACTTTTAAGACCACATTGTTTCATCATCCGGTTACTTCGCTCTGACGTCGATCCATACTTTCAGCAGATATCCCTACGCTTATTTATTTAGACAGGATCTTTTCAAGATGTGTACTGTCGAAATCGTCTTTACTTAGACTAAAGTATGACTTAATGCAGAAGGTATGTCCAATATCCCCAACGCATTGACAAGATATTGTTATATATAAAATGCAAAGGTTAACTGTTGGATACCACTTTTTAATATATTGTGTACATATAAACCTGATTATCAATGAAATTACCTCTACATCGGTGTAAGTGGTGTATTCCATAAGCCAGTTAAAGAAGACTAAAACATATTGAAAGCTATGATATAAAAGAATCAACCTTTAATACGTAAGAAGCGGAAATATCAGCATTCATTTTTATGACTTCCCTTTCCAGGCTATTGCCTTCTTATTGGCCATTAGCTTGATACATTGTGTTAAAAAATATGATTAATTCTTAGTTTATCTTTACTTTATTATTATATCTGTTACATGTCAGAGTTAATATACTCATAAACAGAATTTGAGCAGCAAAGAGCGTAGATACCGATCAGACAGCCCCAGAAGGGCCTATAAAATACGTGAATAGCAGGCTAATGGTTAAAAAGGTCAGTCTCTTTTTTTCTTACATTCATGCCTCAAAAACTACTGGTTTACTTATAATCCCGTGTAAACAGATTTGCTGCTAATACAATGTAAGGAACTCGTATCATGATCGCATTGCAATTGTTTTGTTTCGACAGAATGAAGGAAAGACGAATTAGACCTTTCAACGAGCTTTAAACTTATTGTGACTAAAATGATGCAAATTCAATAAAACTTATTTTTTTCCAGACAAAATTGATAATGTATCATATTTCACATATCGTTCAGAAGAGGGTTATAGGAAGTAGTTCTTTTTTATCAATATACTGTTTTTTGCTGTTGTTTTTGTTATTGCTTTAATTGTTGTTGTTGTTGTTATGTTGTTGTAATTATCGTAGTGGCAGCAGCAATAGTAGTAGAAGTAGCAGTACTTGTTGTTTTTGTTGTTGTAATCATTGATGTAGTGGTAGTAGTGGTAGAAGTAGCAGCAGTAGTAGAAGCAGCAGTAGTAGTACTTATTGTTGTTATTGTTGTTGTAACTGTTAATGCCGTCTTTTTATATTTAATTTTGCGAGGTCGTTGCATTCCTTTCTATTTACCAGTGGCAGCTCGTTAACCACATTTCCTATCTATCGCTTTAATTATGTTAATTCCACAATTATTGTATGAAACTACAGAAACCGACTCACTACATTAAGTAGAAAAGTTTACAAACCCAGGGTGATGTTTACTTTTCGATCTATGATAAGTTTGTCCAATTCAAGTCCGATAGTGCATTTTGGCGAGACAATCAACGTTTGTGTAAAGTTTGAAAAAAGTTGTTAAAATCTTTTATAAAATATGATAAAAATATTTTTAGCAAAGATACTAATGATGTCATAAGAATGTCATTAAACTCGGTGTATTCTTAATACATAAATGGCTTTAATGGAATAAATTAGCATAATTGAAGACTATAAATGTATTCTGTTTAAATATACAGCATGTGCTACAAGTTAATTGAAAATGTCTGAAATTTATTTCAAATTTCTTAACTATTTTCTGTGTCAACCGATCGCTAGGTTTGCAGGATAATTTGATGTGATGATTAATGTCAGAAAAGACAATTAGATTAAAAACTATGCATTAATTATAGGAATCAACTTCAATTTATCCTACAAAATGTTCTTAAGGCGTTATTTAAAAATAATATTGATTCTGATGGTTTCATTTTTATTGTTTATTGATTGCTTTGAATATAATGTTTATGTGAGCTTTGACATGATATGGATTCAGTTTATCTGATGTCAGAAACAACTAAATGGCGATAAAATATACAGAGTTTCAAATGTGTCACGTAAACGTAGTTTGTAATGTGAAGTATCATGTATGATAGACTGATGTGTTCATATAACTGGGTGAAAAATCAAGGTCCACTGTGTATATGATATATGCTTTTCAGGCAATTTTTTACCCTTTCTTTACAACAATAATGAGTTATAACCTTTTTACAATACTGAGTTACATCCTTTTTACAACAATAATGAGTTATAACCTTTTTACAACAATATTGAGTTATAACTTTTTTACAACAATATTGAGTTATAACTTTTTTACAACAATAATGAGTTATAACCTTTTTACAACAATATTGAGTTATAACTTTTTTACAACAATATTGAGTTATAACTTTTTTACAACAATAATGAGTTACAACCTTTTTACAATAATGAGTTATAACCTTTTTACAATAATGAGTTATAACCTTTTTACAACAATAATGAGTTATAACCTTTCTACAACAATAATGAGTTATAACCTTTTTTACAGTAAAAAGATTTTCCGATCGAGCGAAGAGGAAAAGATGCTTCCCTATATCTGCTGAGGGGGTCACTTATACACGGGAAATAACTTTTGTTCATAACTCTACCAGTACAATGGTAGAGTTTGGTCCCTTTAGTACATATGTCTTGTTTCGTATCGTTTGTTACTCTCAAAGATCCCCTGCAACAGACTCATATCATATGTCAAGTTATTTTTGACATGAAGACATTTATGATGGTTTTGGAGGTTCTGGTCTATTGTACACTTGGTGTTTAAATTAAGAGTATTTTGTTTTGGTATTAGTTAACTTTTATAATTAAGCCATAACTAAGGAATTATTTTCGGTAAGTCTTTACTCAATGCCGATAAGTATGCGAATTTAAACAACAACAAAGTATATATTTGAAGTATATCCATAGACAACAAACAACAACAAGTTCTAACTAACATTTAGCCTGTTTTCCTATGTTGTCACGTATCTAAAAAGTAGTATCATACAGTTTGCTTATATCAAAAAAGGTTACAATATCTAACCACTGCCCTTGTAAATATTGTCATAATTTTTGCATAAATTCAAACTTTTGTCTAAGTTAAGACATTTGAAAACACTGGTAAGACAGTACACATAGCACAGAATCAAACTAAATGTTCTTTCCATCAAAATCTTTAAATAACACGAAAGTGATCTCTAGTAAAAATTAGATATCGACGTCAGAGCGGATTACCGCGTAAATATATAACGTAATCTCAAATGTTAATTGTCACATGGCATTTTTAGTTTAAAAAATGCTTAGTCTTCAGTGTGGCTTAGATAGGAAGTACCTGTTTGCAATGATGAGTGGTAATTTATGTAGTACTATTCATAGATATAGGGGGTCAATGAACACCATTTTGCAGGTTCTGTTAAAGTTACACAGATTATTTAAGGAATAAATATTGGTCCAAACTGTCGGATACATACTTTAATGAAACTGAGTCTGTAACAGAGGTAAATCTACAAGGAATGAAGCTACAGTGTTAGAGAGTGTTCTTTGTGTTATTCTTTGTTATAACGCTTTGCAAGCCGCCGATTTCGCGGGGGTCTTGTACATCCGCGTTGTAACGAAGTTCCCTCAATCAATAAAAAGATATGACCATATTTTATTTATTCATAAATAAACGTTTATAGATCACATGTCAAAGCTTGCATGCACATGCGTCGTCGTATTTATGTAGATCGTTAATTGTCAGCCAGTTTAAAAAGTATCATCCTTGCCCATATTTTTTGGCGCTTTAACGCTTATTGCTTCAGGCTTATGTTGACAGAATGCATCCTGTATAGTATATAAACCACAACTAGCATAACTCCAAACAGGACAAACACATGTGTGAAACAAAACAACAAACAAACAAACACAGTATAATAACCATGACCGTAAAATCTACGTGGTCGTAGGTACGAACACTGAAAACGTTTAGGAGGGATCGTGTCACATTTGGCGGAAATGCCATTTTTAAACTTTGTTAAAAACAATGAATTATGGATTTGAATATTACAGTTAATCATTTCGATTGTAAATTACATCATGTTTATCATGATTTATCTATGATACTTTCAGGCCCACCTTTGGCGAATAATATAAATTGTTGTCATCAGTAGCAAAATTAATATAATAGCCTGACCTCATACAAGTGCTGAGCCCCGTGACAATAGCTCGATAAAAAGGAAACAAGAAGCCGCCACGCGTGTTTGTCAGAAAGTTGATCAGGAACAAAAATAAGTATTTCATGCAACACACATTGTAGGCGTTTTAATGGGGATTCTTAACCATTCTTCATTAATTCAATCTTCATTAATTCAAGTCCGACAACAGATGCACTGACATACAAGGTGGGTGTCTTTTAAAGGTGCATTGTCATAGTTAATGGTAAACTTCTTGTTCCAATAAGTTGTAGGCATTCTTATTACGTAGGGGCTTCTTTGTATTTCATTTTGTCATTCATTTGGTTTTTCTTTCAACTGACAATATTTCAATGATTCAGAGGCGGTTTATCTGGTTAATCATGTCAGTCCTTTTACTATTCTATTGTCCTTTTGCACTATTTCTATGTTATACCATAATGTCATTGGTCCAATAAAATACTTAAAGTAGAATTCAACAGTTCGCCTACATCAAATACATGTAACAATATCTCACCACTGCTTTGGGGGAATCTTGAACATAATTTCTACATAGACTACTTTTAGTCCAAGTAAAGACGGGTTTGAACTTTGAACGCTACCTATTTTGTTAAACAGTGCAAATCGCGGGGGAAAACAGTCCTAAATTTCATTCCTTCCAAATCTATAAATACGATCGCACAATCGTGGTCGCTGCTATAAATGGATATTGACATCAGAGCGAATTACCGAGATACGGTCTAACGTGATCTCTAAAGCAAGTGGTTATCTCTGCAGCGTGGCTAGGATAGGTAATACCTGCTTGCAATGACGAGTGGGCATTTAAGCTTCACAGTTCACCCAGATTAAGGGTATCGAAGAACAGCATTTTACAGTACCTTTTCATGTAACAAATGATTATTTGCTTAGTTGCTTATTTGAGAAAAGTTAGTCCAAACTGTCAGATACCTTTTTATTAAGTGGTATTCAACCTTTTAGACCATTAGTTTTTTAGACAACCAAATACATTATTGTGACCTAAAAAGATCCCGCGAAATGTTTATCAATGTCCTACATCTTTGCGAAAAGTAAAATATAACAACCCACTCGTCGTTTCTTGTATGTATTTCCTATCTGAGCCAATCTGTACATGTAGCAATTTTTAAACTAAGAAAACCACGGTAGCATTAACTTTTGAGATTCTTATTATTTTAACGCCAGTATAATCCGCTCTGACGTCGATATCAATCGGAACACCTCAGATATCAACAAATTATACGTAAAGCCAAAGCATGTTTTAATATCAAACAGAAGAGGGATTTAAATGATGTTGCAAGAAATAATCCGCAATTGTTTTGGAAAGAAATTAAAAAGTTCAAAGAAAACCATACTATTAATAATTGTATTTCAAATGATGTTTTTTTTAATCATTTCAAAGACTTATTTTCTAATAGTAGTTTTTTTCAAAAATGATTCGATAGAGGATGAATTTAATTGCTTTTTGAATGAACCCACAAAATCAATTGAATCATTGGATATGGAAATCAATATAAGCGAAGTTAAACAAGCTATTAAAGGATTAAAAAGAGGCAAAAGTAGTGGTTACGATAAACTAGTAGCTGAAATATTTATTGATTGTGTTGACATATTGTCTCCTATTTTATGTAATCTTTTTAATTTTATTTTCAGTACTGGTATTTATCCAGAAACCTGGACAAGAAGTATTATAGTGCCAGTCCCTAAAAAGGGTAGTTTAAACGATGTAAATAATTACAGAGCTATATCATTAACGAGTATATTTCCTAAGATATTTTCAAGTATTATAAACAGAAGGTTAACAGTTTGGGCTGAAAGTACTGAAATATTAAACGATTTCCAATTTGGTTTTAGAAAAGGTCGAAGCACCTGCGATTGTGTTTTCGTTTTGAAAAGTTTAATTGATAAAGTTGTTAATGCAGAAAAAAATAAACTATACTGTTGTTTTGTTGATTTCAAAAAGGCATTTGATTTGGTATATAGAAATGGAATGTTTGTGAAACTTTTTAGATATGGTTGCTCTCATGAAGTAATAAAGATACTATAGTCTATGTATAAAAAAGTAAGTAACTGTATTCGTACTAACGGCATATGTACTGATTTTTTTTGATAGTTTTTCTGGTGTTAAGCAAGGGGAGACATTATCTCCGCTTTTATTTTTGTTGTTTGTTAATGATATGTATGCATATATAAATAAAGATGTAAGTAATTCGTCTGATATAATCAAAATGGATTAAATTAATATATTTATGTTATTATTTGCTGATGACACTGTTCTTTTTTCCAAATCAAGCGATGGATTACAGATTATTGTTGATAAGCTTTATAAATTTTGTACATCGTGGGGTATTGAAGTTAATGTAGAAAAAACTGCCATAATGGTATTCAAAAAGGGAAATAGACAGGAAATATGCAATATAACGTACAATAATGTATCTTTGAAAAACGTCGATGAATACAGTTATCTTGGTGTTACATTAAAATCAAATTGTTCCTTTTCGGTTGCTCAGAAACGTCTATCGGACAGTGCAATGAAAGCATTATACTCATTAAATACATTGTTTGACCATGTTTCCTTAAAAGCAGAAGACAAAATTAAGTTATTTGATTCTATGGTTGTACCTATTTTGTGTTATGGATGTGAGATATGGGGTTTTCACAAAGCCCCTGATATTGAACATGTGCATTTAAAATTCCTTAAACAAGTTTTATTAGTTAAGCAAAAAACTGCAACACCCGCTGTGTATGGCGAGTTGGGGCGTTTTCCACTCTTTGTTGAACGTAAAATACGTCTATTAAAGTATTGGCAAAAAACCTTAAAAAGTCCCGAAAGCTTAGTGTATAAGTTGTGTTTTATGAAAGATTTAGACAGAAACTTTATTTTAAAATGGACACAAAATATAAAAACTTTGTTAGACAATATAGGATTTTCACATGTCTTTTCACAAAGTGAGATCGGAAATGATCTATTCACAGTTTTAAAACAACGAATTTTACGACCAAAATATCCAAGCCTGGTTTTATAAAATAGATAACAGTAGTAAATTAGATACGTATTGTTGCTTCAAACACATTTTTGAAATTGAAACTTATATCCTAAAAATTGAAAACCCACTACATTGTAGTGCACTAGCAAAACTTAGGTGCTGCTCTCACAATTTAGCAATTGAAGACGGTAGATACAGAAATATTGAAAGGCGACAAAGAAAATGTACCTTTTGCAATATAAATGTCATTGAAGATGAATATCATTTTGTATTAGTACGTCCTTTTTACAGAGAATTACGAAACGCATTATTACCCCATTTTTATTACACATGGCCGACAATTACAAAGTTTAAATTATTGATGAAAAATACTCAGACAAGAACTATTAGAAAATTAGCAATTTTTGTATATTTAGCTTTTAAAAAAAGACAGCAAGTGACAGCCGAATAGTATATGTTGCTCATAAAAAGTGTAAAATATTATGTGGTTGTTTTATGTTCTTTTTGTTTGCTAAAATATGTCTTAACAGTAAGTCATTACTACTATGTGAATGCTATATACTCATGCAGTACTTACTAAATTTAAATAGTCCGATCTATGTACGTCACATGTATTACACAAGTGTCTATGTGCATGTTGCTACACGTGTAATTGTAATTTTTCCCATTAATTGTTGCATGCTTTTCTCGATTGTATTTGTATTTGCCTGTACGTATTGTCATTAACTTAAACGCCATTTATATGTTTGTTCAAGACAATAGACGTCTTGTCTATGTTTAATAAACTATTGAATTGAATTGATAATGCTCTCAAATGTATGTAGGTAGTCGAATCACCTCGGCCATTTCCTTAATTGGGACTACTTTTGTGACAGACATCAAAATGAATATGGCAGCTCGGATGACTACATTACGATGCCTGTAAAACGTCAATTTGTGGCGGCTTTAAATTTAAATAATCCAACTTTAATTTACCCAGCGCAGTAGACACACAGCAGACAAACGATGCCATTGTTTATCTTTTGTGAGAAACTACATTTTATGCATGTTCTTCTTCCGACTTCCGGCGAACAAAACGATCGTGATTCCTGTAAGTATCATTGCACCAGATACATCCGATGGATGATTGTCCCGAGAACGGAATTACCCGAGGAGTTCCGATTGACGTCTATATCTGTTTGAGCCGAAGTGTCCATCTTGTTTATTTATAGATTTTGAAAGCATTAAGAGCGATTTCTTTTCACGTTGTTTACCTTATTACAATTGAGGAAGTGTTAACATTGTCTTTACTAAAAGTTACGATGTATACGTTTCCGCAAAATAGGGGTAATCTGATGTTACATTTATTTAATATAGTCAAGTTGTCTCATACTAGCTTTAATAGCATTCGACTCACATTAGACAATGGCCTTTTTCCAAATAACTCACCACTGTTATTCCTACCACCATTTCAAACTTTTGCTTATACATGAACCCGTTTTTTTATAAATGTTCTAGTGTTTTAATTTAAAAATATCGGTATGCATTCAAGGAAATGCTAGTTCCAAACGGTTCTCTCATATCTTGGTGTCATCCGACAGTTTTCCTTTATCAAATGCTTGTAGCAATATCTTTTCTTTTATAAGGGGTAATTTAGGCATAATTTGTGCATTAACTGATACTTCAGTACAGATGGTTTTCAGAAGTAAATATTTTGTTGACAATTGAAATGCGATAAAATCAGTCTAAATGTTGTTTTTTCCCAAATCTATAAATAAGCACGAGTGGTATCTCTGCTAAAATGCTTAAAATAGACATCGACGTCTGGACGGACTATCCGTATGACTATACACGGTGATCTCAAAAGTAAGTTGTCGCGTGGTTTTCTTAGTTTAAAAATAACTATTTCTACAGCGTGGCTCAGATAGGAAATACCTGCTTAAAATGACGAATGGAAATTTATGCTTTGATGTTCATACTGAACTAGGGCACCAATGATCAGCATTTTGCAGGACCTTTTCAGGTAAAAATGACTTATTTGGTTATTAGAGAAAAAAAATCCTTAGTCCAAACTGTCGGATACCACCTTTTGATTGACAGCTGTGATTCCGAGGAAATGTATACACTAAGTAACTCCTATTTTCTATGGAAGAAAGAAAATTCTAAGCACTGGAACGTTTGGAAGAACGAGATTTTATGCTTAGAGACCAAACTTCTAAATTGTTGGCCAGAACTTGTAAGGAACTTACTTAATGAAAATATCCACCATGAGCTCAACTGTCTACAAACATTGGCCCCGGAGGACAGTGAGGGACGACGAGGTAAGATCTATGGAGTATTGTCCGTTTTCTTTTGTATTGCAAGTGTTGAGCAAGAAATTGTACGCATGTACTAAAAACGAGACTGTTAAAAGCTCTTATTGCCGAAGTAATATAAACAAATTTAATGCTGAAAACTCCATCATCATAATCGTTGTAATCATTATCATCACGATCATCATCATCATCATGGTAAGGATGATCATCATCAAGCAACAACAGCAGCAGTATCGTGTTCTATATCATTTGTTTTCATATTTTGGCTTTGACTGTTTGCATAATTTCACTGAATTTACGTGACTTACATAGTCAGAACATATATGTACGTCATGCTACAATTATCCAATCGGAAATAGCTAGACACTTTTATTATATATTATTTATATTGCAAGATAAATGTTTCTTTCTTCACGTATATATATAACTTATACTTAATCTTTCCTCCATCTCAGAAATAGGGAAGAAAGATGGCGCGAATGGTGTGCGGATGTTGAACGCGAGGCAACTCTTACAATATTTACTCAACCGCCCATCGAGGTAACGTCCCTTAACCGACAAAGGTACACGGTACACATCAAGTGTCTTTGTTATGAGCATTTTTGTTTCTACGAAGATATGGACGTTAGCATTATTTGTACAATGTTGCCGTTTCAATGCATACAACTTCAAGGTCTTGTGGGTGGAGATGCGTTGACTGCCATATTGCAGAGGCTACTTGCCCCCATCTGACCCCATCCCAACATATAGGCTCCTATCTCCCAAGATTATTTCTGAAAGTCAAGTAGCCGAGGTGATCCGAACGTGGGATCTCAAAAGTAAGTGGCCAAGTGGTTTGATTAGTTTAAAAATAGCTAAATGTGCGGAGTGGCTCAGATAGGAAATACTTTTTTTGTGGTGACAAGTGGGGTGTTATGCTTAATTTTTCACTTGGACGTAGGGCACAAATTAACAGTTTCGTGTGATATTTTCAGAAACAAACAATTATTTGGTTGCATAAAGAGAAAACAATTGTCCACACTATCGAATACCACATTTAAGATTTCTGGCTCCATTCAACACTCTTCGTCAAATTTACGAAATCCCGTTGGCCTCTAAACTAATTTGGGTGCAAAATGCGTCTACACCTTCAGGATACCATTGCTTATATTTACAGTTTTATTTCATCTTATATGAATGAAAGGTGGTAACCGCAATTTTGGACAAAAAAATATTAAACATCTTCATAAACAATTATTACATGAACAGATCCCGCCAACTGATGTTAACTGATGTCCTACTCCTGTCTGAAAAGTGTACTATAATGCCACAATCGCTTTACAAAGACGTATTTCCTATCTGAGCCACGCTGCACAGTTAGCTATTTTTAAACTAAGAAAACGACGTGACCACTAATGTTTTAGTTCATCCATGTCATCCGCTGTGACGTCGATGTCTATTTTTAGAAATCCCAATATTTCTTATTTATAGATTTGAAAATAATGGCCACTTTAGGTATTGATTAATGAGTTTTACTGCCCAAGAATTTAGAAACTGTTGAAAATAGTCAAAGCTTAGACTAAATTATGATGTTTTTCTACATAAATTATGCACAAATACCCCAAACAGAGGTCAGAAATTGTTACATATACAAGTTTTAGATATAGGTAAACTGTAAAATACCACATTTAAATGCATTCAAACGGACAATGGTCATGTGTATCTTGGTATCACTGGAATCACCAGAAAGTAAAGGCATATTATTCTGTTCTTGTTTGTTTTATATTATATATCAATTGCTTATAACATTAAGCTTTTGTGAAACAAAATTCTTTTCTTGTTCAATGATAAGAACATTTCTTTAGATGTCATATGACTAACAATTCACACTTGTCTGTTAAAGATATGTCATGTCAACCGTATATTACGGAATTTCTGAAAGAAAAGTACTGTAACAGTGGATCAATTGTCATCATGACTCAACACTTAAACACCTTGTGCACAAACTTCTACATTGTTAGCATTGTGACAAAGAGCATAACTTTTTGTTTACCAAATATGCTCCCAAAAGAATAACCTTTAAACATGTAATTACGAATCGGCAGAAAATAAAATCCCTTCTGTCACATTGGCAGTTTTTCTAAATAGAGTGTTTAACGATAAGGGCTCTTCATAGAGATTCAAGATAACTTGGTACCTCGGAACCGAACAATAGAAAGCCTAAACAGAATGAAAGCATCTTTTATGGTTACCTTTCTTTAACGGCTCTTCTACGCTGGAGGTCAGGAACAAAGGCTCACCATGGTGCGGTATGTCACAGGGGGCTTTTATGGCTATCTCTTCACCTCTTAAAAGGAAAAAAACATCGCGATAATCTTGAGAGTTGGTAAAAGTGAAAGTTGGACAACAATTACAGAAGTGTCGGTGAATATTCCGCTGCTCTCCACACTATCTAATTATCGTTGCTACATCCGTTGTGGGTAAGTTTACATCAACTGCGGGTCGTTTTGTAATGGGTCCATCTGGAACAACAATACAAACAGAGAAAACAGGCTGGTTGTATGCCTCCTTTGTTAAAGACCTGAAGGGAAAATGAGACGTAAAATATTTGCACTTAGCTAAAAGAGCTAATAAAGATACATGTACATACATTCTAATGAGTGAAATATGTAGAAAATGGAGTTCGCTGTTAAACTCACAACATGTCAACTGTATGGAGAGTGTATATGTTTAAACAGATAAATATTGATATAGAGCTGACTTCACTGTTCGCGTCTTAAGCACACTTATACAGCACCGTTTCGTTTCAAATTAACAAGAGGAAAGTGATAACGACGATCATTATGACGATGACGATGTTGATTAATATCCTGCTGCTGCAGCTGATGATGATGATGATGAAGATGATGATGGTGGTGGTGGTGGTGATGGTAGTGGTGGTGGTGGTGCTGCTGATTATGGTAATGATGATGATGATGATGATGATGATGATGATGATGATGATGATGATGATGATGATGATGATGATGATAACGGTGGTGGTGGTGGTGGTGGCAGCAGTGATGATGATGATGATGATGATGATGATGATGATGATGATGATGATGATGATGATGATGATTTAATTAAATCAAGAAGACGGTTACTTTGTGTAATTAATCAGACTGCGAAATTTCCAAAGTGAGAAAGTTACATCAGCCTTAAAAATATAAGACAGAGGTATACGCCGGCGGGCAGAAAGTAGAGTGTCGCCTTCACTGAGGTGAAGTGTGGTGTATTTATGGTCACAGAGAAGTCGTCGAGTCGAGACTTTCATCAGCCGTAAACACTACATTGTATACGTAAAATACTCGCATGACATTTAGCCATTAAATAGAAGTTGTATTCAAAGCATAGTATTACATCATGTCCTTAAAAATACACAATGAGCCACACTAGAATACTAGCGGAAACAAGGACAAATGTTACAAAGTTGATTCCGTCGTTGTAACCAGCTTTTTACATTACTAAAATTGGCCAACAATTAAAAATAAAAAATCGTAATAAATGAATATTAAATCCAAGAAAGTAACAACAGTGTCGCACAATTTGTATATTTTGCAAACCTTAGGACATTTAATTGATTAAAATATTTTATAAAAATGCATTTTTTAAATATGTTAACAACTGTAAAATACATCATCATACATTAAGAAGAATAAGTCACAAGTGTACATATATTTAATATTAATTAACTGTATAAATTTAACTTTAATAAGTAATTATATTAATATTTATTGCAATTAAACATATTTGTTACAGAACAGTTAACATTGTTCTTGGTGAACACAATTGGGAGAGCATCGGTTTGCGGATCGGGAGGTCGCGGGTTCAAACCCCGACCGGGTCAAACCAAAGACTTTAAAGTTGGTAGCAGTGGCTTCCCTCCTAACGCTCGGGGCTAAGGGGACAGCATTACGCCTTACTCGTCGATGTCAGTATAATGGACCGGCCGGGTTCAGTCCCTCATAAGTGCCCCTGTGCTATAATGATAGAAATGATAGAAATGTCGCTGCACAGTATCGGCAAAAATGCCGGCAAATCCCATTCCATCCCTCTTCCTGAACCCTGTCGTCCCATGTCACTCTGTATATTTCTATTGATATGCTGCCATCAATGATTTGCTGAATGCAAAAAAAAAAATGTATTTTTTTATTCCAACAGAAACATTGAATATTGAATCAATTAATACGAACGTATGAGTGTAGTAGTAGTAGTAGTAGTAGTAGTAGTAGTAGTAGTAGTAGTAGTAGTAGTAGTAGTAGAAGTAGTAGTAGTAATAGTAGTAGTAGTAGTAGTAGTAGTAGTAGTAGTAGTAGTAGTAGTAGTAGTAGTAGTAGTAGTAGTAGTAGTAGTAGTAGTAGAAGTAGTAGTAGTAATAGTAGTAGTAGTAGTAGTAGTAGTAGTAGTAGTAGTAGTAGTAGTAGTAGTAGTAGTAGTAGTAGTAGTAAAGTGATATTGCTTTAACCATCCACCCACACCTCAGTACCACCTCGAGAAGACTTGAAACTGTATTCATTTTTGTGACCTCTCAATACAGTCAATTTTTATGCCTCGTGATCATCCAGTGTAAAGATGTATGGAACCGTAATATTTTACGTTTAAGGATAGTAATAGCAATGTCTAGATTACAAAACACACCATGCATTGTTATGCGGTATAATATTTTTAATCCATCACGTTTACTTGTCTTGTATAAAAGGGGTGCAAATAAGTACGTTACTTTATTACCGTACCGCCTTTTCAGGAAAAAAATATGTTGTCAGTTAAGTTACTAATGAAATCCTTAAACAATTTCAGGTTGCTGGGTGGAGATCAAAACCATACAGATACTGGACACGAGAAGGGTTTGAATATTAATTTTAATAAGGAATTTAAAAAGGCAGTTCTCATTGCGCAGGATGTGAGATGTTAAAAAAGAAAACAAGATATTTTTGCTTTGACAATATATTAAATACATGATTAGAAATAGCTCTATAAGCATGTTACAAGTTACTTATAACTTACATAAAGCTGTTGTAGATTCTGCCATTTTCCCAGATATATGGGGTTTATGTATCGCTTTTTCTCAATATTTAAAAAAAACGCAATACCTCGATCCTGATAATTAGTGATGGAATTCTATTATAACTTGGTCAGACTATCATATTCTAATTTGTGAAAAATGACGACATTAGGAAATGTTAAATTGCAATTGATCAATCGGTTAATAATAATCATTTTCCTATCTAGAAGGTGTTTTTCTTTTGTTGACTAAAGTGGAGCTTTTGACAGTGTTAATAGACTATCGTCTGGGGAACGGGGAATGTTTAGAAATGATACATTACCTTATCAAAAATAAAAATCTTTTACAAACACTGCAAATTGCAGTAAAGTCTTTTTATGACTTCCTCTATGGTCCGTCCTGGAGAGAACTTGTCCCCAGTTTTATTTCGTTTTATCTTAATGACCTTAATTAGATATGTCACAGAAATACTCAGGTCTTACTAGTCTGTCACATATTGTAGATGATGTCCTAAGAAATAACAAAGAAGTAATATTTAGTTACACGCTGATTATAATGTTATTTCAGCTGAAAATGCCATTGATTCCAAACTGTTGTCTTAAATGTTTTGTCATAGTATTGTGACATATGAAATCCGGAAATAAACTCAAGAAAACAAAAGTACCTCAATTTTATAATAATCAAAATAAACATTATGGACACTTGCCCATCTTTAAGTATTCGATTTTTTACAATCGTAAATTTCATCTGTCGAATGCACATTTGACTAATTGGGTTAATAAGGTTAAGTTTTAAGCTACAAGTAGATCTAGAGCACTTTTTTGCATATGCGTTCAACTTTATTTGTTTTATTCAATTGTGATACCAATTTAGCTAAATGGCTAACAAATTTGGGGCTGTGAGTCGGTTATATTGTTTGATAGATTTCAAATTCAGTATTAGAAACAAATATATATATACCAGTTGTCCTAGGCATGCATTTTGCCAAGATTGGTGTGCCACAAAGTTTAACATATACCATACATTTTGAGGAGCATCTTATATATATATATATATATATATATATATATATATATATATATATATATATATATATATATATATATATATATATATATATATATATATATATATATATATATATATATATATATATATATATATATATATATATTAAAGATGCTCCCCAAAATGTATGGTATATGGTAAACTTTGTGGCACAACAATCTTGGCAAAATGCATGCCTAGGACAACTGATGTCAAGTCATGAAGAATAGCGATAGTAAATAGCATGCGGCTTATATATAACTATAATTGGAATAAACATAGTTGGGTGTTACCGTCAATGTACGAAAGACCCATGGATCAGTATAAACAAACTTGATATTGCAGAATAAATTATTCTGAAAAATATCTTAAATACAGACTATACGTGCATACTTTTGAGTTTGAAGCTTACTTCAGCAAACCTGTTTTTTTTTAACAGGCCGAGCTTCTATGTAGATTCAGGGAATCTAGGACAGTTGCCCCCCCGGACGTTTGCCCCCCGGACGTTTGCCCCCCTATTTGTGAAGGGCGGACGTTTGCCCCCCAGCTGAAATTACAAGGCGGACGTTTGCCCCCCAGCTGAAATTACAAGGCGGACGTTTGCCCCCCAGCTGAAATTACAAGGCGGACGTTTGCCCCCCCCTACTAAAATGTCAAGGCGGAAATTGCCCTCCCTTTCTTCTCAAACTCTGTATCCCGCCTGTAAATGTCTTCCCGCCATATAAGAAACATACACAAACGGTACTACATGGTGCTACAGTACATGAAATGTGTTAGGTGTAACAAAATTTTCTATAATTTTTTTCATAGGACTGGAATCAAGTTACAATCTAGTTTGCCTTCATATCTTTACATCGCATCAGGTTCCGAGACAATTTACCCGTTCTAAAACTCTCGCCGTCGAACCCGCAAGACTTCGGCTTTAACAGGTTGTTTGCTACACAATCTCCTGGATTTAATTCGGCCAATCAAAGAAACCGTCGCGTATAATTTAATGCAATACAGTTAATTGTTTATAATTAAATACAATCATGTTAATCGCCGTTAATTGGCATTCTCTGTGAAATTAGTAATTAATCAATGAAGGGATTAGCAGTAAAATGTTAACTATCTTAAAATCTATGTATTTAGATGTCAAAGCATGTGTTAGATTAAGTCATGATACTAGGATTTCGGACTTTTTTGATGTTTCTTTAGGCTTAAAACAAGGTGAACCTCTATCCCCCTTACTCTTTATACTATTTGTGAATGATATATCCCAAAGTATTGATGTTACTTCACTCACAGAAAAAGATTGTAATTTATTATCAATGTATATGATTCTTTTTGCAGATGATATTGTTTTGTTCACCACTGACCCCAATAGCCTTCAAAAGCAGCTAGATTCAGTTAACGAATATTCTTGTAAATGGGGTCTGAAAATAAATGTAGCAAAAACTAAAATATGCATATTCGAGAAACGTAGACAAAACAAACATCCTGTTTTTTCTATAAATGGTATCAATATAGAAAACGTTGATTACTTTACATATCTTGGTGTAAAATTTAAATACACAGGATCATTATTAGATGCAGCTAAGTCATTATCTGACCAAGCTTTACGAGCTTATTATAGTTTAATGTCACTTTTCGATAAAGTTAATTATGATGTTAAAACAAAATTGTCATTATTTGATTCATTAGTTTTACCAATTTTACTTTACGGTTCAGAAGTCTGGGGAGTATACAATATAAAATTCATTGATAAGTTACACCTACGATTCTGTAGATATATACTTAGAGTAAAAAGGCAAACACCCAATTGTGCCGTTTATGGCGAATTGGGGCGTTATCCAATTTCTCTATTATGCAAGGAGAGGTCTGTCAAATTTTGGTGTAAATTAATGTCTCAAAATCAATCAAATCTTTATAACATGTACATGGATCTTTGTAATATTAATTCTTCTTGGTCTAGTAAAATTAACTCGATTATAGACCATCTTGGTTTAAGTGATGTTCGACTTAATTTTAACAACCAATGTAATAATTTTCCTATGATAAAAACTCGACTTAGAGACCAGTTCCTTCAAAACTGGCATAATGAAATTAACTTATCACCAAAACTTGAATATTATTGTAAGTTTAAGAAGTGTTTCGAGTTTGAATCTTATTTAATAAACATTCCAAATGATAATTTAAGGCAGATACTTACTAGATTCCGTGTCGGGTCCCATAACCTTGACATAGAAACTGGTAGGTATCACCAAATTCCTAGAGATAATAGACTCTGTAGACTTTGTAATAGTAATTTAGTAGAAACTGAATATCATTTCTTTATGTGTTGTCCAGAATATTCCCATTTAAGAAGACAATACTTCAATGGGATATCCTGGCTCTCTTTAAACAAATTTATAAATATAATGTCAACATCTAAAACAAAATATATTCATAAAATTGCTTTGTTTTTAAGAGATGCTTTTAAGATTCGTGAAAATACCCTTAACCAATAACTGTTTCTGTTAAGATTATATTCGAATGATAGTATAATGTCTTTAATGTAGAACATAATTTTTGAACAGCATTCATATTGTATATTTGTATTTGTTAATATTTTTTTGTAATTTGTATTTCGTCTTTGCCATGCGTTATATCTTTGTAAATGGCCAAAGACAATATTTGTCGATATAGCCAATAAATATTGAATTGAAAAAAAAAAAAAAAAAAGTAATGCAAAGAAACCGCCGCGTATAACTGAACGCATTACAGCTAATTGTTTATAATTAAGTACAAGGATGTTAATCGCCGTTTTTTACATTCTTTGTAAAATTAATGAAATTGACAGATTGATTTTTTGAAAGTCCGCCCTTACGTTATGGGGGGGGGGGGGGGCAAAAGTCCGCCCTCAAGTTTTGTTGAGGGGGCAAACGTCCGGCTTTGAAAATCGGCAGGGGGGCAAAAGTCCGGCTCTGAAAAACGACAGGGGGGCAAACGTCCGGCCTGCATTTAAAAGAGGGCAAACGTCCGGGGGGCAAATGTCCGGGGGGGCAAATGTCCGTACACCAGATTCAGGTGTACCAATCACAGTATGCATATTTAAAAAGGGGAATATTTGTTTGTATGGACAGCAGTGAACAAACTAATCATTTATACCACAGCATTGTCATGGGTGATGTTTATCACTACCTTGACATGCAATATCCTCCAAAGGGATCTTTCTACTACCATTTTAACCACACAAGCATGCTTGATTACTATAAATCAGTGGCTACTAACTTTGTTTTACTCAAGTTATCAGTCTGCTGGAAGTTTATCTCTAATGTCTGGTTTAGGTTGTAAGTAGTAAGACCATATGTATGCTGTTTGTTCCCATACTCTTGAATTCATGCGCATAGAAATGGTTACTCTTTGATCTAATGGTTGAGACAAGTCAAATAAATAATCTATATATCATGTTCAACATATAAACCGCTTACCGTGGTTAGTAACGTAAAGTTTCGTCCGATAATCCAATCCTAAAATGTTTCGTGCAGTCATTGGCATATGCTTAACTTTTTGCCATATTTGTTCTTCTTCGTCTGTGTTATCACGTGTTTGCCATCATTCCTTTGTTGTTCTTTGCTCTTTAAAATCAATGACTTAACGAAACAATGTGGTCTATTGTCATTTTTTCCACTTACTAACCTTGTATTTATGACGACATCAAACTAAAGATTATGTCATTTTTGTTGTTGATGTTGTTGTTTCTGTTATTTAGTGTTATTAAACACACTTGTTAATAAACTACCATAACCATTTTCAGAAAGAAATTGCACAGTTGTATTGAGAAATAGCTTGACAGAAATTGTTATAATAGAACACAGGATCAAAGTTGACGTATATCGCAATATAATGCAAGTAGAATGATTTAATCTTCAATTTAATAGGATATTTTGTTGGTCGTTTTAGATAATCCTTTTTATTGTTTAAAAATGTGAATACTTGTTTGTAATATAATGTTGTTTACATAAAAAAGTGTTGTTGTTTTTTAAAAATCCGAACAAGGAAAAACTCTAACAGTAGCAATATCAAGTCTATACTTCTAAGTCCGGAAGAATGGATATGATGTACAAAGACCATATTACACTGTCAATTGTCCGTTTTTTATATAATCAGATGCGTGTCCAGATATATATCCGTATTGGATACTTCGTTGTAAACTAGCCTTTAGTTATTAAAATAAAATGGCTTGAGTCATTAAATACAGAACAGTTTGCATGATTGGCTAGCTGCAGATGGCGCTATCTGCTCACCATTTGCACTTTTTGCTGCTGGATTTATGACGAAGCGATACGGTTTTACTGATTATTTTTATGAGCCAAAAAGTATTGCTAAAGTATAGGTTATTAGCAAGTGAAGCACTGTTGACTCACGTTATCACGGAATCTACGTTACGTCCATAGCGTTAATCCTTGTGACAACCGACGGCATCAGATATGGTTCATGATAACTACCGGACCATAAGGTTCTGTGTGTCATTATAACTACAGTGACTGTAATCACTTCATCAACACTCACGACAAGTCGTGCATTGCAGATCTCAGATGATCGTTGTTCAAATCTGTTAATAAAATGCATGTACCTCGTAGCTGGCTAAGCAGGAATAAATCAAGATCATGCAAATGGTGCAGAACTGATTAACTAGGCCAAGAGTGGAGCCGTCAGTCAGAGTGTGCACTATGCGGCAGAGCTACGAGAAAGATGTCGTAATACATTGGCATGAAGTTTTTAGCAAATAAATAAGAATATTTTTTCTGGATTTATCTTATTTATAACTGTAGCATGACAAAGTCCAATTTAAAATTGCCGTTATTAAGTGTATACGTTAATGTTTCAAGTATATTTCGGCTATATCGTACTAACAGCTTGATTTAGTTACTAAACAAATCCAAAGTGGCTGCCATATAGTCACAGAGGCACCGCAGATAATCTGAACTGGTGTCTTAAAAATGTCCTTCTTATTTAGGTCTCGAACTTACTACAGTGAGGAGCCATGGGCCATCTTAACTCCCATCACCAGGTGCATTAAATAGCCTTGAGATAAGTAATGATTGCATACCTTCGCCCATGTCTGTTAGCTGTATATGCATGCTTAATAACTTGTTTATGAATTTTTCTCACTGTAATCAAGATAGTGAAAAGCATGGCATCGTTTGTTGGTGTTCATACTGGGAAATAAGAGTTAGCTGTTTAAGTCGTGGATAAATATGATCATATTTCCAATCTTCGTGAAAGTTTAATGGCACAACTGATGTGTGTTCTTTGCAAAACAGAATACATGAAATATTATTGTATGAGAATGTAACGATGGACTTATATTTTTCGAAGAAACAAAAAGTCATTTGTACTATATGAGCAGCGTCAATGGCGGATTTATTGACAACAAAATTCCTTTTATCCTATTGTTTAACTCTACAATAAGTACAATACTAGCTCTTACAATATTATAATGTTCATCACAAGAACCCACAAATACCCAACAAACTTTTATTTGAATTATGTTTCATTTATTAACAAATTATGGTGAGAATATTTCTTAAAAAGTCCATTCGATTCTTTGACGCATTGGCACGAACATACTGTAAATCCATAACAGCTCGCTGTAAGATAACTGGACTGTTTGCTGCTGAGATTCTGGCTACAGATCGTATTTAACTCCCAAGTCTAACTTTTACAAGATGTTTCAGCATAGATGTGTACTAAGAAACACTGGCGGAACAATCTTATACATTAAAAATCATTTTGTTCCTGTAGTTAAGTTTTTGTTATGTTTACGTATATTATTAATCAAGTAACTCAGATTTTATACTAGATATTTATAAATGCAGCATATTAAGTATATATTAAATAAAATCATCTTCTCCATCATCAGTAATGTTGGTTCCTATTATCTTATCTAGTGGCCGAGCCCCAGCTGTGAAGCAGGTATCTTCACGGTAATGTAGTCCTGGGCAGGTGTTTTCACACAGATACCAACTGCTGATAAGCCAATCCTGCCGCCAAAACAACCCATAGACAACCCGCTCTTGAACAGTTGGATAAATAGAACATTATGATTTGACATTGCTAATTTCCACAGATCACTGGCTTTTTTGTTTAAATTCATACTTTTCTATCACTTGTTGTGACGTATACATTTCTTTGCAGAGTATCCTTGTTGTTGCTGAAGCTATTGTCAATGTCGACATCATCGTCCTTTTTATGACCCCTGGACATTCAAAAGAGTACTTTTGAAAAACAGTCTTTGCTAATTTCTTGTGTTATATATATATATATATATATATATATATATATATATATATATATATATATATATATATATATATATATATATATATATATATATATATAGACAAAGAACAACCAGAATGAAGGAAGAATGCACCAGAATACATTTGCTGTTATCATTATGGGACATAACCGTCTATTTCCTATACTAGTATAAGGTAATGGTTGTTATTTGCTTATTTCCCTTGAAGAGTTAAAAATAGATTCACAACCGGGGTATCTCCGAGCTGGAATTTATTTATACGATTCTGAACTGGGGTCAGTGATTTAAACGAATCCTTTGTTGAGACGAGTCAATATGCGATTTTTTTTATTCTTTTCTTGTTGTTTTGTTGCATCGAAAATGGGTGGTTTTGTTCCTCATGCTTTCTTAGAATGAAATTATATGTTCTTGGTGCTTTTAAGTACACTTCATACACGTTCCATTATCAATAAAATATTTCAATTACAGCTGTTAATAAATATTGTATATTACGCTGAAATACTTGACATTATTTCTGTCGCTAAAGTGGCATATTTCCTTTAATTAAGATAACATATGTAACATCTAATAATGGCTGCGCTTTCATAAGTGCATAATGTTTATTTTGCGTTAATCCGTTATCGCCGACATTGACAAATAACGTGCATTCATTCTTTGCCTGCATAACACAATTACAATGGCTGACCCAACACCTCTGTTTCACACCTGTATGCCATCCGTCGCAGTAACCCAATTATTTCACCGCCAGCGACACGTTATCATTAACAGGTGCGTAATATGTGTCAAAAACTGTCACCTTTTCAAAGTTTTATCATATGTGGGGTTTGGGACAACAACAACTCCCATAATTCTCTATGACGTTTCCGGTTAATTACAGGCGATCGTGTAAAGATTACGATTTCATCAATGATAGGTGTCGCCACGATGCTTGATTGAATATTTAGTGTCTTATTAAGAAAATTACGACAGCTACTGTTTGCTACGTGTCTCTGGTCTAGTGATAAACCAGTGTATGAATCTTAGGACTGTTTATTAAATCGAACATTTGAATAAATCAATTCTTATATAAACATATATGTATCATAAACTTAGGAAAAAAAACATACACATTGCAACAAAACTTCTAGTAACACATACATATATGAGAGCCCTGAGACAGACAATGATAAAACACAACTAATCTAACTGTATAAAATCCAATAATAAGACATGTTTTGTGTGTGATGTTCTTATCCTTTTATAGACATACAAAAGTTACTGAACGGTCCTCGGCTGCATTAAAGAGCAATAACAAATCAGAGTATTTTCTGAAGAAGTTTACATTTTAAATTCAAGTATAACAACGGTAGAGTGCTTAAAGTGTTGGGGTTTTTTTTTACTAATAATCCAAACCACTTATTTGTGTGTTCTTTTTTTAATTAAGCCACAAGACAATGAGTTATAATGTAAAATAATGGTTTGGTCTCGTACACTTTAATAGCTTTTTTTTTTATACAGGAAGCAATTTCAATTCCATTATAGTCAAGCGACGCCGACACGTGTGTGAGCGTTCTTTAAAACAATTTTCCTAAGAGAAAATTAAAAGTCGTAAAAATATTAATGAAATGCACATTAAGTCGTTTCCATGTGGCACTTATGACTACATGACATAATCGTTTTCTCCCTTGCCCTAGTGTTGTTGTTTTTTCACCCTGATACTCCTTTCTTACAATTTTCTGCAGATTATGCTAAAAGATGCAAATAACACTTCTTAATGGGCACGCAGTAAAGAACTGCAGAACATTTGATTAAAACAGGAATCCAAATAGAGCAAAAAAGTGTCGTTACAAATCCTTTTAACACAATGACAGGAAGTGCTAACACTAGCACGACCAAGAATTTTAATGCGTTTTCTTTTTTTTTCTCTAGCATTTAAAGGCAAGGGGGCTTGATGCTTTTTGACAGCTGTTAGTGAAAATGAGGCTGTGGAACCGTGCGAACGTAACGGCAATGCGCGCAAGTCTCCAAACTGAACGCGTCCTTCACAGCCGACACGCTTCGCTAGCACGTCCCCACCCCACATCGCCACAGCTGAGTGATGTCATCAAGCCAGATGATCGAGGGAGCTTCGTCTGCCTTAACGTTGACACTTGCTACATGTACACCGACTGTTTCACAGGTGAACGTTGGAAGACGAACACGAAGGACTGAAAGGACACAACGAGTGCACGTTTAAGCCGAGATTTGTGTCCGACTCCCAGTTTGTTAGAGATGAAATAACAAAGAAGGATTATCAGTTTACAGTTGTGTGAGAGATTAAACGGTATTGAGCTTGTCGGTTTTGTGCCTCTTTCTCTTCGTCAGCCTTTATTGTACATAGAGCGGATCTATTTATAGACCAGTAGGTCCACACTGTTATGATAAAGCATACTGTATTTCAGTTGAAGTAGGACTGTCGTCTCGACTAGACGTGTACAGTGGGTGTGGGAAACTGCTTTTGTTGTTAGGACTTAATTTCAAAAGTGACATTGCCGTAATTTGTTTGATAAAAAATCAGAATAATAGTGTGTTTTTCTAATTTGTGATATGTTGAAAAAAGGCTTAAATTGATAAATTCATGGAAAATTGGATATGCAGAAAATTTTGTGAAATTTGACATTTGGGTGTTTTATTGGAGGCATAGAATTAGAAGTATTGTCTTTATAAATATTTTTGGTTTGTTTAAGTAATTAATTAAATTATAAGTTTTCAATATATGATCCAACGGATACAAGGTGGTTCGGTTATCTGGCGGTTGATGCAAGAAGTATCATACAGTCAAGTGTTGGAGCGGTGGTCACCAGCGGTCTGTGCCGGGCGGGAGTGTCATGTCTGTTGATATCCTGCCTGCCAAGCTGTCACAGCCCACCCTGTTCCAGCCCACCCATCTCAGCGCCATGAAGGAGGGACGGGTAGTGGCAGCACCCCAGGACCCGCTCAAGAGACGGGATTCCAAGGGGGTTAATATCAGTAACTTCGACCCCAACTGCATCATCTATAATTCCAACACCGACACTACCTACCTCAGGGGTCGGTTATTGGGCAAGGTATGTCTACAGTAATCTAGTCTTCTTGTTTAAACTGTTAAGTTTCCACCTTTGTATACTATTTTTATCTTTAGCACTATAAAATATTATAATAACTGTGTCATTGTTTCGTTTTACACACTTCACGTGTCCTTTCCCTACACCGTTTTTTTCTACAACTAGTGTTCTTTCCAATTTCTGGCAAACGTCACTGTAATGATCTCCACTCCAACCCAACCCTAACCCCTCCATCCTCCCCTACCCCCCACCCACACCCCACCCAAACACCAATTTTTATTGTTATTGTTACAGTTACATTTACTGGCAAGCTTGATTCAACTCCATTTCCTACTTTCACTTTTCTGCTATCCTCATGATCAAGACTACTAACACGCCTCGGAAGTTTCGTCATGCAGTGTCATTATTCCCCATTCATACCCCATTCAATACAAAAATGAAACATGTCACCGCATACGAAATCACTTCTCTATCATGTGGAGAGTAGGTACACTGCTCTTGTATTTTCTAACGCAAATTTCAGCTTAACATGTATCTTCTACAACGACGACCACCAGTAAACATCAACACCAAACCATCACCAACGACACCATAGTTCTAGCTTGTCTCTCGATGGGGGACAAACAAAGATGACCGCGATTGCTTGCTAGGGCTTACTTTTACGGACCCTATGTTTGCTTCTTCGCTGTTAGGCCTCAAACGTCCCCGGTGAACGCTTTCAAGTGGACAAACATCCGTTACGTTCATGTAATTTCCTAAAGCCCGACAACAATCCTTACAAAAATGGGTCCCATGGTTTAAGGAAACTGGGATGTGTTGTCCCTAACTGTTCTACTGTAGCGTATAATGGAAATGTTGGCTATTTGCTCACAATATCCTATATAAGTAACAAGTCATATTGACAGAGAAGATGCAGTGAAGAGTTTGATTGCACAGCTTTCAGTGGGAGTTAGCAGATCCGGATATACACTACTGGTCTGTCTGGACAATTTGTTTTGGTAGGTTGGACCTAGGACAAAGGAACTTGTGTACACATATATGCATATAATTATGTGTGTTTGTGTGATACATATTCTTGTACAAGGCTAGATAAAGTTACCGCATGCAGTCGGCATATAATGTATGGCCTCATAGTCTAATAATTATGCGAAAATTATTTTTAACTTATTCCACTGTCGTATTTATTCACGCAACCTCGTTTTATTACACCACTGACGTATTTCTCGTGTTAGAGTTCGTCTACAACGTTTAACTACACATCTATCAAACACGCACACAAGGATGTATT
Organism: Sinonovacula constricta; assembly: GCA_007844125.1. Lineage (NCBI taxonomy): Eukaryota > Metazoa > Mollusca > Bivalvia > Cardiida > Solecurtidae > Sinonovacula > Sinonovacula constricta. Next base: position 40,197,509 of record CM017562.1, read on the forward strand.
TTTATCCAAGCGACGAAATATTCTCTCGTATAACATAAATCATTATATTCTCTTAAAATTATAAATATACTCTTAGTCCTTCGTCAGTAGCCAAGTTTAACAAGAATAGACGAAATCGAACTTCTGGTCAAAATTGAAGTAGACGAATTATGAGTAGACCCAAAGTGATTCTACAGTGGACGAAATGGAATTTCATTGTACCAGTAGACAAATTGGGAGTAGACCAAATGTGATTTTACTGTGAACGAAATAGGATTTCAGAGTGAAAGTAGACGAAATGGGATTTCCGAGTAGACCAAATGAGACCCAACAGCTAAATGCATAAGGGCACTATTTGTCATTCTACTCTTTAAATATTCCCAAGAAAATGTACAAAACAAAGAATCTAATATCCATTGATCCTAAGATTAAGATTCGCCAGTCGACCGTCTGTAGAATCAAGAATCATGTAACAAAGCTTGCAGAGAACCCATATTCTAACTCGTGACCCCGCTGGCAACTCGACCATTTGCCAAGAGATTTGGGCCAGGAAAAGAAGTATTGGTTCTTGAAATCAAATTAATTTCAATTGAACCCCGAGTGTCATTGATTTCTCATGCTTAGACAAAGAAATGTTACGCTGCTCACAAAACGGTTCACATTTCTTCAAGACTTTCCTAAACGGGACTAAACCTTCCAATACAACGTGCCTGACACTTCTCCTCAACTGTCGAAACATTGTTCCCACCCAGACAAAAAGCAGTAAAAATCAATAGATAATTTACAGCTGGTCGATAAAGATAGATCTCTGTTGTTGTTTTTTAATTTGTTTTGTCGTGGATTTTATTGCGTTGGCGGTTCACTTATTTTTATTTGATAAATTATTGTTAAATAGAGAATTGGAATGTAGGAAAATTCTCTTTAGAGTTATTTTAACTTCTTATCAAGCATTTCCATGATAAATCAAGATAGTTGTATTGAATTGCTTGTTCAAAATATGCTGTTCTTTATCATACAGATAGGTCTTCTCACAACAAATAAAGCTTATATGGACCGACCTCTGCTGCAATAATGAAAACTATCACACGTACAATGACAATATCATTTTTCAATATGATTAATAGATTATTTAGCTATTTCTTCAGAGAAGAATGTATGAGCAATTTGACTCAATAAGCCTTTTTGAAGTTTTCAGTCGCTATGTCTGTTCAGATTCAGATTGTCTTTTATTGGCAAACTTTTAAACCTACATTGAAGGCAAATACCAAAATGCAATACGAGCTTTGATTCGAGCTCTTGTTCTAGCTATGATTTGATATCAAATTGTTGCCAAATGAAGAGACATTTTTTGTGGAAAGTGAAATAATAACTATCACATAACTAACGTGTTGGTATATATTCCAATCGTTGCCTTTGATAGGTAAGATGATGCGGCGCTTTTGATTCCAGTAGTTTTCATGGAAAGTAAAAGTCATCTGTTAAGGAATAATAGTTTCAATATATTCAACCGATGAAAGGGTGCGATAAAAGCATAAAAATACAAAAAGTATAAAAAAAGAAACATTGTGCGACAGTGTAAACTATTTAAAAATGTTAAGTTAAAAGAAGTTTCATTTCTTTCTTTGCCCCGCTGCTCACTTGTCAATTTGCCAGTCACATTAATTTCAAATCAGTGTTAAGTAGCTTTGCCTGAAGGCAAAGAATACATTACAGCTAAGACCGCACTCTGACATAACACCGTATAACGTATATTTAGCTACTTGTAACGTTACGTCTGTTGTCGCAATATTTGGGATCCCATCGATGATAGGGTTACTGCGGGGTTTTCCTGACCCATCTTATCTACGGTTTAAATCTTCCCGGAGGTCACCAACTGTTATCACGTTGGCCAGATTATTACACGCACAGACAGGTGGAAGGACATTGATATATAGTGACACGTGCGTGGTGGATTCTACATAAATATATAAATTAATATTTTGAAAATGTTCTGCAATAGCAATGTGTCCATTATGTAAGAGATGTTCTGGTTGAGTTGTAAAAGGAAATAAAGAACAAAGATTAAGTGTACCTTTATCTGTAAGTGTAATGTCAACATGTACATAACTGCGCAGATTATATTCGTTACCGGGCTTACTCATACTTGAAACGAACACAATCATTGCTGTAAAGGGAAGTGATTAGTTGTTTTGTCAGAGAACACGAAGAAAATCAATCCATCCCAGTTTTACAACAAACAAAATTATCCATTAAAACAGTATATTGAACAAGACCATGCTTAATGATAAATGTGTAAGATGGTAATACATATTACAAAAATACCTGATTGTTTTCAATGATAATTTAGATATCAGATCGTTTAGATAGATAGCCCATTGTTTTTCCATATCACTTATGTGGTACCCTCTCTCCTCAACCCCATTATCTGACGATCGCTATTTTCATTTATAACATCCACATATGCATTAATTAAACACACAGTGACCTAAATATCTGCCTGACATGTTTACACGATACAATTCTATCTGGAATTTATCCCTTTCACCAGTATACTTGTCTCCTGAGATGACCCGGCTTTACTCACCGGTAACTTTAGTACTTTGATCACGTTGCTTTCCTTTGATGTGTCGAAGTCTCTCGTGAGATCGATAAACGAGACACAAAACACACAAAAACTTATATCCAGTCACATTCACATGTTTTATGGTATCTGCCAATGCTAGTCCGCCTCCACTGTTGGACTCTGTTGGTATTAGTGCGAAAAAATAAATAGGTAGGCTTGAGCAATTTAAGATGTGGTCGTTTCCCACACTGTAAACAGTGTTAACACACATCCCTTTTTGTCAATTCCGCATGTCATAGTCAAAGCAGGTTACAACTTAATAAGACCGACTTAACTTACTATCTGCTCTCTTTTATTTCATTGCAATCATGTTCCATATGATACAAAATTAAAGTTTTTTAATCGTAATTCTTTACATAGCGCCCTGTATCCTATGAGTATTTATACTCCCTTTCACTATCACTTTCCAAATCTCAAATTCAGAACACTGGTTCTAGGAACTTTAATACATTATCTATATTAATGTGCGTTTTATTTAAAGGTGGTATCCGACAGTTTTCCTGTACCAAATGTATGTAACAATATTATTCCACATTTTCTGGGAATGTATACATAATTTCAGCATTAACTTATATTAAAGTCTGAGTAGACGATTTTGAGCTATATCTATATGTTAGACAGTACACATTGCGAAAAATCGGTCTAAATGTTCAGTCTTTCAAAATCTATAAATAAAGCACGAAAGTGATCTCTGCTAAAATAGATACCGACGTCAACGCGGGATACCCTGACGACGATATAACATGATCTCGAAAGTAAGTCGCCATGTGGATTGGGGTGTAATGCTTCTTTTTTCACATATAGATATATGGTATCAATTAACAGCATTTGCGGAGCCTTTTCAGGTAACAATGACTTACGTGGTAATTTGAGAAAATATGGCCTAAACTGTGGGATACCGCCTTTAAGACATGAGTGTTGCGCCGATTACTTAAAATTATCATGTTTCCAACCTGAACCCTGTTGACAGACTGTTGATGTAATGTTTATCCTCGTTGGTTTACACTGCAGCATCTCGTGTCATATGTTTGTTCTAATTAACACATCTTCAACGTCACGAATTCACACGGTACTTGTCCACATCTGGGGAAATGCTGACTTGATGCACAACGCCTCCATCCCCCAACTCCCACAAGTATGTGAATAAAATCGTGTAAGGATTCTGATAAAATGTTGTTTTCTTTATCGTCAAGTACTTTTGATCATTTGTGATCAGTTGTCCTCCGCATATAACGAGGCAGTTATGGTTTATTTAAGGAAAATGTCAACATAATTAGGATCTTTTACGTGCACGCGTGGCTCTTCCTCTACCAATTAAAGCTGAGCAACTTTAATGTACATAATTCTGTCACTGTTTAACTAATGCAAAAAAGTATAAAGTCGACCCCCTCCCTCTCTTAACTCCCGCAGCATTTTTCGTGGTTTATAGATGTGAGGTAGCCGTATCATAGACTGTGCTATCCATTACTGTTCAGTCTCCTTGGACCCGGAAAGAGACATATGCCGTGTCCCATGGGAACTCCTTACTACGGGTAATTATCCGAAGCGGTTAGCGACATTTTCCCGATTACTGCTGCTGCCATTTACGGCAACTAGTGGACGTTTATTCCCTCATTAATTCCCTGCTGCATCCGAAATGGGCTACTGACCAAGTCACAAGGGGTCAAGTGAGGACGACTGCATTGGGAACCCAAACATGAAAGACACCGATGAAAGCGGTGATTTCTACTGTTTGGAAGCCCTATTGTTGGTTTGACCATGTCATTTCCGGGCTGCGACTGAGATAATGATATCTGCTCGTATTTAAGCATTATTAACCATATGGCATTTTCAATATCTAAATGTTAAAGAGAAGAATGATTAAATGAATGCGCGAGTGTATGTGACTGAATACTATCTCATTGTCCTTGGACCTTAAGCAATCAATCCAGGAACCGAAAAGAAATCCATATATCTGAGATACATAGGTCGATATAGTTCTAATTATTACATTATATACAGCTGGCAATTAAGCAGTAGTCGGTAATGCCATGACGGACGGCCATTCATCACAAGATAGACAATTGGTCTATAATTGACAGACAGGTCTGTCCTATCATATCTCCACATGACCAAAGTAACATGGATTATAAAAGCTGTTACAACAATAATACTGCCCATGAACTGAAAAAAAATATCTATTTCTAAACGTTCTGAAATTACATGATCTTGAAACTAAATTTACAGGGCACGCCACCATAAAAAACCCCAATCAATGACATGCACATATATTACAAGCGGGGCAGAGACAGATAACATACCACAAAATCGCTTGTTACGTTTACGTCCTCGTGTAATGCTCTTTGGCATTTTATTGAGATGTATATTTTTGTTTTTCTCATGCCAGAATAAATCATTGACTCAATGTTAACATAATGTTTGGCTTTTGTTGGAGAAAAGGCCCTACTAAAGTGTAACTACACATATTACTGTACTGTCGTAGTTACAGATTTGGATATTTTGTCTTGGCTTATCTTCTCAACCGACACATTGCATTCTGTGTATCTAGGCAAAGAAAACTGCATGCAGTGTGGCCTCCTACGTACAAATCTTTTGTCAGATTGCGCATATTAAAGTCCTCTGTCACATTTGATCTCCGTAAATCGCACACATTCATGGATTTTACCACTGCACTGTCAATACAAATGTGGGTTTTGTATCTCTGCCAGATACATGCCGACAGAAAACTTTTGTATTTGTATTGTCGCATGCTGCACGCGCACAACATGGCCTGCAAGTCATTGATTTATATTCTGATATTTACTCACAGTGACAGAAATGAGGCTTGTTTGCAAATCCATTTTAAACTTTTTGAGAAGCAGTTACTTAAAAAAAATAAACGCAGTCCACTGCTTGTCTGTTCAAACATAATGTAGTATTTTACGTTATAAAATAACATTGTTGACGTTTGATTTAGGGTTGTTGTCAAATTCTTTGAAAGAAAGTTGTCTATTGTCTGTGCGTGTGGATGGCCTTGTCTTTTGATTGTTAGGTTTGTTTGCCATACAAGAACGCGAAAGCAAGTTATATTTAATAAATTCAATTTATTACCTTCGTCGTTCTTCAAAAGACCGAACTGAAACCGCGGGTCACCGTGACTCAGATTGGGAGAGCCACACCCTCCATCCTGGTGGTTCGTCTATAGTATTCTAAAGACCGGATTAGTCCACCTCCATAGCGAAGGAGATTTACTAATATAAAATTATTTGCTTCACTTGTCTCAGCAAATACGCACCTCGGACTGCCGCATTTCCAACCTCTTCACTAGTAAGTGAAGCGTCACCGTCGCATAATGATTATCTTATTTTAATACACATAGATTTTACCCAATGTCACAACTATATTAGAAAAAGAGCATTCTTGTCTAGATTGCACCAAATCTAACGTGTTCCGATAATAAATTCGTGTTTTTTTTTTGTTCAAATCAAAGCGACAATTTGGCACACCTGCGTGCGAATTTAGTACACTTGCATGCGAATTTGGTACACATGCATGTGGTTTGGGTACACTTAATTGTGGTATACTCGCATGCTACTTTGAAATACATGCATGTGGATATTATGAAGAGAAACCACGAACAAGTTCAGTAGGCCATTATTGACATACGTCTGTTTTTCGTCTTGAGTTTTTCTAAGTTAAGTATATGCTTTGTGAAGCTTTAGATGCAGATGAAGATGATGATTAATATAGAATAATTATTCAATGACATTAAACGTTCAGGGTGTAAACCTGCCTAACGTACACAAGCATCTAATCCATTTTTTGTCCTTTGTCTTCTACACGAAATAACTATCGTAGTCAACGTATTGAAACACTAACTACATTTTAATGACTTTTCTTAATTATTATGACATTTATTTAGTGACGTATTGGAGCGAAAAATGCACAGAAAAGGTTTTTGAATATTATTTTGTCATTAACTAGGAATTTAAGTCTTACTCAAAACCAATCAGGGAGCCCTTTGATCATTGTACGGAAATAATTAATGGTATGAGAGCACGTGTTCCATTATTGATCTGAACAGTATACTATAATAGCATGGGAGACAGATGCTGGGAATGTAAACACGACAACAATAATCGAAACAGCCATCATTGGGTCTCATGTTTCTACTGGAAGAGAGATTTTTCTAACTTTATACCTCGATTAAAGACAAACAGTAATTTACTGTTCATTTCATCACGCCTGACAAATCATTACATTTACTGCTGGATATGAAAAAAAGACAGCTAACAAAGAGACTTCGTGTACTTGAATATAAACTGTCTGAACAACGTTGTCTAATGCAAGTTAATCGCTGATATAAAAATGACATCCAATTGAGTGTTTTTAAATGTGTAATCAATTTCCCTATCATTTGGCCTGAACTTCCTTTATAAACTTGGTACCTTTCGTCAGACAGTCTTCAGCAAGCCGCTGATCCACATCTCTGTAGGAACTTCCCATCAAGATAAGGTCAAAGTTATCTGTAGAGTAACACGCCACCTTTTTCCTTCAATCAATCGTATAAAACTTTCAAGTGATAATTTCATTTTACATCCAGGGATGCGAGAATTGATCTGATTGGCAGTGAAATGTCTGCTAGACTTGTATATGGGGTCGGTGGCCTCGGTGCGCAAGTTTGTGGGTTTTCCTGGCCCAGCTTCTCACGATCAACAAAGAACGAAACTGTCTTACAGTTAATCTTGATAAGGTATCATATTTGAGTGTATATGAACACCAGGAATGAAGTCATCTCTAATCTTTAATCAACGCACTTGAATTCTAGATAGGTATAGGTATGGTTCTCCTTTAGATCAAGTAGCGTAAGATTCTGAAAACTTTGTGTAAAATTTAGACACAAGTAATGTGGTTAGGTCTCCTAAAAGAAAGGCACATATGTACCTTCCACGTTCTTCTTCTTCATGGTATTGAACTTTGCAACGCTTATTGTGTTTGAGCTTCTGACCTTCTGATAATGAACATTATTTTCCACTGGAATGACGCATTAATGAGCCATGAAGCTCTGCTCACCCTAATTAACAATCACTCATTTGTCCCCATTTTATTAGAGAGTAGAAATCGAAACCTCGTTAAGACTTCTCGGCTAATGAAGAGACACGAAGATATGCCATTCAGGTTATTTGAGAATCTAAATCCATTTTTGTATGATTGTGAATGGGCCAACCTTATATATGTGAATGTGTGTACTTTAATAAAACAAATACAATATCGGTTTCATTTTTTTAATTACTTTTAAAACTAAATTTACAATCAAGTCACGATAAAAGCATTAATCAACGATAATAAACGTCCATATATTACATGTATACATGTTATATATGTACACTAAACTGGTGTACACTAAAGATGGAAACATGGCAAATTTATAATGCTGTTTCTATAAGTACTTTTACATAAATTAAAACATACAAAGCTACCATGTGCATGTGTACCTATTTCATCGATTTACTCTTTTATAATTATGAGATAATGGAATAATAAGGTAGATATTGGAGTCCGATTAGCAGTTGTTTTGCACCTAGATGCCACTGATAACGGTGGTCCACAAGAGTACCAGTAGAACCCGACTCCCCTGCAAGAGCCCTTTGTTGTTCTCTCGATGTCTGCTTGCTTCCACTCCAGTAATCCATACGACTGTAACGGTTTGTCATTATGTGGCGTTATTGCCGAATAATTAGTTGCTGATCTTGTAGCCTGCTACCCACGAACTTGCCAGACTTTGATAGTTTAGATCCAGATAAACCAAGTGTCATTGAGAGATGTCTGGTCAGAAACTACACTATTTACTACTGAGTTAATAGTAAGATTGGACACTTTTACATGTAGATGCAGGAAGATAACTAACAATTGGTTATGTATCAAAAGTAGCATGGTTAGGGTTATTATTAGACTTCCAGAAGTGTCATTGGGTTTATGGTGGCGTAATGTTGCAGACCAATGGTCCAATTAGGGACTATGTCCTCAATTCACTACTGCTTTCTAGAGAGCTTTGACACTACAAATGCAAATAATTTTCAGAGCGATAATGAAGTTTCTCTTGAAATTAGATCAACGTTTCAGAAAAGCAACACATTCTGACCAAACCTGATCAGCATGCTGATTCGGTTAGAGTAGTTGATATAATAAACATACAGATCAACGGCTATCTGCATATAATAGTGGTGCAAATTCGTCGACAAATAGCATCCGTTTGCATACTACATCGCTGTTCATTTCATTGACTGTATACACGTGCATGTTGCATTTTAAAAAAGTACATGAAATATATTTAATTATTTAATACTGTAGAAGTTTTCATTAATCAGTTTGGTTATTTCTTTTGGAATGTTCCCTTGCTGCGAATTCATATACATACTGGCGTGCTCATTAGGTGAATTTGAAGCTATCAGGTGTTGGATGGATTTAATTATCTGGTGAACAGACCAGTCATGATGCGGTAAGGGCCACCAACATCTGTGCTCGCAGCACCATCTTAGACCAAGGATCTCACTTACGTTCCTCTGGGACGTTAATTTTGGGTATCCGAATAATGGTGAACTCGAGATTGAGATGTTAACACGGCAAGGGACTGATTAATTATATCACAGAACGCACATATGTTGAGTCAGCACAGCAACACCAACACTGGGTCAGTCAATTATTTCGATTTCTGACAATTTAATTGTTACAATAGAAATATCGTATAGTCTTTAACAACATATATGCATTTCTCGAACAACCCGTACAGCGTGGACACCCAGTAAGATTGAGTATATGATTTAAATTAAATAGGGACGAATTAAACAACATTCCTTGATTTAGCCAGCGTCTTCCGACTTAATTCAATCTTTTTTATTTTATAGTCTACAATTTACAAGGTGTTTCTCTATCATTGTCTAGACTTGAACAATTCCGTCGACGAATTAAGACTTACTAAACAATGCCATTACAACGGAACGTATTGGTCTTATCAAAAACGTAATCTTTCAATCCAATAAGTGTATTATGTGGAGTTATAGTGCCGACTGTGGTGCCACGAACACATGCCTTTGTTAGTGACTTTTTGTACTTTCACCTAGCTCAAGATTTTGGCATAACCATCGTAATGACTAATTGTGTGTTTGCCAGTGTATTCAATGACTCAGGAGGCTTAAATGTCACACACTGCAATTAGTCTTATTAACCATATTAAAGCCTGGTTATGAAAGAAAATGTCGACCTTGTTACGCATATATTTACGAGCTCATTCAAGTATAACAAGTGCTGTATTTGTGTAATTGTTTTACATTTACACCCCAACCATTGGCATAACAATTATAGTGGTTTCTTTTCCACGTTTTTGATAAAAATACTTCGCTGTAAATGGCATGAGCACCTAACATAGACGTGCAGTTCCATTTTACAGTGGGATACCCAATAATTGTACCTAAGAACAGAAGTAACGGTGTGTTTAGTTATTCATCAAATTTACGTGTATGTGATAATAATGTCCCAATTGGGTAATTGCAAATGTAAGTGAGATGGCATGGATCACACACTTACCCCAATTACAGGGCGAAAATTTAACAAAAGTGGTCCCTCGTGGCAATAAAGGAACCTTTGGAGGGTCGTAAAACGATCTATTTTATCTCCGTTGAACCATATTGGTTCATATCAAACAATCAACAACGCTTTTTGTGACGTACATCCATTGTTCATATGTTCTATAATAAAAAAACTGTACAGGGCAAAGAACAGGAATATACCATTTGCTCCGTTCAGCATATTATATAAGCTTTATTTTGCTAAATAGGCTCGTGCATGGTTATGCTAATTATGGCGAATTCGGTACAGAATTGTAATTAGACTTTGTTCATGCGAGAATATATCTGGAAATTCCATACGTTAGTTTCACATACATCTGTAGCAATCCTGCAGTTGTTTTATAATTAAAAGTAAAATGGAAGATTTAGAAGTAAACACCGATCACCGTCTGAAGTATGTATGCAGGTATGCATAAATTCTTGTAAGAAAATATCAACACATCTGTTTTATTAAGATTCACTCACGCAATGTCAGATCTTCTGCAGAAACCTTATCTGCCGTTGTGACTCCCATACATACCATGATGATATATAAACTCGCAATGCTCAAACCAGGGATCATAGATGAAAGGTTACTTCAAGCCTGCCTCCAGAAACAAACCCTTGTCCACCAGTGAATTTTCCCAGGCACGAAACCCTGATCATATGTCACAACATGGTTTCTGTTGAAGACAAATGTACTGCTTTTAAGGTATAGGATTTCGTTTTATATTTTCAAGCCGTATTGTATGTGACACTTGCTATTGTCGTGCGGACCTATCGTAAGTTTTAATCAAGACTATTTAAAAGCAAGAACAATACATACGGTCCAATTTTAATTACTCTGCCATTTAAGTCTACTCATCCTGTACGGTCTAGATTGCCATCTAGTTCTGGTACCGGTCTATGACACAAGAGCAAGACGACAAAGCTCCGTTGGCCGACTCTCGTCCGTTTAGACTTTACACTCTGCAGTCCTATAATCGCCTTCAAAATTCAATTGGTGCGACACAATCGCAGTTCTTTTCTTTCTTTCTTGTCAGTTATTTAACTTTTGTAAAGTTAAATCCGGTTTGGAATAATTGTTCGACAACGTTTGTAGTGCCATTGTTTGCGGCTTCTTTAGGCTATTGAGTAGAAAGCAAGGAACCAGACTGACAAGTGTAAGAACATTGAAATGTTCATGTGACATGTTTCTGCTGCGCTGCGTTTAATTATTACACAGTCGCGGTACGAATTCTGCATCATACGCACTTTTGGGAGAGGGTTTTATTTCATTAAATCGCTTTGTGTCTCAGAGAGGGAAAACGTATTACTCGTAATGCATCCAGCTGCGAGTTAATTGTCTCAGAGTGTCCTGTGACATAACTTGGGGAATATAGTGACTGGCTTGTCATCTGGAGATATTTGATTATAAACACACAGCAATAAAACTAGTGGTCCATAAACCAAGGTGCGAGACGGACTAATACCCATAACAATACTCTTGATGACCAATCTGGGGTCAACGACCTTCTGCATACTATTTAACACAGACATGACACCTGTTCAAAGACCGACCTTTTCAATGCTAAAATATTGTGCAATGTTAAAGTAATACTTAAGTAAATAGAATCAATGTTAACCTTTTTATGCATCACTTGTTCATCTTATTCCGTCTAGCCATCTCCACTAATAAAACCTTTTTCAGACGGACTAAATACCCAGGACCATTAGCTTTAATATCTAGAAACGAACACAAAGCGCCGTTTGTGGATCCCCGATTGAAGGGACTGACCAGAGAGTAAGGTTAGGCAATAGCGTGAGATAACATACAGATCTCATTCAAACATGGCGATAACTCAGTTTAAGGCAAGTTACACTTCATTTGTTTATAACAAACACTAAATAATTGCAGATAATTTGTTGACAACGCGTTCAAATACATAGAGAGAGAGAGGCTGTCGGCAGTAGCAGCCAAAAGGGAAGGATCTGTCTATTCTGGATCTGCAATGTTTACTTAATCTGGCCATTCAGTGGTTAGTTATTGAAGAGTTAAAGTAAGGCCATGGTAACGGTCAGTAATTTATGATATTGACAGTAAATACAGCCAAAGCATGGCTGAAGTGGCCTCGGGACATCGTCATTGCACACACACGAACCGTTAGATCTTAGGACCAGTTGTATGTCTCTTGGTTTGTCTGAACAAGAAATATGCATGACAGAACTGAAAGTCATCACAATAAAGTAAAATTAAGTAATGTTCTCTCTTCATACTGAGGGATACGGTTGAATTCAAGTGTACTGTGAATTTGTGATGGTGTTTATTGTAATGACTGAAGAAGTTTTATTCCTTTTTTAATGCCAAGACAAATCTTGCTTTACACCATCTATTTTATGGGATAATTATTTTAAGCTCATATAGATAATATTTCATAGTTGCCAGCTACTGAAAATGAACCATTGCATACATAGCCTTAAGAGTAAATGTTCGACGACTGATCTTTGTGTTGAATGGTACATTGTGGCTACTGAAGGCGTGTCAATAGCCATGCATATTGCATCACAACCCGAGGGCTGCCTCCTGCCTGCCGACTCCTTTCAAACGTCCCCATGCATAAAACATAGAGCTGATTTATTTTTTTCAATCCTAAGTAATTTACCATAGGTAAACCACATTGGTCCTATGCGCTCATCCATAAGTCAATCCAACTTGTAATAATATTATAATAATATTAGAAGATATGAAATGTGTCTGATCTTAGACTGTCGAGATAAGGAGCGAATCTAGGGCAGTTGGGCAAAGTAAGACGGGAGCCCATGATTCACAACACAGAGCAGACCGATTTCTTTGTGTCGCTGTTTGCATTATTGAATGAGAGCTTTCGACATCCGCTAAAGTCAGCTCTTTGCCCTCTTAGTTCGGTAAAAAATACCGGAAATTGGACGCGTAACATACGGAAACGCGTAAATCAACACTTGTATTAAAGCAAGTGTCGCTGAAGAAAAGTCTCGACTTCAAGCTTATCTCAGCGGGTAAGGTTTTAATGCATACACGGTGAATAGCTGAACAGGCCAAACTAGCTCAATTGTGAAGACAGGAAATTCTTTTGGTCCCCGTTTTGGGGCCACTTATCTACTACGAAAAACTGGAGAAAAAAAATTTTAATGGTCGACCCTTGTTACATATAGAGCTACTGCCAAAATATAAAGCGCAATATTCGCTACCGCACTACTATCATTAAAGGCAAAACTATGATATATTACCCAAATATAACCACTTAGATTTACCTATAACGGAGGGTTGAAGTGTTTTTAAAAATATATTGATTGCGGGTTGATAACTGTGGAAAAGTTGGGTTTCCACCCAAACTAAAGCGTTTACAATCATTAGCATATACACAAACAACTGATTACGTTTGTAGACCGGTCGTTCAATTTTATCGATTGTGTCATTGAAAGTGTAATTGCGCAGTTACTTCTTTCTCTTCATCAGGTACAACTGCAGTGTTCTATATATACAATTTTGTCTGTGTCACTTACGGTAGCTTTACTAAATGCGTAAATTGTATCGATTGATGTTTAAAAATGTACACATTCTTTGGACATTAAGTGTTCCTGTCTTCAAAACATATTTCCAATATTTTCAGCTTGTTAATTTACCACAAAGGATGCAGCTTATTCATTAAATATGAAAACGATTTTTTCTTAGCATTCTTCCGAGGAAACATGCAATGGTAGTTTCAGATCTGGTCGTTCGGTCATTCCAGGCCAATGCTTTCATGCCATAACGCTGAAATCTGACAAAAACTTCATGCAATATGTTTCATTACGATGACTCAAGAGAATTGTATGTTTGTACATTAAGGATCTTATTTCAGCCATCTGTTAAAGCGATAAGAAAACATAAGCCACTTCTGTAGACCGTAGACGCAGACAAGCACTCCCTAGAGGGGGCTTCTGCGTGCATTTCTCACGCCACCGCTCGGATCTCTCAATTTTATTTTATGACATTTTTACTACGCTACGCTTGCCACTCTATACGCAGCAATTACATGTATTTAGGGGCCATGATGGAGGCCCTCTCCATTTCTCGAATACATTGAGAAGTATATTAAGGGCCCTAAACCAGGGAGGTCAATGTCCCGATATGTCAACTCATAAACGGACGCATCTGCGAATAACCGACGTGTTCAATTTAAAGTAACTACATGCAGGTATATCCATACACTTTGAATAGACAAAGCGGAAAACAGTGTTCACTCTGATCAGACATCATCCGGCAGCATTTTAAGTGTCACATACACACAGTATACATGTCTTATTAATGCTGAACATGATGACAGTAGATGCTAATGGTGTGCAGTCTATTCTATCTCAGTAAACAGACCATTAACATGCCGAAATAACAAAGTCATCAATAGAGTTTGCTTATTTATCAAAGTTTCTGCACAAGTGCATCCGGAGGATCATATTGCAGTGACACACCTACCACGACAATGTGCCCAGTCTTCGATGTATATGCGCATCATTTGACGGGCACCCTACAACAATGCGACCACCAAATAAAACTGGGGGTCTCCAACAAAGACAGCCTGTCACATGATCCCAGCACGATACTGGTCGAATGGTCACCATCCGTGGGTAACCATAGAGCCGTTAGATGAACACGTGCAATGCGGAGATCAAGATACATATCTCATCTACAGTTTTCTTGATTTCCCAACACGCCTGATCTGTAACGAATCCGCGAAGATTTAACTGAATAAGGACCTATTAGAGCGTCTCCCACGCTCAGTCGTCAAAGATCGACACTGTATTATTAGATATCTTTGTCAATCAATCTTTAGGCTGATAAAGAATGTGTATTGGACACGTTGTTATGGTTTTAGGCCTAAGGAACAGCTGTAAACAACAAATAGTCTCTTTTATAAAAATCGGTTACAGCTTTGGGAAGTGTGTTCCTTTGTGTCGTCTGAACTAACATAAGGTCATGATAAACAAGCCAATCAACCCATAATTGCAAACTTGATGAAAGTATATGCCATAGTAATTTATTTAATACTATACAAAGGTCAGGATGGTAATAATAATGAAAGATGATTATTCTGTCGTAATGTATACTTGTATAAATACAAATTCTTGTGTAAAATAAAAACAGCATGTATTGTATATCCTTTAAGTCATGGCTTTAATGATCATGTAGATGTTAAGTCAAATATTTGATGATAAAATATAATGATGTTTTAGACCATGCATATTAAAATCAATGGATAGCAAGCAATGCATTCGCTTTTTCTCGATGCAGAAATCTGTTTCTAACTTCGGTTGATAAGACGTCGTAATACAGCCGTGTCTTTGTCTAATTCGGTTGTTCACAGTCCGCCGACGTCGCAGCCTCTTCGGAGAAAATGCGAACCCCTAGCTTCTAAATTAGCTGCCATGTAAGTACTTTAAGTCTCCATAATTCGCCATGAAAGTGTCATTGTTTGTGTTCAGCTTAAAATAACTTGGCAACAGTAAATGGAAGGCTTTGAACATTTCTGTCAGCGTCTACCGTCGTTATGCTACTTGTACTATTCATTGTATACACCCACTACACGACTATACGACTGTTAAATCGTTCTTATTTGTAATCATGCACAAGCATGTTCATTACCGAAGTAAATAAGATAAATATTAGCTTTTGGACAAAAACGAATTATCGGATCTGAGTAAATTTAAAATAATTAATACGATATGGGGTTGAAAAGGTGTGAAGATTAATCGCCTTAGCTTTTTGTAGGATAAGTGCTTAAGAAAATATAAACATACGTGGGGATATGTTTATCTTCGTACTTACTGTGTAGGCTTCAATAGCTGTTTGAATATAAGGTGCTGGACCAGCAAAGCTTGCATTTTATGTGTGCAGTTTTCTGGAAAAAATGGCCTGGTCAGTCCGTAACTTATAACAAAACTGTCCAATGTAAAACCTCGGTTCAGATTTAGACACAAACAAGCTTCGAGATTTGTTTTGTACATGTTCTTTGATATTATCTATTGTCCATTTTGTGTATTACTATTTCAAAATAGAACACATGACGGTAATTGTCACTTTGATATTATCTCTCTGTCAATGTGCGACTCACTGTACTTTCAGAACATCATTTTCTGCCCTTGAACTGATATGGTTAGCTTGAGGCGGAGACCGCAGATTCGAACCCATCTCATCATCCTTGGACTTTTTTTTTACTGAATTGTAATTCAATATAGATTCGGCCCCAAATTATTCGTCTACTTGTCGTTTTTCTGTAATTAAAGTCTGTAGGAGCTGTATGTATCTAACTACTCAGGAAACTTATATTAATATGTCGTTATCAAATTAGCTGATCGGGTAACCCTACTGCGACCATGGTAAATATGCTCGGAATGTTCTTTGTAAAATACAAGTCATTGTTCGATATTGCAAAGATATATTTATCCTTGCCTATCTGCAAAGTGCTTTGGTGTTTCATTACACGAGGTATATTATTATTGCGAAAATGGCTGTGTCTGTACATTGTTAACCCGTTATAGGGCTTTTATCGGAGCAAGCAAGCTCATAATTATGCTGTTCCCGAATTATGGGGAAGTCTATTTAAATCTGACCAACCATAGAGAACGTTGATAATGCTAAGTCGATGTACATCCTTTACAGAGAATACAATGAGTAGTAGAGATAAATGTCAATAAGTCCATAATTGCATATTTTGAAAGAGGGCTGTTAGCATTCTCTAAAATTTTACGAAAGCTTTGCAATTCTACCTCAAAGTTGTAAAAATACGGCCATGGAAGAGGGATAAACACAATCGAATCACACACTACATTTCTACTTTTCGTCTGTCCACAAATGATCGGTCCCATGATATACTTCAATTAAATAGTGTCTCTACAGCTACGCTTTCATCGTTAAGCATGACATATAGAGATGAAGTCCATTTTCGATAGAATTGCTCCCAAGACTTGCTCATATTTACGACCCCTTGTCACGCAAAGGGCTTTACAACCTTTCGTTTGAGAAAGACAGCAGTTCTAACAGTATCTTTAGAACTTAACAGCCAGTCGTGATGATAACAATTCTTCGTCCGCGTCCACTTGATTGTTCCATCTTTCACATAAAAGATACTTATACTTTTGAAACTAAGCTGAAATTTATTTACAGGTGACCTTCTTTAGGGGTTAAACGTCAAAAGGAAGTCAACAGACCCTGCTAATACGGTTACATTGTCCACTGATTTCTGCCGTTTCAATTAGAAGTTTGTTAAGATATTTGTCTGCTTCAGAGATCAAGTTTCACAGATCATGAAACGACCAGTTAGCAAGTTTGAATTAGTCATCTTTCTCATGGACGAGACAGTATCATCTTTGTTTGCTGTTGGTGTATTTAATTGTCACTTTAAAGTGTAATTAAAGTGTGGCTTTACTTGAAACTCTTACACGCCGTAACTGCATCAAGTACAAAATTAATGATTCTGTTGTGTTTTATAACTTATTATGTCATTAGCTACAAGTTTACATTGCTAACGAAATGTTTGTGACCTAAGCTATTCTATCTGCATGATTGAATATATATCAACCAAGAGTGGATATGTAGTTGTTATCGAATGCACTTTAATGATTTCTTGAACCACAAGCCATAGATTTAGTCTATTACACGGTGACACAAGATACCTTTTGTCTGTCTTATCCTACAGTTTGCTTCCAGGCCGTATTATGGAAGAATTGCGCATAATAAATAGTGCCATACAAATAAATGTCCAAGGCGTGTAAGCGGCCGAAGTAATACGTGTAAGTACTTGATCCATAAGGTCCACTCTTATCCTAGTTATCATTGTAAGGTTCCATTCAACTGACCATTCCTACCTTGTGACATTATTGATTTCAAATGTGCACAGTTTATACACGCTAATAATACTCCAGGTAAGGTAATCGCATCTGTCAACAAAGCCACAGTGAACTCGGCGACAGGCAAATTAGGTCCCCATTGCCCGGTAAATAGCGCACTTGTTTGGACTTTTTGACAACCCGCCTCTATATTGACTTAAATATAATGGACCCATAGAGGCGGAAGATTTTAAATATTTGCATAATTCACTTACAGTATCGGCACGAAAATGTCTTTGAAGATATGAAACAACTCGGAAGTAACAATCTATATCTCGTTTGAATTAACAAAACCCGGTTATGTGGAAAATAAGGGGAAGTTCAATCAAATACAAAAAGCCGCTTCCTGCAGAGAAATATTTTCATTTATGCTTTGTTCTGTCTCACAAGTATTCCACAAGTGATACTGAAGACTTAACATCACCATCTTACAACCATGTTCCACTTTTTGCAATCTGCATATTATAACATGTAACATTTATACATATATGTATATGTATGTGCATAAACATTTTTTGTGTTGTTTTTTTTCATTTAAGTCCGGTTTTTCTTAAATACATGCTAACACATTTGTAAGTGAATACATATCACCTGGACAGCACTTTGATTTTCTTCTGTTATTAACAATATTGATAAACACACAAACCGTTCCCCTACCCAGCCTGCGCACGCACGCACACCACTACACCCCCACACGCACGCGCACTTAAATACATTCCCTATCATAAGTGAAATCATGCATATTTATTTTCAACTTGAAACATATTTCCGTTTAAATATAAAAAAAATGAAATGTTTCATTTTCATTTCGATTGTAGATTTGTTCATTTACTTTCAAAGTTAAAAAAACCCAGATTTTCCGTCATACATGCTTTACTTACAGACGTTTTGTGTTTTCTTCTGTGTATTTCTTACATTGGGATCGTTCATGAACTTATTTATTATTGTCGTTTATCTCTTCGAGTAAGTATATAAGGTCAGGTACTTTCATATAAATAAATACAGTGGTGTCGTTGTGCAGAGCTATCCACATTGTTGTTGTTTGTTTTTTTCATTTAAATCTTGTTGATTACAGCAGATCTCATTAAGTGTTGTCGTCATAGAACACGTTCCAGTGTCTTGGTATGGGCTTTGTTGCCATGTAGAAATTTCGTTTTGCCAATCAGTCTTTTTAATAGTATTCATAAGGTGACTAACGTCCGAATTGTATGACTGTCATACTAAATCCGCTGGCTCACATGGTTGGTGGTGGTTGCCAGCGATTGTGGGTGAACACCGCACTGCCTCTTGTTAGGCGGACAAAGAACACAACTGCATCAAACTATAATGTTCAGAGCGTGTCTTCAGACATGTCGCCAACATTAGGATTTACTTCAATACTACAACTTAGCTTTAAAAAATCTTAGCTTTGTTCATATACACCACGTGCAAAAACAATAAGACGTATTGCTTTATTGAGACTATGCAGCAAATAGTGCAGATCCTGATAAGACAATTCCCAGCATTTGCTTAAGAACGACCAGTTCATGTCAATCACGTTAGAGGTCGTCTTCAGACATGTCTTGGTTACAATACGATGTCTTCACACTGTTATGGAAATGTGTTTCGTCACCTGTATCAGTCTTTTCAATACATGCGGTCTTCCTCATTGCTTCAGTAGTCGTTCACTCTATTTTGTGTTGTTTTTCCTCCAAGTCTGTATGTAATTCTCACCTACTTTCTTACTAAAATGAACATATACTTTACCTTTTGTTTTATTGCTGTATGGCACCAGTTCAGTCTTTTCTTCATCCGCGGTTAGAAACAGTAAAAGAACATTAAATTACTTATTTCTGCTTTCGGGAAATTGAATAACGCGAAGCTGACAAACCAATTGTTACTGGTTGGAAGGTTGGAAAATTGGAAGAAACATCAAATTAGTGTATTGTTAAATTGCTTTTCATGTTAATGAAACACTTCAATCGCTTCAGCAAGTATGAAATGTGTACAAACGTTGACCTTTCTGCAAGAGGTGTCATCAATAAGGAAACGAAGAACTTCTCAATCGTTTTAAGCACTCGAAGTTTTTCCTTTGTTCAATAAACGTTTTTAATCTTACAATTACTATTTTTTCTATGTACGAATAAACATTCCTTCTGTCATCTGCTAAATACAGCATTATATTTGCGAAACCGAGTGATAACATCTGATATTATTTTGTTTTGTTATCATAATATAGCATGGGGCGAATTGTTTGAAATCTCATTGATTGACAACTATATTATTGTGTATTGTTTTATATGCATCCACATGTGTACACGCAACAAAGGATATCTTTACTGAGAGATATAGTTGCTTATACACTGTGATCTGTCCTTCTGGCTGACATTGATGGATCACTACAAGGTTTCAGGCTGTCCCGAACATACGATCGCGTGGATTGGACGACATCTATTAGAGCCCAGACCCGGCTTGCTTGTCACACAGCCATACATAATTGTATCGACGTTCGTTACATAACCCCGTTTGTAACTGCTTATTGTCGTCATAATCGTCTTATTGATGTTCCGAGGAACTCTTTGATCCTTGGGTCCAGGAAGACCGACGTCATCCACATGTATGTTGGTTTTAACAACCCAGCTTGTCAAACCGTTGTGTCAGCCTGCCTGTCTTTATTATGATAAGAGTTATTATTAAACTCACTAAATCTAAGTTACTTGTAGATAAGTACTTATACATGTAATGGTAACACTGTGTATTGTGAGAGACTCGGATGTAAATAATGTCAATCATAATAAGACAACCAGAGTCGGGAGCTAGCTGATCTGGAACTTTACTATCTGTCTAGCCATATTCATTTTGTGTTTACCGGGCAAAGAGTTAATTTATTCACCGATGAGGAAGGGAGTTAAAACATTCATGAGCACACTGACTCAAGTTAGCTAACAAACCCTTAATTGTTGCTAACCTCATCGCGAGTTGGTGGTAATAAATGCTCTAAATAAATCGTTAAGAACAGAACCGTTATGACTTATATTGGTCTATCATGCTTCAGCAACAGCTGATCGATTGTATTGCTTTCCTCCTTATCACTGAATGAAAGTTAATACCTAAGATGGTGGACTGGTATGTAGTTATTGCAAGCTAATCGTACATTATTAACTTTATAGATGCACTTGCTAAATTCCATTACCTTTCTTTATAACATCAGTCATTGGAATTTGGTGGCTTATCCCTAGGTCTTTTACCTTTTTTAAGTCACTTACAAAACAATTCACTCAGTCCCTTTTACGGCCAAACTATACTACGAATAATATAACTCTAAGGTAATTGATTTCTCTTACATTTATTCAATGCCTAATATAATATGTAAAATTTAAATATACATAACTTAACTACTGCATGTTCTTATATTAAACATTTCACAATGTAATTAGAGCAAATGCTTCATGTTTATTCCTTAATACGTCGGGTTGACTGTAAGGCGAAACAAAATCTCAAACCTTTGATTACTTCATTTGCTGGTTGCGTCAGGTTTATTTCAGTCCTCTCCACGAGTCTGAAAAAATAACTTCGCTCTAGTGAGGCTGTGGGAATAACCTGGGATATGTGGAATATTTGCCTCTATCTGACACCTATTTGACACAAGCTGTGCAACCGGTAGTTGAGGCCTGGTGAAACAACTGTAGCTGTCCTCTGTGCTTATCGACATTCGTGTCGTTTTACAACAAACTTAATTACAATCATTATGTTAAATTGCATAAGTTCTGAGCTTGAATGATATTTCATTTAGTAGAAAGCTACCTTACAGACTGTTTTCTGTCGTTTTGGTACAACAGTGTGTATTGTATACACATAATAATGCGAGTTTCATCTTAGCTGTTTTGTCGACGATGTACTTTTATTGAAACATGGTCATTTTAAGGAATGTGCATGTTTCTTTAATCTTTTTACGCCCATAAAACAGTATCTGATGATGTTAGAACCGGCCAGACAGGGCACGGTAAAGCACGTGCCAGATAAACAAATTACGACCATATGTTCTGGCGGTAGTGGAATTGATAAGCATCGATAGCCCTTTGATAGGATGGTAAGAACAGTTACATAGGAACTGTCTGATACGGCCGCTGGAGTCTGCTGAATACAGACCTGTAGAATCTTTAGTCTAAAGCTGCCATTTTCTTTAACTCCTAACCCCTGTTTTGTCAACAAAAGCAAGCAGACTAGTGTTTCAGTACCTGGCCAATCTCACTATTATTGGTAGAGACTCCTATCCAGAAGCTGACTGATAGGAATCTACACTATTTGCCAAGCAATGCTAATTCGTACTTAGCAGGCTCGGAGTTTAACTTACCACAGTCTAGACTTCAGCTTGCATAGGAAACTGACGTACCGGAAAAAGATTTGATTGCATCATACAGTTTGATTATGACGAGACTAAACGGGATGTAAGTTATTTCCTGTCGTTAAATGACGGATAATGATCTCTGCTTCATTACGCCATCCAGGAGAACGACAGTGTGGGTTGACAACGGATGTCGGTCCCCATCTTTGGTTGTGCTTATGTTTGTAGAAAATCTTTTATATAGTTTTAACCCCATCACAGACAACAAACAGATTTCGAATATTTAACTATCTGTATGCTTTTAATAAATAGAGAATATCAGGTCTGGAAATCGGACTCTTTTGATTACAATCCGATAGGAAGCAGATGGACAAGAGTGTCTGTAAATCGACAGCGGTCAAAGTGCCCTTGTCTTCGAGTCCATCTGGAATTAGTTTCATCAATGACCAGCCATTTCTGCGATTGTTGGTTTATTAGGTTACCCAGTATCTACTCTCCATCACAGCAGCGGGTCTGTTTTTACAAGACCTCTCATTTGTTTACAATGCTCGTGTATTTGTTGTAACTTATAACCCTGTTTGGTCCCGTGTTTGTGTAGGCATGGAACCGTCCAGGTCAGACCACACCTAGCAGTAGCAACATTAATTGGCGTTTAATTGGATTTAATGGCCTCGTGCTGTATTATACCGTGGGTAGAAGATGGCTACTATTCCTTTGAATTATGATAACAACTACTGAGAAATGTGGATTTAAAATTCCGACCGGAGTCAGTAATTAATACAACCTTGTTCATATGCATGTATCATGTTTCATGATCAAAAATCATAGTAAAACAATGAACTGCGATTCCTCTTAATGCATATTACTATGCAAATGGAACAATTTTGTAGCTGTTACTTTAGTTGTAACAGTATGTAACAATTTCGAAGTTATTACAGACCGATACACATTCAACAAATTCTTTAAAAAAACATTGAACATTCTAGACTCCAACGATTTTCTGACTCATCCAGCTTTGTTAGTGAATGAAGGTGATTACATGTATATAGGACCGAGGCAACTGTTTTGATTTACAACTTTTGTTGCTGTCGACACTAAATTATTTCGTACCTGAGAACGTATGGCACTTCAGTTGTCCGTATCTCCGGAGGATAATTAGGATGACCACCTTGGTCACTTTGTCCCTGCCAGAAAACCGGGTCAAGGGAGGGTCAAGATATTGTTTCTATTTGTTTGTACCTAACCGCTGACTCTGTTACCTTTATAATTATAAACACTACGCGCGATATTATCTGTGAGGTCTGAAGATCATGGTGGCAACATAAGTGTCGATTTTTTTCTTCTAAGAACTGGTTTATTAACCCTTAGCTTGCTACATTGTATTATTGCTAAATTCTTGTGTGTGGGTTGTTGTTTTTTAATTTTAATATTATATATGTTACACGTCAGATTTGATTTACTTATAAATAGAGACTGAGCAGCAAGTAGTGTAGATCCTGATCGGAGCAGGGGGTTGACTGATCTAGATTCGACTTTTTGCTTAAGCCGTATAAATACGCGAATAGCCGGCTAAGAGTTCAAATAACCCACATGGTCGATAGGTTTTCCATCTAAAATTGCCATAAAAGATAGTGTTAGATAACTTCCAAAATCATCGAATTGAAATGTAATGAAAATAAGCATGAAACCTTTACTGACAGTGAATACTCGTGTGTTGCCGAACTGTGATATGATATATTATTATAAATTAAAACAATATTATACAACAAAAGTTCCATTTAACAAAGTTTTAATAAAGGCTGATTTCATGCTTGCTTACTCTATTCGATTTATTTGCTTTCTATCTAGTGTATATCCTCAATCAAATGTTCCATCATCCGTGACATAATTTGCTTGTTATGTACACTCAAGAACAAAACCGCAAGGTTGGTTTTAACGAAGCGTTGCAAACATAAATCCCATAGTCCAATACCTACTCATTTCCTCTGTCCATTGAAGCAAGAAGTCTTTAAACGAAGTATGTTTTCTATGGGTATCTTATGGATGTGTTTAATGGTCGTTTAATTACATTTACCGGCAATATATCTACCTAGCTTACACCCAGCCCGATCACCCATTCACAATATTCGGCCTGTTGACTCATCGTACCCGGATTTAATCTCCACAGCATAAGCCGGTCTGAGATTTGTTCAAGTGGGCCCCAGAACGACACCCATTCATATTTTAGTGGGTGTCCCTCACCCTCGGTATAGATCACGTGATCTGAGTCATGGTTTACCTTTGATCATATTCATCATCAATAAGCATTTGACAAAGTTTATCCCAGATTGAAGATAAAGTGTGGGTGAATTACCCTTCCTAAATGTAACTCATTTGTTAAAATCTTGTCACCCTTAAATCAAAGAACTTGAAATGAGGTATATACTGTTTAACAGGCATATACATTGGTTGTTAAACCGTTTGTATTGATTTGGAGAATGTATATACGCCTATGATTAAAGATGTATCCTGCTCCGAATGAGGATATATCAACTTCTGGCTGATGCATTTATTATACATTTATGAAGAGATGCACAGAGTTATAAAAACAAACAGGAACGGTTGCTAGCCTGTGTCCTGTACGACAGAATGGCAGAAGTCCTGCCCACACTATGCATGGTTTCTGTGTCTCCGCATTGTTTGTGGTTGTAACGCTGCCCGGGACCACTACTATTGTACACATGGACAAAGTTCACCAGCAAGGCTATCTGCAATGTTTGATTAGATGATACTTCGGGTTGTTAAATATATCATCGTCATCGGGATGGCTGACATTAATAAAATGTATGCAAGAGGTTTATAAGTAACAAGAACACACTTATATGGTAATATATTTTATAATAGAAATTTATCATATATTTTTTGTCATTACTTCCTGTTGATATATATACACACTCCGACTTTATCCAGTTTACATACAAACTAGTGATTTCATTTTCTATACCTTAAGTTTTAAATAAAGTATGTTGTTGATTGTCACTTTAAATGCGAAATGAACTAGTCATATTAGAAGTGTTCCCATTCCCCTCCCCACCCCCACCCCACCC
Organism: Sinonovacula constricta; assembly: GCA_007844125.1. Classification (NCBI taxonomy): domain Eukaryota; kingdom Metazoa; phylum Mollusca; class Bivalvia; order Cardiida; family Solecurtidae; genus Sinonovacula; species Sinonovacula constricta. The sequence goes on from CM017562.1 coordinate 40,222,985, forward strand.
TTGGCACCAGGGGACTTTAACTCCTTATATGAGTTGAGTATGTGTGTGAATATGATTGGAAAATGAGCTATTGCTCATTTAAGTTTAGTTAGTATAAGTTACTTCGGTATCGATCCTTTGCTTCGCATTCAGACAAATTGAGTATTATTTCTTTTGCTTTAATACAGCCTGCCTTTTATTGGCGCCTTTATACTATCATCTTTATACATATCACTTCATACTATATGCTGTAATGTCTACAATGTACTTAAAACCGCATCATTGCAAGCAGGTTTTAGTTTGGACCAATGAACTGCTTGATTTGAATTGTCACGCTTTGTCTTTGTTCGGCCTTTTATGAGTAGTATATGGAAGTGTCACTAATGAACCTGGTTTACCTTTGATGTCATAGCGATCACATAAAGTAGACCGCTTTTGTGTTTTTGTGGTCAGATGAATTTTTAAGCACACCATTGAATCATACTTGCAACACAATGCGGGCTAAACTCTAAAATCAGCTTCTGAGTTCCATGGTGGATTGCTGTAAAGAAGTCGGAATGCTCTTCATAACCTCTTGCTTCGTTTGAACAAAAGACGGATTAATCTCCTTTCAATAAATCGCTTAGGTATGTCACCAACACTGGGATAATAGCTAAAAGAACGAGTAGGAAAAATGCCATAGAGTTTGTCTGGGTAGAGACTTGCATGTCAGCATGGCCTACTATCAATAGCCTAGGAATTCCATTCACGTGAATTAAATTAAATTCCAATTGATTAAACATCGCGGGGCCATTTGGTCGATCGATCGAGAACATTTATAGACTATGTCATTTGAAAATGTTAAAACAGATTGTTAGCTTTTAATTGGAATTTCAATCTATTTATTTTTCTCTCATCGACAAATAAATTAAAATTTCAATTTTTAATCTCAAAACATGTCGCATATAGTTGTAAATCGTTGATAGAAAACTTCGGAAACAAAGTAATTGAAAAAACTTCGTATTGCCAGTATTTATAAACGCACTATTGTTTTTTCATCCCAATTATTAATTTTTCTTCTATTATCCAGCTTAATGTTTTTTCTTCAGACTCATTTATATTGAAGAATGAATAATTCCGCAGTGTCTTCCAAGAATATTGCAGTGTCATGACTAATTAATAATCGCAGACTTGTCGTATATCTCACAGCCACGTACTTATCAACACAGTCGGTTCATTGTAATCTGGGATTATCTTTTGAAGTTATCACATTGGTAAGAGGAGAATAATAACAAAGGTGGCTGAGTGTTTTTATGTATTTTTTATTTATGTCTTTGTGGAATATATTTTTTCTATTTGAGGTTTTTGCGTGATTCATTTCATACAATAAGCTAGGTAATATTTAAAATACTGAACGATTTCACAGTAACTGTTTATACATGTCTACACATATCAAGCAGACCTTCGATATTCATATGTATGTACCTTATTCCTCATTTTGATATATTTGTGTGTTGCTTTACCCCTTTTCATTGATCAAACAAAATAATCATTTATAGCACACCTCACCACGTATAAATAAAGTCATTTTATATAAACACCTGATCATATACGAAACATGCTGATTCTTCACTAGTCCATTTTTTATGATTTGGAGCAGTGAAAAATAAAACTTAGTTATTTATGAAACATTTTAATGTAGACCTACAATGTTGTTGGCCATCAACTACATTCAAAGGTTACATACATTGGTTGACACTTTGTAGCAAATAGTGTAAATCCTGAACCGACCGCTTCCAGCGGGAGCTGTCTGTCCTTGATCTATACTATTAGTCTGATCAATTCCGTGCCCAGCAGGCTTAGTGTTTAAATAAACAAACTGGTGCTATGTTTATGATTTGTGATAAAACTGCTTGAATGGACGGTTTGTGTTTGAGAAAAGGGAGACGAGGAGATGGGTCATTGACCGACTGGGGTCGGGGTAATTTAACATCCGGACTCATCTATATCTGTCAGTCTCTCCCTCTGTTCATAATGTCATCATGGAGATCCATCATCCACACCATGGCGTTGCTGGATTGACCAGTGACCATCGCCATGAATATCTGTCTATCTTGTAAACCTTGGTTGGCCGTTATAATGTCACTTTTTGTGCGGTAGTATATTTCCCAAAAGCAATGGAAATTTAATGATCAGCAACAACAACAGTATATATATATTATATATATGTAAATTAAAGCATGAAAACTGAGTTAAAAAAATGCTGCATACCAGTAAGAGGTCGCTGCTCATATTCTTTTTTTTTGCAACGCTTTTATTAATATTTTGTTATATCAGTTGACGAGAGGAAAACAAGTCAGTGACGCCAATATGAAGTATGTTGTTGTCTGTTTCTATGCAAGGTCTGTTCCTATGCAAGCACAAGGCAAGACGACGGCTCATGTTATACCATGTTATACCGAATACCAGCTCTTGATTCAATTGCTATTAGCATAACTGCCCAACAGTTTAATATATAAAACCCCTCCTTCTGCTTTATGAACCGGGCCGAGACATTTTCCCACGGCATTTGTTTGTAATATACGTATTTTACCACCTTATAATGTCATACAGTATTGTATTTGTGTATTGTAGCTACTGTTGTCAAAATAACTGCTGTATGTTGTAAATATGCGCAAGATAGCATTGTCACCAAAGCAGCAACTGAAACCTCGTATGTTAATACCTACACCAATAATCCATGGAAATTTGTATTATTGATACTATATTTGTCGTTTTTTCCCTAATGAGTCCGGTTCAATTATTTACAACCTCAACAGTATATCTTTTGATCAAGTACAAAGAGTTATTTTTATGTGTAGTCTGAAGACAAACTATTGTGGTACGCTTGGATGATTGGTACTGCAATTTTGTCATAACAAATATCGGAGGCATACCATTGCTTTTGAATTCAGCCGAAATACAATCTGCCATACAAATAAACACATATATAAAAGGGTATTACAGATAAATAATTGTTTTGCAACATATTGTTATTTACTGAATGACAAGGAATGCATGTTTTATTGTGTTTCTGCAATGACATGGTAATCAATTTACTGATGTTCTGTTGTGGTTTCTATTTTCAGGGTGGCTTTGCAAGATGCTACGAAATGCTGGATCTCAGTACCAACAAGATTTATGCAGGCAAAATTATATCCAAGAACAGGATAGCCAAACCACACCAGCGACAAAAGGTAATATAGATTTTTATGATAATAAATTTTCATATCAAGCATAGCATAAACATATACGTGTATATTAAAGAGTGAATGTCAGGGCTGTATAAGTTAGGAACCGTTCAGATATTAAGCATAATATTGAGTTTCTGGTAAATGTTCCCTGTGTAAAACATAGGCTGACAATTAATATTACCTTTTCGAGTATTTATCCTTATTATGATCAGTATTTATGTTTGTTAGTTTTAAGACGGCTGTGTAACTTTACTGGGCTTTGTCGTGTCCCACCAACCCACTGCATGGTCCCATTTCCAGGCCGGAAATCCCTGATTAAATGGATTGATTGTCCTGAGCCGATTTTATTCAGGTGCTCGTGTGAGGGTACATTATCTTAAGCTTATCGGTTCACGGTATCCCTTTTGGGGGCCCCTGAAGTGTCCTATCATTAGCTCGATGACGCTTCCATAGTTGCTATGACAATAGAAAATTGACCGTTAGTGTCGTTAAAAACTGGATTTCACAAGGTAAAATATTTATTTAAGGAGTCATGAACCGAAAATCATTTATAATATGTTAAAACCGATGGTTCTTTGTGGGACGTTATATACAACAAAAGTACACTGGTACAATAACAAACGAATAAACAATGCCAGTTTATAGTTCACATACATCCAGTAAGTGCTTTGACAAAACATTTAATCAACTCGTTATCTTCATCGTTGATTTTTTTGTTCATAAAAGTCTGCCTATGCTGACTGTAGTGTGAATTTTTGTGTTGGGCCGACACTGATCAACGACACTCCTTCCTGCCTGTATGAAAGCACGGATTAACGCAACAGCAGGTGTCCTACCACACACCATTCTCAGGCTCTGGTTCTACCCATTGCTTTTATTTTGTACTTCTGAACACTAGATACACTTGTGGGCGTAAGTCCTGTAATGATTATAATGTATTGGATAGTTCAACAAGGACATGTCTGACATTCAAACAGATTATTAGTTCATCCAGTTACATTCATGTCCCACAATAGTTCTATGGTCTTTATAAAACAGGGTCACCATTTTGTACCCTTGTATTATGTTCACTCCGTGCGAAGTGATGGCATTTGTGACACATACTTTATGGAACAAACAATTATAAAAATATAAACTCATTTACAAACGCCCAATAATCGTTCTTTTAATTATTTATCTTTTATGAGTTAATGTAATAATTAGTGTCTTTTATATAACAGTTGAAAATTTGTATTGCATGTGATGTATGCTTATGAAGGTGTCTTTAGGATAAAAATAGACCAATCAATAAATTTCCTGAGATTATCAAAAATGATTATAATACTGTAAGGCTGTGTCATTCGGGGATAGTACTATCATTATGGCTTTTTTCTTCAAATCATTGCCATGGATGACAAACGTGCACGATCTGCCTCTACTTTAACACGATCAGACGTATATATATATATATATATACGCACATACTAATACGACCAAGATGCACACACACATATATATATATATATATATATATGTGTGTGTGTGTGTGTGTGCATCTTGGTCGTATTAGTATGTGCGTGAAGTGAAAAGACAAATATAGTTGTTATCATTGTGCAAATAACTAGCATTATGAGCAAAAAATCATCTTAGCCAGCAATTAAGCTGACCCAACTGCAGACTCGGTATACAACCAGTACATATTTATCATGGAGCACGGCTAGGACTCCCTTCTTGGTTATTATTGTGACATTTGAGATCCCACAGGGGAAGAAAAATAAAAGCGAAGTCGTTGATCCAAACCTGGAGCTAACAAGCATGAAATGTTCAAATTGAAAGAGGGAGGACATAAAACATGTAGATGGGCATCTCATCTGACAGCAGTAGGTAATAAAGTCAGGCCAAGTCCGGAAACATGCACGGCAGACACAAACCCGACCTTTTATGGGCGCAGCCCGGGCATTGCCACCGATTGATACGGTTGTTTATGGCCACCTCCCTTTCTCGAGCTCTCTGACCCCGAAATGTAAGTCAAGCATTGGCTTAATGAGCTGTTTTCTCGTTCATCAAGCAGCAATTTTGTCATAAATCAATTTAACTGTTAAGCAACTTTTTGTCAAATTCTTTGATCTTTTCTGATTCTACAGTTATTAAAACACATGTCGAACCTATTTGCATGTCAGGATGTTTTTACTTAATCTGTAGAGTGAGCTCCAGCAGTGGTCTTCTCGCTTATCTGTTTTCAACATTTTTCCCATTACATGAGGCACATTTGTGTGTATTTTGCCGTTTGTGACAGCTAAAGATGTTACCTGACAAAATATACTTTCTTGACCATATTAAGTCTGTGGCTTATAATCTCTTAACTTCAGAGCTCATCGCAACTTGAAGTAAAAATGTCATGTGCATGTATAAAATATTCACGCATCTTTTTACCGGATTGCGTATGTTAGACTGACTGCAATAGAAACCTGTTATTTTAAAAGAGCATCGAGTTTTAGTAAAGTAGTACACTGTCATTATTTGTCGTGACACTTGAGAACAGATCGTTTTTGAAATGATATGTCGCGATTTTGCATTAAAATAGAATGGCAAAAATATATACGAACATTCTTTGTTTCATGTTATCATTAGACACGAAAACTTGTCTCTTTTTTATCAAGGTGTTCGACAAGACGTGTTTATACAATCAAAAACCATAAATTTCAACGAGTTCAAGATAGCGATTTAAGTCTTTGGGGACTATTTTATCACGTGAAGTAGGCTGCGGAGTGATATATACAGTGCAATGTTCATACACATCCTTTCATATACAGTCTATATCTTTGACCATGGGATGTTGACATTGACTGTTTCCTTGACTGCATGTTTATTTTAGATGGTGTCTAAATAGGGAAACCCGTGATACCAAAATGGACAGACACTACAAACACGCTGTTATTTTAGATTAACAGATGCGTACCATTTTCGTCAAATCCCTCCGTACCAGATCAAGAACTGCAAACAGTTTCCCTACTAATTACATTTAAGTGTAGCCGCCATCTTAGTTTATTCTACATAAACATAAAGACAGTTTTCTTCTTGGCACATTTTAATCAATAGTTTAAACCATTGCATTAATTTAGCAACGCATTTTATTAATTTCCTCGTTTTTGCCGTAATAGTCTTTATTTTTCGTATTATTTTGTCTAAATTTAAATACAATGTAGCTCGTTCCTGGTTAATGAAGTTGACATTTAATTTAAAACTCCAGGTTGGCCCGATGGATACCTTACTGTTCGTGCTGGCTATACCGTACCTCGAGTGTGGACTTCATAGTAAATTATCAAATTGGTAATCTTGTGTGCGATTGTATGCTTCTTGATCTTGATTGTATCTAGGTTAATACATTTGCTTGACATGACATTTCAGACTTTTAAACTATGTTTTTTGATATTTTAACAGTATTATTTGAAAATCATGTATTGTGTTTATTATATATACCGTAGTCTGTAATTAAGTGTTAATGATCCTCACGGAGAGTGCCTTATGTTGACATTTTGTCCCCGGGTTGTGTTCTTTTAACATGGATGATGACCATGATTTAAATCTTAGTAAAAATAGAAGTGACTTAGATCTTTGTGTTCAGTTTTAAAGCCATTGTGATTTAGATCGCTAGATAGAAATCGATGGACAGATAGACAAGTATCTCCCTATACTATCAGGTTTACGACGCTATTAACAAATATCTGTCAAATAAAAGAAAATACCCATTTTAGGGGTGGTTTGAATATAAATCGTCAATTAAATATTTTAAGAGATATTTATAGTTACATAACAACAAACATTGATTATTAAAATAAATAACAAAACCGAGAACAAACGTCAATACTTGACAAGATCACGTGATGTATCATATGGGGAATTGTAAAAATCACTCATAACTACTCGTGGAGGTCAATGACTCCTGAAGAGCTTGGACACTTGACCCTTTGCCGAGGCAGACAATAAGAAGTAAACACTACAAGCTACAACAATTGTTTTTCACTAGTACGTTTGTGAACGTCAGCAACACGTTACACTTGCGTATTGTGCTATTGGCCCAGCAGCTATTGGCTGAACATATAATGTGTACTTGTCTATGTTTTATTGTTCCTGTTTTAGTAAATGATTTGATGCGTAAATATTCACATAGTGCAGTAAGTTCAGTTGTTCGTGCAGCTATATTTTCCGTTTTGCCCTGTAATCGTGTTGCAACCTTGACTGTGACGATATTTACGATATTTATTCTATATTTTTCATGTAACCCAAGCCATTGTCAGTGTTTAGACATTTTCGGTTACACTCTCCCGAGTTGATTCTATGTAAACTAATCTGTTTATACGAATATATTTTTATTTTGACTCGGCTCATCGGAAATAAACCTGTTGGCTGTTTTCTTTATTGGTCTTTGAAAATGCTTGGCTGCCTAATTGGGCCTCAGTGATTGTTGTATTCACAGCCTGACGGGTCACACAAAACGGGGACCTCATATTGTTGGGTTCGGATTAAGGTCCCTGTTATTCAGAACAGCTAATCGTTCATGAATGTGTTCAGTTGTCATCTTAGATTCGTTAAATTGATTTCAAACAAGGTGTCGGATGTCAAACCTCGCTGGTTCACGCGGTGGGTTCAGCTCGCCCAATGTGCCTTCGTGCCTTTTATGAAGGTGTTAATTATTTCCTAATTTAGAACTTAAATTCCATTTCTATAAAATCATCTTGTAGTGGGTAACAAGGTTGAAAGTTCATTAGTGTAAACGTTGTTGTTTTTTCTTCAATATAGTGGTAGTCGTTCTAATAATTTCAATTCCCTGTTCGTGACAGTGTGAAAAGGTTCTTTTGCGAAACTCCTGCCGTTGTATTTCATTATTATTCCGGGCTTTTACTCATACTCTTGTGTGTATATATATATATATATATATATATATAAAATGTTGTTTTAGCACCAGTTCCTTTGGGATATGGCAACAAGTCACATTTTAGAAATACAAAACTCAAGAAAATGGTTAACACTAAGACTTATAATTAACACTAAGATGTGTTATTCAGACTTTTCTGACCCCAGGCTTTTAAATTAATAAATAACATAGCGAGACTAGTGCTACAGATATCCGGTTTATGTTTTTGTCATTCATTTCATATACAATTTCCCATCGCTAAGTAATTGAATGTATTCGTAACTATTCATTTTGGCTTATATATATATATTAATATTATGAAGTTTCCGTGCATAGAACTATGTTCGTGACTGCAATTATTACTTTTATAAACGATTGCTGCATTCAGCCTTAAAAGACGAGACAAGGAGGGTTTCCTAGCAGGTAAGCGACACTATTTCACTGTAAAATAAACTAATTTTCACATCAACATTTGCTGAATTTGCGACTGAAGGAGAACGATGCAAATCAATCCAATATAAGGTTGCTCGGTAATTTATACGTATCATGGCTCTACTGATCAACACGGTTCTAGACGATAGAATGACACGAAATACAACGAAACCGTTGGAATAATTTCAAACAGCATCTTCATTTGCACACGATTGCTTAATAAAAAAGGAAGAACTTTCTTGACTGTAAAAATCGATGCAGTTAAACAGGAAGTATACATCTGTCTATGTAACCAACAACATTTAATCTAGTTTATCTGGACGAAGATGTTGAGCCTTCGATATCAGCCGCTGATTAAGGAATTCCAAGAAAGTTTCATGTTTACGAGATGGCACTGGACAGGTGTAGGCTACGTGGCTTCGTCAACCACCAATCTTGTTTGATAATACAAGACACCATTCCTGATTCAAGTGATACGAGCCCAGATTAACCAGCTACATAGGTAACCATCACATCAATGTTAACATGTGGCAGTGATGTAGTCAGGTTCCCCCAAAACACACCAAAATGAAAACAACAGTAATTGCTCCCTGAGACGAATCAAGCAACAGAATTGGTGGTTTCGGTGGATATAAACTTCTAGACAATAGCTGCTGATAATTTAAAACATGATGTACGATTAATTTAGTATGATGTCGAATGAAACAACAATAGATAAACATTTTGAACCTCTTAACTCTTTAATTCGACAGAAAATAATTCATTGTGCACAGTGTTTGCAAGGCTTATTTAGAATTAATAATAAATGTGCAAAATAATTACTTTGAAGGTCGAAGCACTCAATACCTACACTTGATTTAGATCTATTCAGTGTCTTTGTTATCATTGTTTCTCACACGCAGTTAATGTTAGCTAAGAGAGATATGTCTACACATGCAAGACCTGCTTCGGGACCTTCACCTTCTTATCTGCATGTCGTGTAACAGGCTAGGTTGAGTGTCTTTCTTTCCACTTCTCCCCTGGTCGTGTCTGTTGGCCATACATGTGTCGTGAGGTTTTGATGAGGGCTTTCCGCGTATGAATAAACGATCTTGCAACATCCGCAGCTGCACGGACAACGGTTTCTTAAGACCATGAGCTATACAATTGTAATAATGATGTTAAATAAACAATGCGACACAACATTATTGTGCATGTAATTGCCAAAAATCAATGTTTCACTTAGGAGCATTTTGTAATATGTTTAGGAATATGTAAAGGTTTATCTATGGTGTGTTTTAGACAAAAGCAGAGGTGTTTTTAGCAATGTAGTATATATTTCTTTCCTTGAATATTGGAAACCAAAGGTATCAGTTCAATACATATACAATCAAATAAAGTTATAATTCTACAAATAAAGTTATAATTCTAAACACATTTGCTGATTTCTCTATATTATACAGTTTGATCTGTATAAAAACTCCATTTAACTTTTCACAGAAAGCAATAGAGCTAAATTCTATAATTACATAAACTAGATTTTATATAATGTCTGCTTAATAACTATCTTCTCTGTTGAACGGTGTTATATTGGGATGGGGTTATGTTCTGTTTGGTACTTTGCTGCAAGATGACGTACTCTGACTTAACTGCAAGCAGGAAATGTCATTTCGAGCGCACCAACTTTTGGTCTTAGCTAGCCAGGAGACAATTAACTGTAAATCAAGTTGGCGTCAATAAATATAAACCCCGACATCTGCGATCTGACACATTGGTATGTGCTGCAGATGTTTGGGGTTGCGAAAGGGGGTTTCGAAAGAGAAAAATGTTATATTCGTAAAGTAAGGTTGCCTTTCGTGTCGATTAACCCCTATAAAACTGCATTTATTTAAAAGCAATACAAGCTCTTAGATATTTGCTAGCGAAGTACATATAAAAATATGAATAGGCAAGACAGAAAACCAGATATATATATTTTTTTGACAAAGTTCATGAAAAAATAACTATATACCTATATTGCCATAGACTCAGTCACAAATACCAAAGACCCGGATCCTTCACCTACACATTTTCCCCAGGTAAAATCTTGATTAGTGGGCTCAAGGTATATGTGTGTACAGTGTATATTGATTACAGTCTGGATCTGTTTGCGTTTACTGCTGTTTGTATGCATAAATATTTGCGTGCAATGTCAGTTTGTATGGGATATCAATATGTCAATGAAATCCGGACATAGACATAATATAATTTAATTAGCAATAGATTTAAAGAATGTGCTGAAGTGTTTTGAATGCTTGTGTCGCGATGCAGGTATATACAGGTTTATACAGCCCCTTACAGATAATAAAATAAATAAATAGTTTAAGAAAATAATGCTCATCAAGTCAAAACTTAACTATTCAGCATGAAAAACTTAACTAACAGCATTTTTTTAAATGTCGTTAATGAGAAGTAAGAAAGTGTTCGATGAGTTTAGTGTTGTTTCAACAAAGGTTAAGTGCTGAGATTGATCGAGTTGTAAGGCGAATGTTGATTAGCACGTTTACACGACCGAAACTACAACATTAGATCCCGTTGGCATGATTTGACATTTATGACTCCGCGTTATGTGAATGTTAGACAGGCAAACATGCAAATAAGTATTTAATGGTTCAATAAACATAAATAGCAATTAGTCAAGACCTAACACGTGAATGATAAACCTATCAATTACAAAGGTAATTAACCCACTGTGCCTTTGTTTCTTTTTGTAACTTTTTGATTTTAATTTTGAATCATTAGTCTTTATGCTGATTAATGCACATAAACAAACTTTGGATGTGTTTATATTTTCTGCTATACGAATATCGTTTACATTGGTAAACAGTAGACTAAGAGCAGTTTTCGTACGGGATTTAGTCCTAACCGCAACGCTAAATAACAAAAAAACCCTTCACAATCCTAGTCTTAATCCGATGATGATGCAGAATATAGAGGCAAAGTCGAGATCTACTATCACGGAATATTGGACCGGGTTTATATCGGATTTCGGAGATTATTAATCCAATTAAACTTATATCAAATGGCGGTCAATGTATGTTTTTAGAATCCGTTTATAGAGACTAGTGTCGGTAAACGGACTTAAAATAGACATGTGTGTTTAGAATTATTATATAACGCTTTCAAAGAAAAGCTTGTACGTTAATCCATTCATATGCATTCCTAATTTTCTATCAATGCCATTTATTTATGCTATAAAGTAATTTAATTGTAATTGCACCCTATCTTAATATACATGTAAAACCGGTCTTATTTTACAGTCTTGTGGACCTGTATAAACACTCTCGTTCTTCATAAAGCTGTGCAATTTTCTAGCCCCTGTCTGTAGGCCTGCTTTCCCCTGTCTTCCATTCACCTTCCACAACATAACGACCCATACATCATGTGGCCACAGGAATCCGTGGCTACTTGATAGGTCCAGTTACATGGTCAGCCCATCTCTGGCCAATAAATCTTGAACATTTAAGCTCGTCCAGAACCAAACCCTGCTGGCAGGTCAGATATACAGTTTCTATGACAACTTGCTGGGTAGCCTTAGATGATTTAGATGACAGCCCGTCTCCCCGCCCCCGAAATCTCCATTAGCACAAAACCACGAACCCTTTTTGAAAAGTAAAAAACAACAACAGCAAGATCAACAACAAAACAAACAAACAAAGCTATAAATGCATATGACATACAATGTACAGTGAAATTTACCCATAATTGTCGAAAAAATGGTGCTAGTACAACAAAAGATTGTGACATGAAACCCAATTCCATTTCAAAGTTTGAGACCATATATATAGTTTCATTCGTTAACAAACGCATATATATAAATATATTCAAAGTCTTACAAACATGTACCTTAAATATCACGGATTAGCACGTGATACCACTGACCTCTCTCTTTTTTTTTCTCTGATGAATCCCTGGGTTATTGGGCTTATCAGCCGTAATGACCGACCATGGCAGGGGACCCCTGATATCAGCTTAATATCTCCAGGCTAGTCATCATCTAACGAGAGCTTACCGATGCCTCTTCTATCACAGAAACTACTGCTATGTCGATTGCTGCGGACAGTACTGTTGGTTAGTGTGATCACCACTACTGCCCCATGCTCTTCTGCCATGCTCTGTTTCTAAAACTTTCATTGATGCTGCTCCTGCTGCCGCTACATAGAATAACCGTTCCTTCTAGTCGTCTTTTATTGTTGCGGCTAATACGTTTATTGCAAACGCTACTGTTGCTTTTAAAACGGCTACTACTGCTGCTGCTGCTGCCGCTGCAGTTCCTGCTTCTCATTCTTGTCTCTGCTTTTTATTACGGAGGTTGCAAGGAAAAGGTGTAGTACAGTGTCTGTACCAGTTGCCCATTCCGATGGTGGCTGTAAATGAAGCGTGGAACTGATGGACTTCTCTACTGTCTGGAGAAGATATCAGACAAATGGAAATTAATTTCATCTGTCTGGCTGTCTGTCACGTTTTATATCCTGCATTTATAAACGATTAGTTTACAACTTTTTGTCGCATTAATTATCGGATGTACTCTTCAAGTATCTATTTAGTCATCCGCTTTCTAAATCATAAGCTATCTTGTATATTCAGTACTGCCAAGTACTTTTTTAGATTGTTCTATTCGTTTTGTTTATATATTTATATTTAAAACAATATTATGACTTGTTTCGTTTGAAGAGAAACAGTATAGTATAAGTAAAGTAAAGATCATTTCTGTTTCAGTATTCGTTAAGATTAATGATTTTTGACATTATTTACAGTACTACTGCAAACATGCTTTCCACTACGAGGCTGTAATTCCATGTAACCCTGAACATAGTTTCGTTCAAGATATGCAAGAATGTCGAAGGTTCGATATGCCTCGAGACGGAATGCAGATTGGATTTGAATAAAATAGCAATCAATCGTCAGAATGCCCCAAATAAACAATGTCTAGCGTTGTTGCAATCTGCATACTAAAGAGTATTTATGGTCATATTTCTGCCAAATATATTCTTGTGCACAGTGTTTTATGTCAATTACTTTGTTACGGATAAATCTTTAATGTTTATTTAAATGCATTAGACATTTGATTCGGATTCTAAAAGAGGAGAAAAAAGACATCTTCGCCATTCTTTATATGAAACAATTGTTTTCATAATGGCACAATCAATAAATCGATTACCTCACATCCCTCAAAAAGTGGTTGCATCTCATTAGTTTCATATTAAATTCCCATTCGTGAGCAGCAAACATTTGGAGATTTAGATCGCACTGATAGACCAGGTCACTGTTTATGCTTAAATAATTGATATAAGAACAAGCCTGAAGGTCATGCTATAATTGTGCTGGTTGATGTGATTATGTACATTAAAACACCGGCATTGCAAATTCGAAAATATTTTCTTGGTAATTTATTACCGTACATAATGTAACCAGGTCTGAAATCAAAGGAAACGGAGAAGCTGTCTATTGATTTATCGAAATGGGGTTATGTTCCCAGTTCAATTGTTCCCCTGATTGGAATGTCGACCTATCGGCTGGGATCAAATATTTCATGACAGGTATTTCACCCCACCCCATCGTACCGCGACCTACTAGAAAGTGGAGGGCCATATCACCAAATATGCAAACAAACGCATTTTATTTAAATAAATTGATGGCGCAATAAAACAACGATCAAATGGACATTGATAAATTAGGGGATTGCAAAGCTTAAAAAAAATATCACAATGTCTTCAATTTATATTTTATCCTGGCATACTAAAAGGCAAGTGTTTGATTGGCATGTTGTCAGCTGCATGTGTTTAGCAGGTTTCTGGTAAATCCTTTGCGTACTATTTTTGTTAAAAGCACTGATACTTTTAGTTGTTTACTACTAAAGTATAACTCATTGCATCTCCAGATATTAATATGTTTTGATAAAGGCATGTCAGGCAGCAAATAGTGGATATCCTGACCAGATAACTTCCAGCACTATCTAATCAAAGCCAGATTGATTAGCAGGATAAGACATAATAGCAGTGCTAGACACCTGGTTGGGCCAGCTGTACGCTTGATTAATTCCCCACCGCGGAAACATGATGCTGGTGATTTGTTGTACAGATGAAAAGGCAAAAACATTTAGTTGAATGATTAATTTAGCACGGTTAAAAACAAATAAGTTGTTTCGAATTAATCAGTTTCTTTGAAGGTATTCGACATAAATATTTAAAGAAAACAATAGAATAATGATACATTTGTGATGCGATGTAGTTTTAGATTTAGCCTTTATATCTAAAGTGTGCGACAAATTTAGAAATAACAATATATACTTTTCTTGCTCTCCTCTGACATTTGTCATAAAATACCGTTAAATCAAAGTCATTCTCCTTTTACATGTCATATTTATTCAGGCAACATAGTCTACCGATTTTCATAGATACCTTGTAGAATATAGGTATTGCCAGTTACTAGAAAAAATAGGACAGCCTTAAAGATGGTAGCCGACAATTTAGACCAGGTTTTCTTCTCAAATATCGATATAAATTATTTTTACCGGAAAAGATCCAACAAAATGCTGTTTCATAATGTTCTACAGCTATGTGATAAGTGGAGTATAGCATCCATATCATCACTACTAACATGTATTTCCCATCTGAGCCACGCTGCAAAGTTAGCTATTTTTAAATCTAAAACACGTGACCATTCACTTTTGAGATTACGTTATATTATCATTCGGCTTAATCTGCCATAACGTCGATATCTATTTTTAGCATGAAGTCCCTAGGTGCCTATTTTTTAGATTGGGAAAGACCGAACATTTAGAGTGATATGTTCACTATTTTGTTCTGCTTAGCAATTGCGGTATTGCTAAAAATCCTGTTTACGTAGACAAAGGTATTAGTTTATGCATAAATAATGGTCGATTTCACTTTAAAAAGGGAAAGATATTGTAATATGTGTTTGATATATGCAAGCTGTCGGATAATATCTTTAAGAATAGTTCAACAACAAAAGGAATTTTCTATCACTATTTTTGACATGTATGATTAGATAAACTTTTGTTGTATTGGAGACCTATTCCCATGTTTAGGGGTTACACTATCCTTGCTGACACTCCTACTCAGACAGAACACCCGCTGAGTTTTCTTCAATGAATCTGCTGTTAAAATTTTAGCTTACGTAGCACATTTACAAATCATTTGCCAACATCTTCAAGCGCACTTGAATCACACACAAAAAACAACTTGTCCACAGCTCTCCCTTGCAGCTGCGTCCCGGTTTTTACTAACCTTCACATTTAAAAATAATAATTTCCCTGAAATCATTACCAGCCTTATCAAAGTCTTATCATTTATCTTTTCTCTATTACAGATAATGAGGGAGGTCGAATTACAGAGGAATCTAAAGCACACAAACGTTGTGGAGTTTCATAGCTTCTTTGAAGATGACGAAAATGTTTACATCGTGCTGGAAAATTGCAATAGAAAGGTGAGGAGAGTAAATAATAATACTGCTTATTGAGCATCTCATTATCATAGTTTGAGTGTTGTTGTTGTATGGAGCGGATGCGAAAACAAGAAAATCATTTATAGCTTTACAAGCTACCATTGTTGATAGCTGACGTTATTCTTAGTCCTAATATGGCAAAACAATGCATTCATTAAAAGGCGTTTGTGTGTGTGGGGGGGGGGGGGGGGGGGGAGGAGGTTACACCAAATAGTGCAGATCCGTGTTCTTACAGCTCCCAGCAAGAGCAGGTTGATCTGGATCTACACAACTTACCTAGATCATATAATGCGTAACGTGCAGACTAAATGCTACGAACGAGTTCAAGGGGAATAATTACCTACCCCGAGTCTGCTGATAGGAATCAAATACTGTAATTCCGCAATATTTTCTTTCAAATTACGTTATCGACTGTCCTTAGAAAATTGGTTACATTACCGATTTCACAGTTACTCAAACAGTTACGTTTCAATAAACACATGCCAATGTACATTTAAATCCACATAAAAATACCATGGTGGATTAAGTCTTTGTTGAAACGGGAATTTATCAATTTTTGATAAAATACAGAGCAGATCATACCTTTATCTTTGACTTGTACGTAGTTCTTTGTCGCGACATATGTAATTTGAACATTAAAAATTATCCATAAAGGCAAGATGTGTAGCACAATACATGGCAGATTATAACAGCATGTTGATTTATTTTATGTGTTAAACTTTCAGGACAATAATAAGAATGCGAATTAATGCATAGTTATAGTAACTCCTACAATGCACTGGATCTCAAACAACTATTTACTTATTAGTAAAAGCGTGTGCGGAATTATGAAATCTAATAATGATAGCCAAAGTCTCACGTGCGTGCCTTATCTACGTGTGTCCACGATAGGTCGGCTTAGTCACCTAGAAGTCGTCTACCTGCCGAGGTGGTTTTAATCCGTATGAAATAATAACGAATGTCCGACTAGTATTACACACTAGTCTTGCCCCAATACAAATAAATGAATATTTATATTAATTGTGTTGTAGCCGCATGCGACAATATTGACTTGAAGAAATTCCATTGATATGAGGAAGCTGTGGCTGTAGTCTGTTCTCATTATGTCAGATGTCGTGCTCAAGTCAATATTGATACAACCGGGCTTTCACTGGCGTAGTCACCGCAGACTTCCAGTTGCACTGTAGACGAGTTGTATGCACTATTTTAATCACACAATAAGAATATCATGATACATTCTGTAAATACTAAATCGTAGTCATCGACATACACATGTACGTGCACTTTAAATATTGCTAGAGACTCAGCAATAAGCAATGTAGGTCGGGACCAGACAGCTCCCCAGCTGGGATCTGAATCTACACCTTTTATGAAAATGCATTACACCATAGGAGAAAGTGCGCCTCACGATATTTCGGTTAAAAATAAATGAATTACTCGATAATAACAAAGATATGGCGCTGTCTTCGTAATAAATTATGCGACACAATGTTACTGGGGATATAGATTTAATCACTACCATCACATAACTGATATTTTATTACATGTCATAATTGCGATGTATGCAGTTCCGAGCCGGTTTCATGATTGCCTAGCAATCTAACATGCCTGATTGTGTTATCAATTGTGATAATAACTTGCGGAAATATTTTTACAAATGAAATGTGGTGAAAATAAGTTTTGTAAAATCAAACTCAATCGGGAATAAAGTTGAAGTTGATGTATTATCCATTTAGTCAATTAAATAACAATAATTGAATATCCTGGGCATGATTATAGTTGCTCGTATTGCATTGACAAATGAATCGTTGACAATTTCCATTGCTTTGTCTGATGCTAAACGGTTTTGTTCGTTGATAATAAATATAACTTCTAGATGAATGCACAGATAACTGGAACGAAAAAGAGACACAAAAGAACTCTATGGTCTGCCATGAGGCGCTCTGTCTCTACTGTTATCCGTACATATTTGCATAAATCCTTCTGATATGATGTATAAACACTGACATTGTAGTTTATGCAGATAATGGAATAATTGTATTCAGACTAAGTACATAAGCGGATAGCTCCACAATAGTCCTCGCTCAGTGAACTGAATACTTGTCAAAAATGTTAGGCAGTGAAAGGCAATAGTTTCAACATTGTTCATAATATATACTGTCAAATAAGTACACCAGAACACAGTTTCGTCTATTAAGGTATAGGGTATATATTTGGTTGTCAACTTAAAAATTAAACTAAATCATATATAAACACGTCACGATAAAACAATTTTAGTATAAATGTATCTTGACAACTTGATATACATGTAGAAGATTGCAACGCTTCAACTTTTCAGTATGCCACGCCGTGCAAATTACAAATGCTCCTCCTAAACAACGGTCACTGTACGAACGATTTTTCATAAAATTCGTAATTTGAATTTTGTATCTATTTGCCATTTGTAATCATCAATTGATTTTTTTCCATTACTTGACCACTATCACATCGACTGTTTAATGTATTGTCAGGCGTGTACTCTGTCCTAGCTCTTAAGTTGCAAAGAACTGATCAAACTTAGGCAGATGTCTGATCATAATTTATACTGTTTGCTGCTAAGTCTTTATCAAGACAACCTTTTTTCGTATCTTGAACTTATGCGAAGATAATTAGCATAGTTATTAACATTTGTGGCATAAGAAAGAAGTGTAGTCCGTCCTAGACTCGACGATTCACATATAGTCGCCAAGGCAAGTACCCAAGTGCTATTCCCCTCATGGCTATAAACACCACATGATATAAATACATCTAGGTGATTTATATGGTGATTTATATGTTCATCAAAATGGTGGGAAATATCAATGAGTTTGTCATTTTCTTTTACAAATGTACATTAACATTGGTTCTATAATTTATTGAAAGCAACTAAAATGGATATTTATGATACTGATAGGCTATTATCGATGAAAGTTTACAAAGAAAGTCCAATTTAACATTACGCAACGTACGAAAT
The DNA here is from genome assembly GCA_007844125.1 of Sinonovacula constricta. NCBI lineage: Eukaryota > Metazoa > Mollusca > Bivalvia > Cardiida > Solecurtidae > Sinonovacula > Sinonovacula constricta. The sequence continues at coordinate 40,241,979 of CM017562.1, forward strand.
AAATTTGTCAAACTTATTTCTGGAACGATTAAAAGTCGTATTAATTTACAGTGTATTCTAAGTTAGAATAACAAATGGCTGATGCATAATTTTTATGTGCACTTTCCTGTCGATTTCTTGTTTGTTTACCAATACCAATTATTCCATCTGTTGGACATCTAATTATACGACATCCTTATGACTTTAAAGGTTTTTATACATCTATGGAAGCCCATTCATAGGCACATATGTTACGTTCAATTTCCAAGCCAGCTTAAGTCATCAGTCATTTCTGGCGCCATGGATTATGCATGTGTACAAGCCGTCTTGTATGTCCCCAGCAAAACAAACAAATCTGATGCAACAGCTTGCGTTGATTTTGGGTCCCGGGTTCTTAATATAGATGATCCTGTATATGTTATGCATACATCACACTAGCGGATCCAGGGGGGGGGGCGCACCCGGCGCACGCCCCCCCTAAAATTCCCGGAGCTTACATGTTCTTTGGTATGGAAACAATAAAATATACTATATTTTCCTATTTTTTCTTCGCTCGCTTCGCTCGCGTATCTTTATACAACATTGCCTTTTGAGATGTACTCGTACACAACACAGAGTGCACGCAATTTAAACGTTCCCGCCTTCCCTTACTGTAATAATTCGGCACTATATAACATGATCATGTTGATGCGCCGTAAAACCCATACAAACAAACACATCATTCAGTCAATTAATTTCCTTTGGGTACATTTATACGACAACAAATATGGCTGCGCCGTCAAGTCCCAAACGCCCCAAGAAACAGAAGAGTTTGCACAGTTTCTTTAGCAACAAAGAAAAAGAAAGAAGGTAAGCAATTTTAAATTGGTTGATCTAGGCAAATATGACTTGTTCATTGTTCCACCATGCATGTAGATATGATGCAATTGGAGCATATGTTTGTCGTTTAAATATCACGGATTTCTTCAAGCGCCGTGGATATTTGCCTCGAATCAGAGAGATAAATACTGAAGTTCACACTGTTGGTTGAAGTATGTAATGACAACTCTAAACTGTTGTGCCGATTTGTTGGTCCAGCGGTGAAGGCGTTGAACTGCAGATCTCAATGCCCGTGGTTCAATCCCTGGCTTCGCCAAATTTTTTTTTTAATTTTTCACCGTCATTTTTTCCATGTTAAGAAGGTTCTTGTTATATGCTATGTTTATAATTAAGTATATTTAAAAATAAAACGTTTTTTAACAGTTGAAGGATTAGTTTTCTACTTGTAAAATATTTAGAGTGATTAAAAGTTACGCCCCCCCAACCCAAAATCCTGGATCCGCCCCTGCATCATCGTTAATGTTAAATGAACTTTTGAGATCATTTGCAAATGCGATTGTGTTATTTTCCTATCGATCAATCGTGATAATAATAATAATAATAATAATAATAGTAACAACAACAATAATGATACAACTTGATTTGTATTCCTTATATAAAACATGTACATGACCATTCTTACTTTAAAACAGCTAAGTTTTACTAATCGTCTCGTACTTTATCTCCTTTTATGGACCAATATCAAATTAGATTTTAAAGTAGTCCATGAAATGGCAACCCCGATGATTCGACATTTTTGTCAAAACAAGACAATAAATTGCCGGAATGGCCCCTAGGATAAGGTCAAGCGATCTTTGTGACAGGATAGGCTGTCAAATGACCTATAATTTGGTAACAGATTAGACTCGGAACAAATCTAGTGTTCTCAGCTGGAAACATTGACAACACACCGTGTCTCTGCCTGACTGTAAGGTGGTAGATGAGTCATGTATAGACCACAAAAGTAGGGTGACAAGGACAGCAAGAAACGAAGACGGTATAAATCTCTCCCCCCATACATACACTGGGCCAACAAAGAGGCGGATTTGTGGTTAGGTACCCTTCTCTTAACAAGTGGACTTAAATCCAGAGTATTGCTCAACAACCTCCCAATAGCGTTTGCTAAACTAGTTTGAACTCTAGTTAAAGCTCGCCTTTGTTTACAAAACCATACCATTACAAGCAGAATGGGGAGATTACTTTCGTTCTTATATTCAGCACTGCCAGACCTTGTGAGAAATCAAAATTACGCCTTGGTATAGTTAGGATTGCAAGTTATGGCTGCATGTAGTCTGAGATTCTTTGGTCATTTTAGCAAATGGTTAGTGGTTATTTAGAAGGGTAATCTGCTATTGTGACTATTATTGTTGTCCTTTATCGTTAGATACGGCATGCTAGCTGTCAGAGCTTTAATGTCCTATGATCAGCTGTAATTTGTGCTGCTATCATAACATTACTTGTCTTGTAGTAGTCTAGTCTAGTTGACATTTCAGGGCATTGACATAACTTGTAAACATTGATGTTTAATACAACATTGTTTTTGTATATTGCCAGTCATAATTGGGTGATTTTAAATTAAATTACCCTTAAAGTACCTATTTTCGGATTTTGTGTGTTATTTTCTTTGAGGTGTGTGTGTGAGGGGGGGGGGGGGGGTTGCTGGGTGTGCGTAGGGATCACCCATCTTCATGAAAAATGATCAGCTTGTATGAAAAAGTTTCTTTGTGTTCTTAATAAAGATATCTTCTTTGCTCTTGAAAATGTATGTACTATTTTTATTAATGCAGACTATTGATTGTCACATACCTGTAGTGTCGGAAATTAAACCAAATTCATTTTCGATGAGTAGGCTTATACTGACTATATATGATATTTAAATTCAACAAAATTAAGGAAGCTAAATACAAGTAATCGGGATTCTTTAATCATACAGTTGGACTTCTTTTCAAATCTTGAATATTTGCTGACACCTCTGCCCTGTCATTAAATAACATGCCATTTGTTTAATTTCCTGTTTATGCTTGACAAAAATCTTCCCGAATTCCTTCACCGCCATATGGATTGATAAAGTTAATGATTTCTCTCTCTGTCTCTCGCTCTATCTGTCTGTCTCGCCCTCTCGCTCTCTTTTTTCAACCTCTCTCTCTCTCTTTCTCTCTCTTTCTCTCTCTCTTCTCTCTCTTCTCTCTCTCTCTCTCTCTCTCTCTCTCTCTCTCTCTCTCTCTCTCTCTCTCTCTCTCTCTCTCTCTCTCTATCTCTCTCACTACTTCTCTCTCTCTTTCCTGGTAGCGTTCTTGACCTACTTTATAAAGGGAACATGTCTGGCCTGGCCAGATTTAATGCGGGTTTACATTCAACTGTATACTTCCCTTGTGCACCCGATCGGTGTATATATTTGTGAAATGCGTTAAGTTGTCCTTCTTTACGAAGACCTACTGTTTACTCAGTCAAAATAAAATGATGATGTCAGTATATATTTGTGATAAAACGTTTCTAGACGTTCGCATCAAGATGATTTACCCTATATTTATTAGATATGCGTTTTGTTTGAAACTGACTGGTATTTTCCAGACTAAATTGTATTATGCTTCACTGTATGGAAGGACGCGTTGTATAACCAAGATAATTTAAAAGTTAGACACAACTGGTATATAAAGGAAAGAAAATGTGTGTTGCGTTAATTCACCAAAGGATACAATATAAAAATGTAACGTGTCTTTTAAGTGTATTTTCGGGAGTGGTCGTTTTGTGAGTATATAAACATATGGGTATCTGTGGACACGGTGCAAAGATATGAACATTCCTTTAGGTCACTGGTCCATTTCCCACATACTTCCTTCCTTTTTTATATAGTTTATATCATTACATCACCACGAAGTCGCTGACAATAAAATCGCAACGCACGTACCAGCTCACTACCTCAATGAACAGAGAGGAAACCCGAATCGCTTCACGAAATAATCACGAAATAATAAACACAATAATCGTTAGCAATAACTACATTTTACTCGGCTTTTGAAAATGTTTCGATAGCAATAATGATTATGAAGCTACTGTACTTTTACAATATGACTGCGATGGTAATTATGTCATTTTAAGGTTTCCCTTAGTCTAGTAACAAAGTTTCTCGTTCCGCTGTGTCGAACTTACTTGATTTAAATGCTTCTTTAACAAGGTAAACGCATAGTCTCAATATATCATCAACCCTGACAAGCTAACAAGATTGGGACTCTGTTAGTGTATTGTATTGTGTTTTAAGCAGGGAAATATAAATTGCAGGCACGTATTCAATTACCATAATGTTATTAACTCAGATGGGAAATGGAAATGTGATGGAATATGATTGCATATGAATATCTTCGTGTATTGGGGGTTCTTCTGACGTAAGGTGAGATTCGCATTATACATGGCTTTATAATTCAAAGCGATGAGCACTACAATGTATGTGATAAACAGTGGGACACGTCCATTCTGTATTGCAACTACTCATACAGGCAAAGTTAACACAGTAAATGTGTGTACAGTATTTTCTGACTGAAACAACGCTTACTTTTGACTAACTCGACTCTAACCTACTACGAAGTGTAAAAGAACGTTATAAAATCTACTTTATTTATGAAACTTTGTTAAATCTTATTATTCATTTACTAATTCACCAGAATCTTATTGTGCTGACATTTTCCAATACGCATGCAAGGAAATATGTTAATAATATGGTTATCGTGTGCTGTTGCATTAGAATGCAACAATTTTCCATGTTAAGTCTTAAGCTCGAATTTTAAGGAAGTTCGCATTCGTGCTTAAATGTAGACGTTTATCAATTACAACCCATTACCTGTTAGTTATCTTCGAAATCTTGCGTATGAACTTAATATTTTTAGACATTTCTTCTAACCTAGAAAGATAGAGCTCCTGAAGCATGTTCTCTGTAAGGTGTGACGGAAGATAAAAAGTGATTTTCAGACATGTTCGGGTCATAAAAACATTCCCAGAACATTTATTTGGGGTGCAAGATGTGTTGGTTTCGATAAAAATGTTTCTTATCTAATAATATTTCAGCAGGAGTTAAGTGTTTAAACAAGGTAGCTTGGTCAATAGTCAGGATATCTACATGAGTTGGAGGCAATTCTGGAACTAAAACATGTCATATTGTTAGTACTAGAACAGTTTTGTGCGGATATCTGGAAATATCACCTGTGTCTACGAACATTTTCGAAATACAATCGAAGTATTTTCGAAAAAAAGAAAACACTCGAAACCTCTCGTCGCCCATTGCCATCTCACTATTACACAAAATAAAAAAGTAACAAACCATGTTAATGTAAAATCGTCATAATAGAAGACAACCCCTACAGACTTACATTTGATCTACATCCATCTGGAATGTTTTCCTTAATAAGTTGCGTGTTGCAACCACCAGTTCATTCATAGACATAATCTCAAACCACATTCAATATAAGATGAACGGAAATGGCATGTTAATCAGTTTGGCAGCAGCTCTAAATAAATCAAGGAGCGATAAGACTGCAACTGGATTCAAGAGCCGGTAACAAATTCAGACATTTCTTTCACGCCATGACGCCGCTTCTGAGGTCTGCTTGCTCATGTACGTTATGATTGATACTGATAAGCCAAAGAGGCTTCAGTTTGCCTCAGGTCGGGGGATTTTTAACCCTTGTCACGCTACATTTGATGTTAACCAATACATAATTCTTGTTTTTGACAAGTCTCGAATAGGTAACACGTTGTATTGACAAAGACCAACTGACACAAGTATTGATCTTTATCATTCTTTCAATTGCTGGCTGGTGTGGAATCTACACTATTCGCTTAAGGGCGATCTATTCGTACTAAATAGAATAGACTAAGAGTTTACAAGAAAACATGCATCTTAATCTTCACATATCTGATTCCATCTTAGTAATTTATTAACTTGGTGTCAGTCGCGAAGTGTGAATTTCTGAAATAGCTGTGGTAGATAATGGATGGGGGTTTAATACACGTCGATTCTTATAGGCTCGTAAATCACTCTCTTAGATTGAACAGCTGTTGCGTAAAATTAAACTTAATCAATCCAATAAATACAAATGTATATGATAAACTTTGATTTGTTTACTTCCATTTTTTATGCACGCATCTACATTTTGATTTTTAGTCTGGTTTATATTTTTTCTTTCTTTCATAGAAGTTGTCCTTTTGATAGTTTTGGATGTGTCTGGGTGGGGTGGGTGAACTTGCACAATATAACCTGCTTTATGATTGACTAAAATGCACAGCGCATAATGCTTCAATAGTTTACCAAAATCTTTTTTTTTTTTCAGCAGTGTCTCCTAATTTTTGTTATATGTAAACACCAGTACACTTGATTATCACCATGTCGTTTCTCTCCTTTTCAGTCACTAGTGTACATGCTGAAGCACCGTAAGACATTAACCGAGCCGGAAGTACGCTACTACATGAGCCAGTTGGTTGAAGGGACCAAGTACATCCACCAGCATGGCATCATCCACAGGGACCTTAAACTTGGGAACATGCTGCTCAACGATAACATGGACGTCAAAATTGCCGACTTCGGATTAGCCACGAGGGTCGAATACGAGGGAGAGAAGAAAATGTAAGAGCGGTAGTAAAAGAACATGTTAATTATACTTTATAACTGTTTGTTGTTAAGGACAATACTTTATGCGACACTTTGCCGGTGTTACTAAACGAACACAAGCAATGGTTGAAATGTATTATATTAATTTGGCTATCATAATGACAAGGAAAATAACACAGAAATTTCTATTTTCTTATTGTTATGTCATTGAATGTATGTATTCTGATGACGATGATGATATTTATGATGATGACGACCATGATCATTACGATAGTGATGACGATGGAGATTAGGATGATAATAATTCCGATGGTGATGATGATGGCGATGATGATAATGATGGTGATGGCGATGATGATAATGATTACGATGATGATGACGATGGCGATGATGATAATGATTACGATGATGATAATGGCGATGATGATAATGATTACGACGGTGATGACGATGATAATGATGATGATGATCTGTATTTCAGGACTGTTTGTGGTACACCCAACTATATCGCCCCGGAGGTTTTACAGAAGCGAGGCCATAGTTATGAGGCGGACATTTGGGCCCTAGGCTGTGTCATGTAAGTGTAGCAAACAAGAGCAAATTTCAAAGTTTTTATCAAAGCATGTTACAAGCATGTGATTATAAAACAACATGTTATTCACCCACTGCATAACAAAATTCTCCTTATGATAACTATAATTTTGATGAACTAGGCACGTTCTTAAGAGTCTAGGTAACACAGTTCCTTTTTAAGTTCGTGTGTTTATACATTTTTGTTTCATAACATTTTATTCTTTGTAACTTACGTGGTTGTTGAAGTTGTCTAATGTTGTTTGGCAAAGTGTCTCTTATAATCTTACTGGTTAAAAAGGGCTTGGGGTTTCAAGAGAAAATGCAAATTGTTAAGGAAAAACGGGATGCAAAATCTGATGAACACGCAATTGTATATGCACACAACGCAACACAATTATCCTGTAAACGAGGAGCAATTTTAAGATCCTGAAATTGCCTTGAAAAACAGCAACAGAATAAATGTGTATTGGTATTTAAACGAACTGTGCACTAATTGTTTGCTAAAGGATATCGATCTACTTTTTATGTAATTAAAAGAAAACTTGTATTTCACAAAGATCTGTACGATTGGCATTAAGGAAATAACATTCATTATCTCTGTTACTGTTGCTTTTTGAATCCTCATTATTTGCCTTAGACTGATTTATGCGCGCATAGCAGTCGTAAAGATGAACTACGAGGGCCTGTTCTCTTGTAGACTTGCTTGCTTCTTTTGTTTTATATAAAATTATGTGTTGGCTTCCTTGAAGGTATGCTTTATTGGTCGGCCACCCCCCTTTCGAGACGGCTACCCTGAAAGAGACGTATATCCGGATCACCGAGAACCGGTTTACGGTTCCTGATTGGGTGTCTCCTTCCGCCAAGAACCTCATCACCAAGTGCTTGACCCACCAGCCAGAACTCCGACCCACCCTAGACAATATCCTGTGTGAGGAGTTCTTCTCCAGCGGTCACTTTCCCAATAAATTATCCCCCAGCTGTTGTACATCGGCGCCCAGATTTTCTCCAAACTCTTCCACTCAGGGCTCGTATGTGAAAATCAATAGGTAAATACAATATGTTTGTTAAGACATCATATTAGACTTAAACAAAAATACAATGTCTATACCTTTCTAATGCATCTGTACTTCAATTAGTAGCAGAAACCTTGCCCGAATAACAAGTAGCTATCAGTGCAATGACAAAAAGTGAACAATAATTTCATGATGACAATTGATAAAACATTATAAATGCTATTGAAATATTTAATTATGTTATCATAATAGACGCACTACGTCATCGCTTAAGCTTTAAGTTGCCAACACTAAAACTGCTCCACTTCACATATGTCGCATCGATGCTATTTGCAATTCTATTAAATGTACAACATATGACAGAAATAACCAAGCTGATGACAGTTTATGTTGTTACATAGTGGTTGATATTGGTTTGTTTTGTTTCGTTGTCCACATTCCTTTTGATCCAATATGTAGACTGTAGATCCTATGTATTGACCATCATTATCTTCCTGAGAATGTTCGCATTCTTCGCTCCCACCGCACCTAAACATAACACCTGTATACTTATAAGCGTTCTCTGCCATAGAATTCAAGTATGTGTCATTTTGTAATTTAGAAATTCCGCAGACATTTTCTTATCTGTAAGTGTATCAGCAGACGCGCATATTTGACAGTAGTTATGCCACAATCACTTGTCAGTGTTTCCAAGGTCGGAGACTGTCTGAGTTGGGGTTTGTTTTTAATTTCCTGGCTGTCACAGATAGTTACGATAACAATCAGTCTATATCCGACTCCCACACCATATTGTTTAAAAAAACAGTCGCTTTAAAATTTATGAATGGAAAATCCGTCTCATTTACAATTTTTCTCTGAATGCAGATTTCGAACGTAAAAGATTGAGACAAAAGATAGATGAAAATGTGTTTTGCTGGTGTGAAAAAGTGTCAGATTTCGCTTTTTGTTCCCTTATCCTTCATAAATAGGTCATGAGAAAATAGGTATTGGTTCAGCTACACAGGACATGCATAAGGCTAGCTAGAGATCTTGTTATCGTACATTTATATTGATTCAGTGTGCAAATAAGATAGACGTACGTATTCACTTATATGTGTATCAATTCATTTTCATATTTTGACTTACTGACCACGTTTCACTGTTATCCAGACCAAAGTCCTATGCAGCCCCTGAAATGCGACACGACTCTGGTGTTGAGCGCATCACCTCCCCTATCCGAGACCTGGAAATTACGACCAAGACAGACCGGCCAACCTCCAAAGGTCGCCATACCCCGGATTTCTTCATTCCCGTGTCTCGCCTCAGTGGCAGGACTTCCGGTTCGGAGATGACTCGATCCGACAGATCCGACTCTCCAGCTCTTAGAGGTGAATATGGTTCATTTTGATAAATCTTATTAAAAACCAACGTCTATAGAAATATGGAATATATAGTTCGAAACAAACTACATAAATTCGTATTGACGGTAAATTGCCTTCTAATGAAAATGTAAATTGTTTAAAAGTGATGATTCTGTGATGTATCAAAATGATAATTGATGAAGTTTATTAACCTAATTGAATGATTTGTTGTAATAGTATTTTATTTTGTATATCAGCACAAAGAAGAAATAAATCTAAATAACATCCTTATAAATTTTAAAATTGTTTAGCTACATGTATTTATTTTCCATAATTGTTTTTAATTATCATTCACATTATTTTAACCTCATAGGTTTTTATATTTCTACTCGCGTATAATTTAAACCTTATTATTTTCTATTTACGATAATCTTATTGTATCCGGCGGCGTGACACGAAACATACAAGTTAAAATACACTCCATTATGCTCTCTAAAAGTTAATTCAATAAAATTACAAATATAAGTTTTCATAACCCGCTATTGGCTTACTGGGTTTTGATTCTCTATACCATTGTTGAGTTAATTTACTCTTTTTGTCTCTTCACTCATATAGAATCCTCCCCTAAGCAGAGGAGCGCTGCCAATCTTCTGGAGGTGTTGAGTACATGTCTGGAACACATGCCCAGAGGACAGAAGAAGAACCCTGAGCCTGTAGCTGACATGATGATACTCTGGGTCACCAAGTGGGTCGACTACTCCAACAAATACGGCTTCGGCTTCCAACTTTCCAACGATTCCATCGGAGTCCTCTTCAACGACACGTCCAAAATTATCCTTTCTCCGGACGGAAGGTTAGCGGAAGAACTAATTTCATCATTTTCAAAAATTAACTGTGTAAAAGGTCATTCCATGATACAAATGCTTTGCTGTATGCAAGTTTAAAAAAATAGAATAGGTCTATAGAATTATATAGGAATACAGTTTAGGTATCAAAAGTAAATATTATAAATATATGATGTAATTCAGGTCTTAAATATCAAATAATAATAAGTAAATGAAACACTGCATATGTTCCATAAATAAATACATTCTTCGTTTTATGTGTGTGATTTAGTGATAGCAGACCTCCATATTGTAAGTATGAGACATTAACGTACCACTCAATCGGATATAAATACATATTGTACTGGTTTCAGGTCTGTGCAGTATTACGACATGACGGGACACCTGGCAGCCTTCTCCGCCGACCAGCCTCCAGAGGATCTGGAAAAGAAAACCACCCTGCTCATGTACTTCGCCAAATACATGGATGATCATCTTATACAGGTCAGTACACAAGTATAAATATGCATCAGTTTCTCTACAACTCTTTGGAACCACAATCAAATTAGCTAAATATTTTTAAGAAAGCAGGATACGGTTACTGAAGTAAATCAGTTGTTTTTTTCAATGCAGTTACCCTTCTGATTCATGCACGTACGCTAGAAAATGTTTTGTGAGAAACCAAATGCGTTTTAAAGTTAACAAGGGTTGTCACATGTATAAGAATTACCATACCCGCTAAAATAAAGCAACAGAAATACATACATGCTTTGTTAATTAAATTGTTAAAACGTAAGATAATTATGTTATTTCTGTTTAAAATTGCATTTTCACTGAGAGGTTATCTGCACATTTTAATTATCCATAAACTTGTTTTTTAGTAATAGTTTAGTTACTTTTATCTTTCTGACGCATTTTGACCAATTTTTCGCCATTGTAGGGAGGTAACTTAGAGTGTTCAAAAGACTCTGATGATATTAGCGTTGGCTCCCTTTGTTTGAAGAAGTGGTTCCGAACTGCCAAAGCCATCGTGCTATATCTCAACGATGGTACCCTACAGGTGTGTATTCTCAAATCTTTGTATTTTATCAATACTACTAGCATTTGTTTCTAATAATGAGTGTGGTTTAAATTACATAAATAATGTTTACATGTACTAAATGCAATGTAATGAGTCATATGATTTGTATATGATCAAGTCTTAGCTGACAGAAGTAGACTTACACGACTTCTGGTGACATTTACACACATGCTTTTATTGGATACTCGATCTACCTATTTCGCGCATATATTTATTTATTTTGGGAACATTTTCCTATCTGACAATTTTTCTTAAAATCGACTTATGACAGACCATATATTTAATGACACTTTCTATTTTTATTCGCAGGTCAATTTTTTTGACGACCACACGAAGATCATCCTAAGCTATATGCGAAATGATTACTTCGTCACATACATCGACGAGGAGAGATGTGCCACCACTTACAGCATGGTTCACCTTATCCAAGATGGCTGCCAGCGCGGGATTATGGACCGCATGTCGTTTGCACGCCAAATGTTGAAAAACCTCGTTGACATTGAGGGCGTAGACATTTGAGTCGGATTCTGTCGTCTGCATTGGAACTTAAATATTGAACTCTCACCCGCTGTGATCTACACTGCTGGGAGTTAGGGGACAAACGCATGCTAACAGAGTGCATAATAATTTTCATGCAAAAACTAATTGTGATACTACCAATACTTTCGTATTCTGTGCCCTTCTTTTTCCCGTGATCTCGGATTGGTGTTTGTGTAATAGCAATAATTTAAATCCAAAAATCTGTCTCATTTTTATGTTTTGAGATAATTTACTCAGATCTATATCGATCTGCTTGATTTTTGCTGATGGAAATAATAATAAATGCCAATTTATTTCCATTGGCAATTCGGTGTAGGGGTATACATTATCTTGGTGAAAAACATACCATAAAAAGTGCAAAGAATGCAAGTATTCAAAGCTACAGAAGTGTTCTACGTGCAACAAATTGGTCATGATCATGAGGCTTCATAATTGCTTCCATGTCATATTTGTCTGCCAAAATTATGCAATAAATTTCTAACAACTTATGTCTATATAAGTTAGTAGATGTATTCTACGTCATGAACGTTATGCATTGACGCAAGATTCAGTGGTACTGCTTGCATAGGCTGCTAGTGCTGTGAGGTAAATAAATACCTGTTGATTATAAAGCTGGTCATAGATTTCCCTTATGCGTGATGTCTGATACCATCCCGAACCAGAATGTCGCCTGGACGTTAGCCTATGTCGCCGTAAAAACAAGCGTCCGTGTGTTTGTTGGATAATAGCGACGTTCGGAACCGAAGCGTTCCGATTGGAAGGTGACTGTGGGTTAGGTATTGCTCGTCTTTTGGCTGAAGGAATGTACTTGTTAGTAGTGTTGTAACAATAAGCTGCAGGGCAGCCGTACGAGCAGTACGACTTATGTTTAATAAGTTGCTTCTTCTAGTTAAATTAGTTTGAAACTGTTCAAAAAAGAAAAAAATATCATATATAATAGAAGTCAATGTTCAGATATTCTCGGTAACACGACAATGGCATTCTTATTGGTTGGACGATTTATAAAACATTTAACAAACATGTATCACTTTATAATTTAAGTATTCTATTATTGCACTCATGCTAATGAGTACAGCCAAGGGACTCTACTGACTGGTTCATTATTATTGTGATATATAAATGCCGATGCTCACAAATAAACTGACAGTTTTTCGTTCTTTCGACACAAGTGTGATATTGTGTAAATGATTGAAATGTTCTCTTTGACAAGATAGGGACGAGAATTCATTTCAGAAAAGATGTAAATATTTATTAAGCATTATCAACTTCATTACAAACATATATCTGTTGGTATAAAAAACTATGTTAACTATTATAGAATCAATTCCGACTCAATTATTTAAAAATAATGATTTGACAAAGAGAAACGAATTATTTAAACTATTGAACTTTCCCTAATAACTAAATATCATTTTTGCTTTCCATTTTACATGACCAAGAGTGCGTTTTTAATGATATAATAATGAAATAAGCGCGAGTCTCGGAATGGTTCTGTATGGTTTTCTGGTATTTTTACCTAGATGTGATTTAAGTGTACATAGTCTTGCATCCATGTCACGTGTGTGTTTTGTTGCCATGCAACGGCTTGGTGTATGCGCGTTTGAATATTCGCAATGTTGATCATGTGTGTGCATGTATTGCGGTCATAATGATTCTTGTTGGGTGGATCAATCGGATGTGTCTTGTATTTTTTGTAAGAACTACTGGAAGTTGCTGAATGTAAATTAAATCCAGTAGAGAGTTGTTCTATTTGTCCTAACACATGTATTGTATTGCTATTTATGTCTCTCCAATGCTAGAGAAAGACTAATAAAACTATATATTTTTATAAGGCTCAAAGCTGTTCTGTTTGAATGTATATATATATCTGATAAATCCATTGGCTACGGCGATTATTTTTTGTGTCTGCTATTGTTAAATGTGTGTATTATTGGATTGAACGTATCGCAATTATAAAGGTATCTAAAACTCTACTGTAATCGATCAGGTATTGTGTTTAAATGGACAATTTTATTATTTCTAGATGAATGTAGTAAACTATCTTACGTGGTCTATCAAAAATTTATATCATTTTAAAACAATCTATGATCAATAATGCAAACATTTAACTATTTGTTCCTTCGACGTTTTGTGCATTACATAAATTTTAAAAGAGTTATCATTTTTCATGATACAATTAAACACGTTTTCAATCTGTTCGCATGCAGAGGCAATGATCCTTTTTATGTTAAAGAATATGCTACATGTTTTACTTGAAGAGTTAGTGCTGTTTTATTGTATATATTGAAACGTTAGTTCCTATAGATACAAAGTCTGTAGGTGAGTAATGTGGGTAGATAGATTGTGTGGATGTTGCACTACACTGCTTACATTTTCACATTGCATTTATTTTGTCGTCCTTTTATTCATTTTTTTTTTTCATTAAATAAGAAACAATTCTCAATACATTTTATATTTTGTTTAAAATGAATCTGTACATGATCGTTGTAAATAAGCAATTTTAAATTGATTTGATTTATATTTTGTTACCATTTTAAGATGTTCCTGTCGTATGGCTATAAATGACATGTCTTGCTATGGTACGGAAGTTTCGAGTTACGAGCTCTTTGGCGCCGGAGGTTATTCTTGTAGCGCTAAAGGTTATTTAGTGGGGACAAATTCAGCACAGTGTCACCCTAAAAACTATGATGGACATTAGCAAAATGAACTAGTTACAGTTTGGGCCATTGCTACTAACAGAGCATTGGTGTGCGTGATAATAGAGTGGCTTAGTAATTACAGAAGATAACCTGTTTTCAGTGCAGAGAACGTTTAAATGTGTACCCATTATTTTCATTGATTCTGTTAATTTCATATATCCGGTGCCAAATAAAGCTTATCAACTTCGAAAGCTACCTATTATAACGGTTATTTTGTCATTCGAATGGGACCTTTTGTATTGTGCATCAGACGTTTGTTATATTCATTAATTTTTAATCAGATACAAGACACTTATATTTATTGCCACCTTTCCAGGGGACCAATATAAATACTTTTTTTTGGGTTCAATTCACTTTACATTTCAGATCATAAAACAGTTCCATGGTTAATATAAGCTTAAATTTTAAAGATACTTGTTTTAAAAGTTAACATAAGTAAAAGCGATCTTGGTGCAGATTAAAAATGTTGACGTTTAAAAGGTTGATGAATACAAATGCTGGTTATAGCTGGATTATTTGTTGATGTATTTGTGTGGTTAACTCAGCGTGTGAATAATGTCAACACGAAGCCTCAAGTGCATTCTCAGGTGGGCTTGTATAGAAAACAGCCAATGGAAAGCAATCTTACATGGTTATCATGATCACTAATTTTTACGCCAATTCTGATTGGCAGGTTGATTGTTAATAATTGTTGATTAGTATAACTGCGCGTGTTTGCCAATGGATTATGGACGTTTATGTTTAAATGTGTTAGATTATAACTTTTATATGAAAAATTACATTCGAAAATGTAATGTCATTAATCTTCAATAATAAATTGAAAATATCAATAACTCGTTTTTGTTCTGTTTTGTTTCCCTCGACATTTATTTCTATATCATTCTAATGTTTTAATTTTAGCACTTATATCGTGATAAAGTTATTTCTAGTTTTGACAGTGAATGAAGTTATTGTTTTGTCTGAATTCAAAAGTATCTCAGAAGTATTTCCTATTAACATTACTTTTCCATTTGCGCATAAAAATACTTGTCCAGAAAAAAAAACGACGCATTATTTTTCGGTGAATTCGGTTAGTTAGAGCTGAATCATACCTACATATGGCACTGTTTGTCATGTATGTCATCTGTAACCGTTATTTCCAGTTTTGCATAATTTCGGTAATATCTGATAAAATCTGAATCGGGGCCCCAATCTGATGGGATGACTTTAAACAATTAAAATGTAGACCATTGAATCTGCCATTATACGTGGATGAAAAAGTCAACCCTTCCTTTTTCTATTCAATAGACACATTTACAAAGACCGCACTTTGAGTGACATTGAGGTTTACATATATTGGTGAAATCGTTTCAACAGTTATATGGTAATTATAAAATACGACACAAGTTGTTAAAAGAAAAACAATTATTTTAATACAGATTCAGTTTCAAACTGTGTTGTTGTTTATTCTTATTAAAACATCGCAGCGATCATTTATAATCATTTTATCTACGCCCAGCTATTTAAGTAGAGGAAGACCTCACACGAATGTCTGGATAGAACCAACGGAGCACCACAGGTCAGCTGGAAGAGGGGCTAAGCAGTCAGAGATGTTACAAATCGGGGACATAACCACTAGGGTAACAGGCACCAATACCGTTTATGGTAGAACAAATGTAATGCCTCACCTCCAATTGAAGAGTATAAAAAATAACGGTTTTTGCTTCAAAACTGTGGGTTGGGGGTTCGAATCCCGTATGGGCATGCATGGTCAACTGTTTTCGTCCTACTTTTTCATTATGACAATTATTTCTGCATCACTCCAGATTAAGAATGAAACATTTTTTTTATATATTTTTTTAAATGGATTGTAATGTATAATTTGTGCTCAATTTGATTTCAAATTCATTACCTGGCATATTCAAAGTCTAAAACATAAAACAATGTGATGAAATTATTTTATATTTTGCAGTATCTACCAAAATACTTTACAGATCATTTTTGGGCAACTCTATGAGAACAACTAACTAAACAGGGCTTGGGAAAGAGCTTTGCGTGTGATATACAAATTGGGTTTTCAATATTTTAAAAGAGTGTGATCTATCTTTTATTAAGTTAACAAAACATTATTGTCAGAAAAAGAACCATCTTTTCATGTCTCGCTTTAGCTTTAATTCACAAAATTATCACTAAATTCATGCTACAAGTGTTCATAAACAGACTAGAGTTTCTTATTTCAGATAAATAATTTCTCTTTTCTCATTAAACGTCATTAAACGTTTATATATTAAAAGATGACATCAATATTGCATGATAATATATTCCAAAGGAATTTTTTTTTGTATACAGGGAAGTAGGCGTTTTGTATATTTTTCTGAAACTCAATTCCCTACGGCTTTCGTTAATAATTTTTTTACGCATCTGCACTTGAAACAGTAATATATATTTCAGCGTAAGATATTTTATACAGGTATATACTATTTATGTTATTTTTTCAATTTCGTATGAGTGCAGAAAGCTACTTTCACTAGTAAGGAAAAATAATAACACTGTTTGAGTGAAAATGGGTATTTATTGTCAAAACCATAAACTAATATTTTAAACATTATTTTTTCTTATCTGGGCCTAAAACAAATACATTAATGTCCAATACATGTATGTAATATAAAGAAAAATGCAAAATAATAATAATTCTGGGAACCAGACAGAGTGGTGCAGGTAAAAGTGGAGGTGGTTGAATCAAAAATTTTAAACTTGGCTTCCAAAGAGCTGACGCTAAGAAGAATGGCGTCAAATTGAACCCTTTGGATGACTGGATCATGTGATCTGTATCTCGATTCTGATTGGACACATGAAACATGTGATCTGAGACCACGATCTGATTGGTTCCCACATTAACATAATGTACATGTAATATATACTTGACAAAGAGAACGATTAAAAAATACATAAATTATTTTATGTTCATAAAATGTATTGATGTTATTTGTTCAGTCCCGTATGAGTGCAGAAAGCTACTTTCACTATATACATGTACATACATGTATTTAATATTTCTTCTGTTTATAGACTGAGGTGAATGTATAAGCACATCTACACAATAAAATCTAGATAATGCACTCAAGGACTGTTAGTCCCCTTGTATTGTTGTGTATCAATGATCTTATTTCTTAACGTGAGCGAAGCTGAATACTTAAAACTGCATAAAATGCATAAATAACGGATACGCATATGAAACGGCGTAAAAACAACGGTAAATATTTTGTTGTTGCCGAGGTGTGCTGACAGACAATGTCATTTATACATTTCTTGGTCTAAAATATCTCGTGTCATATCACAGCTACGTTAAGGGTTGGAAGTTATACTAAATAAACTAAGGAATGGTTCATTTTTTGAAAATACATTTTAATTCTGGCGTAGATAAATACTTTATTGTTTTATTAATATTTAACCCAAATAAAACACGCATCATCGTCACAAGAAGGTATAAGCTGTCTAATAAACATCGAAACTAGAATTTATTTCTGTTGTGCTCATACTCACAGCAAACGTCTGCTGAATACTGAGTATATTTTATCACGACCATAGTCTGCCTAATACTGAGTACATTTTATCATGACTTTAGTCTGCATAATACTGAGTACATGTTATCACGACTTTAGTCTGCCTAATACTAAGTACATTTTATCACGAGTAAAGTCTGCCTAATACTGAGTACATTTTATCACGACTATAGTCTGCATAATACTGAGTACATTTTATCACGACAATAGTCTGCATAATACTGAATACATTTTATTACGACAATAGTCTGCATAATACTGAGTACATTTTATCACGACAATAGTCTGTCTAATACCGAGTACATTTTATCACGAGTATAGTCTGCATAATACTGAGTACATTTTATCATGACTATAGTCTGCATAATACTGAGTACATTTTATCACGACTTTAGTCTGCCTGATACCGAGCACATTTTATTACGAGTATAGTCTGCCTAATACTGAGTACATTTTATCACGACTTTAGTCTGCCTAATACCGAGTACATTTTATCATGACTATAGTCTGCCTGATACCGAGCACATTTTATTACGACTTTAGTCTGCCTAATACCGAGCACATTTTATTACGACTTTAGTCTGCCTAATACTGAGTACATTTTATTACGACTTTAGTCTGCCAAATACTGAGTACATTTTATCACGAGTATAGTCTGCCTAATACTGAGTACATTTTATTACGACTGTAGTCTGCCTAATACTAAGTACATTTTATCACGACTTTAGTCTGCCTAATACTGAGTACATTTTATTACGACTTTAGTCTGCCTAATACCGAGCACATTTTATTACGACTTTAGTCTGCCTAATACTGAGTACATTTTATTACGACTTTAGTCTGCCTAATACTGAGTACATTTTATCACGAGTATAGTCTGCATAATACTGAGTACATTTTATCACGACCATAGTCTGCCTTATACTGAGTACATTTTATCACGACTTTAGTCTGCCTAATACTGAGTACATTTTATCACGACTTTAGTCTGCCTAATACTGAGTACATTTTATTACGACTTTAGTCTGCCTAATACCGAGCACATTTTATTACGACTTTAGTCTGCCTAATACTGAGTACATTTTATTACGACTTTAGTCTGCCTAATACTGAGTACATTTTATCACGAGTATAGTCTGCATAATACCGAGCACATTTTATTACGACTTTAGTCTGCCTAATACTGAGTACATTTTATTACGACTTTAGTCTGCCAAATACTGAGTACATTTTATCACGAGTATAGTCTGCCTAATACTGAGTACATTTTATCACGACTGTAGTCTGCCTAATACTAAGTGCATTTTATCACGACTTTAGTCTGCCTAATATTGAGTACTTTTTATCACGACTATAGTCTGCCTAATACTGAGTACATTTTATCACGACTATAGTCTGCCTAATACTGAGTACATTTTATCACGACTATAGTCTGCCTAATACTGAATACATTTTATCACGACTATAGTCTGCCTAATACTGAGTACATTTTATCACGACTATAGTCTGCCTAATACTGAGTACATTTTATCACGACTATAGTCTGCCTAATACTGAGTACATTTTATCACGACTATAGTCTGCCTAATACTGAGTACATTTTATCACGGCTATAGTCTGCCTAATACTGAGTACATTTTATCACGACTATAGTCTGCCTAATACCGAGTATATATTATCACGGCTATAGTCTGCCTAATACACATTCAATACAATTTCAAACACATTCATTACTGTTCGGTTTTAAGGCCCATCCGAAGTTAACGGTATATTATGGAAATAACTTAGATACTAGTTTTTCAAAGTGTATAAAGTTGGTCTTCTATTACAACTCTTTAGCTTTGAATACCACGGACATGTTGCTGTTTTCTAAAAATTTATTGTCGATTTAAACTTATTACTGAATAAGTTGATATACAATGATCAATATAGATCATGCCAACCTGTCCTTGACACAAGTTGATTTAGAAAGAAAACGATGAATATCATCTCAATTATGCTAATAAAAACTCAAGAAACCAAACTTGACACTCTTCGACAATCCCTAACAAGAACCATCAATTTTTTTTTTTTTCGATCCAAATATAATAAGTGTGAACACAAATTAACTACATGCATCACAATTTTCCCCGCAAATTGTCTTTATCGGCACATAATCTAGACACAGTTGTCTTCAGCGATATAAAGTGTATCTCGGAGAACACTCCTTCCATATTATAATTGTTTTGCACTTGCTCCGATAAAAGATCACCCAGAGCTTTTTATTATGTCGACAGACCTTATTTGCCCTTTTATATGACCATAATTTCGGCGTAAACCGAACTGTGCTAGTGTCTTTCCTTTTAAGTGCACATATGGCCCAAGAGACTCTGCATCTAGTTAGTTGTATGATTTGCCTCCCCAGCAAGCAATGGAGGCTTGTGTGTAAAGTGTAACAGCCAGTCAATATAACAATAACGGACAGCAATAGGCAGGGTATAGTCTCTGTGTACGCTTGCGGTCCATTTTCCGAGATATGCTTATTTCTTCATTTGGTTTTTCGATTTGAATATATATATCATTTTAGTTGCTATTGAAACTTCTTTTAAAACAAATATAGTTCATAATTATAAACATAGATTTTAGAAGAATAAGAGTGTTAACATACATATTGTTACGACCGGTGTCGCTATATAAGTTTATTTATAAAATGGCACGTGTACTAAACGACGAAATGGTGTAACAGAAAGAACAAGCCAGCAACAAGCTAGTACAATAATGTTTTATTTAAATAAACAATTAAAATATGGCGGAATAAAACAATAACAAATAAATGAAACAAATTTCAGAAGGCAAAATAAATATTAGCTTACAGTTAGTCCCTTTAGGAGGTGTTCCTTTAATAGTCCAATTAATTATCCAACGTCCAATAATCCTGAAGAGTTATTGGTAGAATGTCCTCGTAGATAAGCACATTTGAATAATCCAAAGGTAAAACAATACACGAATATTAATACATGTAATATAATTCCAAATCCAACACTTTAATATTTATATCACTGTAGAATATAGTAAGTCCACGTAAGTTCCAACACAGAAAGATTTAAGATAGATGCTGCACGTATTTCCAAACGATATGTCCAATCTCTAAAGCAAACTTTTTATTCAAACTTCCGGCAAACGTGCCCTTATATATACCCAAAGAATTTCCAGAACATTCACGTACCCAAAACATTCTCGAAAACCAGTTAAAAATAAACAAATGAACTTTCTAGCATGATCCTTTTCTTCTAGCAGTTACGCGAATGCTACGTCATCAAAACCACAACGGTAAACAACCCTTAACCTGACTAGCGTTACCTTAAACGCTGGTTTACTACTGTACATAACAATATCGAAAAAAAAGCATTTTCTTTTACAATTATCTTCCATGAGATGACAAGATTGAAAATAAAAATGATGAGTCCTGAAGGAATTGGGGAGACCTGCATTGAACTGTTCTGTTTTGCCGTCTGCAATTATGTTTTCTTTCAATAAATAAAACATCAACATTTTACCACAGGTTTGTACACCCAACTAAACTATATTACAAATATATTTCCTTCAAAACAACATATGTCAGTATGTATTAAAAATGAAAAGTAAACGTCTGTCATGGTAATATATGTTATGGAACGTCTTAATAAATAAATATATCGTTGTAATGTATATACATATATTTTTACAAGGATACGTTAAGAGTGCCAATCTCAAAGGTGTCATTCTTTTTACTGAAATTGTGTTGTACGTACTTTTGGATTAATACAAATTTGGACTACATTAAAAGGCCATGACGGACAATTTTCTACAGTTGACTGGCTTGCGTTTGCTCATGATTAATTCAGAGCATTGTGAACAGTTGTGTAGCTGAAAAAGTAAAATAGGTAAAAGATTATAAAATATCTATTTTGCATAATATTTCTAATTAAGAAATTCCTCCAACCGAATGCAAAGTGTACTTAGTGTGTACTTATAAACAAGTGTGAATATCACGTAGTTCAAATAGATTCCTCAACTCTTCTCTGTAAAATCTTGTATTCGAGTCGGACGAGAGCCATCATGTTGGGAGGAATTCAAGCTGACATGCCGGACGACGATCCTAACCAGACATTTGTCTGGTATCCTTAACCATCAACCA
Source organism: Sinonovacula constricta (assembly GCA_007844125.1). Lineage (NCBI taxonomy): Eukaryota > Metazoa > Mollusca > Bivalvia > Cardiida > Solecurtidae > Sinonovacula > Sinonovacula constricta. The sequence continues at coordinate 40,264,183 of CM017562.1, forward strand.
CGATGTCCATATAATCACCATAGGTGTGTCGCTACATTTGAAATAAACATCTTGTAACTGATCAACGTAACTATGTTCTTTGCTACCAGTCAGATTATTTCTGAAGATTTTTAAATTATTGATAATTATAAATTTCAGATTTTACTCATTATACGGTCTAAAATTCCTCCAGCGTATCTCCTGACGAAGTTAATTTTGCACTTATACTTTGTTTGAAGTGATAGAAGACGTAATTAATCTGCTGAATTTAATGTAAAAGCACAACTTAGATAAAACAGCATTCAATAATAATGTCTTAAATGCTAAATCCTTAACTAAGAAATTCCACATTTCAATAAAAAAATCTGTTAAGGATAAAACTGTTTGTGACATTGTTTTTCTATGTCTTTTTCTCTAAAGAAATTATTGAATACAGACACCAGCATTGTCGAAACGATAATGACATTTTTATAAAACAGATATAGGCGAACAAGTAGCTGATTTTGTCAAAAATGGATAATGAAGCGTATATCATTATTATTATTATTATTATTATTATTATTATTATTATTATTATTATTATTATTATTATAATCACAATCATCATCAGCAGCAGCCTCAGCATCATCATAATTATGATCTCATTAGAAGTCACAGTATTGTGAATAGTAGTGGTAGAAGTAGTGGTGGTGGTAGTAACAGTAATAGTACTTGTAGTAGTAGTAGTAGTAGTAGTAGTAGTAGTAGTAAGTAGTAGTAGTAGTAGTAATAGCAGTAGCAGTAATAGTAGCATTAGTAGTAGCAGTAGTACTAGTAGTAGTTAAGTACTGATAGTAGCAGTAGTAGTAGTACTGGAAGTAGTAGTAGAAGTAGTAGTAGCAGCAGCAGTAGTAGTAGTAGTAGTAGTAGTAGTAGTGGTAGTCGTAATAGTAGTAGTAGTAGTAGTAGTAGTAGTAGTAGTAGTAGTAGTAGTAGTAGTAGTAGTAATAGTAGGGGTACTAGTAGTAGTAGTAGTAGTAGTAGTAATAGCATTAGTAGTAATAGAAATAGTAGCAGTAGAAGTAGTAGCAGTAGTCATACAGGTAGCAGAAGTAGTAGTAATAGTAGATGTTTTAAGACATACATTTCATATATATGTGTATTAAAGCCTATGACAGAAGTGACGACTTTGATTTAAATATTTTGAATTATCCATATCTGGTCGTTCCTCATATGTCCTAGCTTAACAGGCTTTTTTTCGAATACATGTATTAATGTTAAATATTTTAAATGTCAGATATAATTAAATGCTAGTAACTACAGTTTACTATAAGACTTCATAGGTCCAGAAGGAGTTTTAAAAATCTATGTTATCTATGTTGTCATGTACAATCATTTACATATCTTTTCTGGTAATTTTATTCTTAATTCAAATTAAATTTCAAAACATTTGTGTAAATCTCCTATCAGAAATAATACTTATATCTTTCCAAAATACTGGATACATTTTAATTACGTCGCTATTTCCTTTTAGTGACGACATGAACTATCTCTCAATATACGTAATTCACCTGAACACTTTCATTTCAAATAGATATGTTTTCTTTTCATTCGCTTGTAGTTGAGAAACCCCTCAGGAAGTGTGAGATTAGTGCTCTCTAAATACGGTTTAAAATCCCCAGTCTGTATCTTTTGCCAACTGACCGTTCCAGGACGGAAACTGTTTGATTTGCTTTATTTGTTTGATGACAGATTTGTTCTAACTTTTATATTTGGCTTGCTTGTTAATACCCGTGTCCTGTGACTTTTCAAATATTGCTATATGCTACAATACTTATAGGACTTTGTCATATTTACTTATTAGTGAAATATATTTCTTCGTATTGATTTTTATTGCTTCAAGACATAATACCAGTAAGAGAACTTTGTGCAATCGAGCATTAACCATCGTGCATTTTAATGGAAGTGCATTGAATGAGATCAATATAATCAAGGGATCCCAATCACTCTATTGATCTTCCTTACCAAGCTTTGCAGACAATTTATTGATGACTGTTATAACCTGGGAATTCTTCGGTTTTGCAATCAACTTTGTTACAATCAAGAGCTACATTTTTTAAATAACGATGGCTAGACATATGAGGCTGCTTGAAAACGAGCGACTTGAAGATAGAAGTTTTGGACAGTCACTGATGTGACTGTTTTGACTGATCCTCTCTGTATTAGGGCCATTTATAGATGAGACACATTAGGGCCGTATCCTTGCTCTTAATATGGTGCGTAAAACGAGGAAAGTGCACAATGTATTCGTATATTGCAATACTAATGTAAATGTATATATTTGAAAAAGGACTAGAACTAGATTCATGTATACACATGCAAGTTAAATGTGCACGTGGAAAAAATACTCAGTCGAGACGAGAAGACGAGAAGTATAAGTATATATTGTCATTTAGGGACGTTGTTATATATTCCTTGTAACCAGAAATAGGAAAAAAATATAGGGTCACATATAGTCAGGAAAAGGCAGATTATACACACACGTTGTGTACAGTAGATAGAATTTATTAAAAGCCTCTACATACTTAATCATCCAAAGAAGATGGTAGTTTGAAATAAAACATCCCAATGATGTACGACAATAAGTACAATTGAATGACGTCATACGATAAAATGCAACGGCAACATATGTCAGTTGTGTCAAAATGTGAATTAAAAAAATTTGGTATTGTGAAAAGACTACAAGGTAATGAAATTACAATATTATGTTAAAAAAAGCCGAGTAATTTATCCACATTTGGCATATTTTATAACAAAGGCAAAGAAAATCCCGAAGTTATACCTACTGTAACAATCTCATGTAAAGGGCATGGAGACTGCTCGTGTTGCCTCACCTATATAGGGCAGGAACTGGAGAGATGAAGAGACAGAAATATGTCTATTTGCCATTGGCCTGGTGAGACTATATGGCCAGTAATATATGTGATTTTGTGTTATATGTCCAATAAGGAAATGAACGCATAAACTTAGTCTATATATGGACATTAACCATTATAACACACAAATAAGGATAGGCGATCATTACCTTACCAAAACAAACGGGGACATTTTTCTTGCACTATACATCAGGCATGTAAAAGCAAGGGAAATAGTTTAGTGGGCGGTCAGGCCTCGGACGTACAGACATCAAAATAGGAGTAAACACGTGGGCCAGATAAAATGAACATAACTACATCGAACAAACTAGCGATTATGCCAGTATTTCACCTAATGGTTAACTACTTCTCTACCGACTTTTTTCTTAAGAAAAGAGGATTGCCATACAGGAGGAACTTCTTACTAAATAAAATACAAAATCTCTATTTGAGATGATTACACGGCCCCATAGATTTGAGGGGTGAGCATAAGATTAGATTAAATCCACCAGTAACATCGCTTACCCTTCATATATTTTTAAATCAAGGAAATTTTTCTCATCCTTTCGATGTAAATGGGTACATAAACTAGGTACCTCCTTAGGGCCCACTTTAGATCATACTTCAGGCATACAACCTTTCAGCCCTGCATGGGCAACATGGCGGGGTCACGATAAATTCCGGAAGGATGTGCTGACCTTCATAAAACTAGTTTCAACAACAACAATGAAGTGATAGAAATTCCACAGTGACTGCCCAATTATGGCTTTAAGTCACCATGTTTCATGTAGTCTCGACGACCTATCCGGTAATCGTATAATTTAAAAAAAAATGCAAATTATTGACAGTAAAAGGGTCAATTGTAAGCAATGCAGTACACAGAAGGATTCCTGGGTGATAACCATCAGCAATAAATTTCCTGGTAAGTTTTGCAAAGAAGTCAGAAAAGTTATTGAGACTCTTGATTATCTATAACTTATATAAAACATTTCCATAAAATGCAGGATGGCTTATGTCTTGCTGCATAAGGGTTGTCACACTGCTCTAATATTTTCAAGGAATACAATCAATGCGTTGAACCTTTTTTGAAAACGCCTGCCTTAATTTGTATAAGCGAAAACCTTGCTGTAACAATTTTAATTTTTTGAAGTAATAAACTGGTTTCTAGCATGCCAATTCTTCTACTTTAGTACAAACTCGTACAAACCTTGCTGGGACTATGTAAACACCATAGGGCAGCACGAGGTGAATCACAATCAAGGTATAGATAATTCAAAATTACTGAAATTGAAATCGTCTCTGTTGCAATAGTTTTTAGTAGAGACTTTGGGAAAATTGGGTAAAATGATCTCAATGTCTAGAAATGCTGCATTTAAGTGTATTGTATTTCCTTTATTAGAATAAGTTGTGGAGGGTTAATCAGGTGGATAATATCAATAAAGAAAGGAGTATATATACATGTAGTAAAAATATCGTCAAGATAACATGGTAATTGAAAGCCTCTATAATGTGGCTTTGGTAAGAAAGACAAAAGGTTTACTTAAAACAACGTTCAAAGCAGTATCAAAACAAATTTCCAATTAATGGTACACTGTTTGTTTCCGTAGGTATACCAATTACTTCTCTAAATAAAGTGTAACCGCATTTTGTGTGAGCTCCACAAACATCCGTTCAAGTCCACATAGGAAACTTTTCTAAGAAGTGTTGTTAAAAGGGGAATTATTGGCATAACATGCTATGCATAAACGTAACTCTTGAGCAAATGTTGTCGTTGTTGTTGTTGTTGTTTCAATAAGAGTAATCTACTTGGTCTTAATTAAATGTCTGGTATTGTAAGTATAGTGTCGTTAATAGATGCCTATTTGTGTTTTATTTAAGTTCAATAGATTGTCTTGGTCACCTTTTACTTTCGTGATAAACGCATCCATTTATTTATTTCTTTTGTAGTTGTGATTTTAACTGTTTAATGTGTATTGGGTCCCTTTCCTCGTGTTCTTCTTTATTAAAATTTTAAGTATATAACTATAATCCTAGAGTTGTACAATGGGTGTTAATTAACTGAGAAAGGTATTTTAATTACAATACGTTCATAAAGCAAGGGAATCAATAACTTTTTCTTGTCTTTTATATTAATAATTGTTTTTACCATTATATTTCCTAAAATACAGATTGCGTCTTATACTTTGAGGTATATTAACTTATATTTTAGTTATATTATTACTATTTTTACATTTCTGCGCATTTAACGCAGGTATGGATCCAGGTGGGATAAGGGTTGCATCCCCCCACCAACCAGGTCAAAAAGTAGTGTAGTAAAAACACATACATGTAAGCTTAAAAATACTAAGCTTTTAACGTAAATTTTGTCTGCTGACTGCTTAGGTCGAGGTTAGGGTACTTTTCTGTGTGTATATATGTCGTTGCTCCATTCATCAGTATCAGATTGTGTTTCAATAATATATCTTGCTATAACTACATTTAAAGGTAATAGTCCTTTCACGTGTTGTTTTTCTAGGCAGTCACTTTCTGTAAACAAAAGGCGTCACTTTCTGTTCAAGCATCTCCGAATAAATCAAATATTCTCATTTCAATTTTTTATGAACATGATATCTTTTCTTTAACCTCTTTGTTTAATTAGTATTACATATCATAAACTGTATTTGTATACCGTAGAGCAATCGAAATAGGAGTACAAAGAATGAAATGAGTGAAAATTAGGTAATGGATATTGCTGTATAACTATAATGTCCCTGGCTGCACGGTGTTGTTTTTACCATCCTAGTAACAGGTTGAATTTAACTGGTTATAATAACAATAACAAGAAAAAAAACATGTTTCGCCAGCGAAAAGTCAAGAGCAAACAAAGCTATCTAATAAAAGCAACAAAAAAGTCTGCATTATTCGAAAACAGAACCTCTTGTATAAGAGAGGTTCAATGCCCTATCGACATGTGTTATGCAATCTTATTTTGATAGCGACCGGCACAATATTTACATAAATATTTTAGCATGGTATTATTTTTACGGGTTTCAGCCGGTGCTAAATAGTTTATTAGAATTAACGTCGAACCCAAGCAAGATTCAATCGAGCTTGCATTGTTCAGTTTCCTGCGCAATATTCTTCTTGTTTTGATTGTTTTAAAATGATAACATTCTTTTAAAGAAGTAAGTATGGCTTTAATAACGGCAATCATATTATATAAAAACCCAGTCAAATTTTGGGACAGCGCCAGTTGCAGAGAAAAAAATGTCATACTTAATGTATATGTTACAAAACATGTTAAAAACCCCTCTCTTTTCACAGTATATGTACCCTTTTATGTAGAGGACGAAATTGAAATGATGTGTTTTTCATATCATATTATAAAAATATGAAATATAATATACTTTATTGAATACAAAATGCCATTGACCTATCAGTACAGAATGACAATAATATATAACATCGGTTCAATGACGATATATCTGTACAATTATTAACATGTATTTTATTCGTAGAAAGCATTGAAGGAAATGATTATTTAAAACGATCAATTACATGAATAATACTTTACATGAACAAGATAAATGACAGATTTACACTAAAATACATTCATATAACTTGTACGTAGAGTATTCTAATTGATTATATATGTTAATTACCTTTTTGTCTTTTCACATAAAAACACTAAATAGCACATAATTATACTTCACTGGTAGCAGTTCGATGATATTGATCGTCTCATTAACGATTTATGAACATACAAAGAAATGGTTTTCACATGTGTTTCATTTTCATTTAACAAAGCTGCCCGGAATTTATCATATTCGCTCTGCTTCAATAAAATTCAGATATGCACATTTTTCTTATATCTGAATACAAAGGGCATTCTAACAAAAGTGTTATCCATCTTAAAGCTTATTACAATAATGGCAATTTCTCTCACTAAGTGGGGCTTTGTTGGGTTTATTCCATCTTCCTGTTTTACAGATAAATTCTGCGAAGATAATCTACATCTTTTAAGAACAATTATGAATTTGTTTACATTAATACTAGTAATATAGTGTTTATAACCAAAAAATGTAAATGTTTTCTAACATGTGGCATTTGATGATTCCAAAATTTGTTCATGCAATATCTGGGCGTAACACTCTGTTTAATTCTTTGTTTAACAGCATTTAAAAAAATATTACGTTGTCTATACCTTGGTTGACCCAGACATACCTAAAACCGATAGATTCTAGCAATGCCTTTACTTTTCCTTACCCATGATAGGCCAGTTTAATTTACTTACTTTCTTTGTATCTGTTTTAGCCAATTCTCAATAATAGAATATCTGCCCTATATTAAAAGTAGCCTTTTTGACTGTAACAATTAAATGGTTTTTAGGTTGTCTATTTAACTATTTTTTTTTCTGTGTTTTTACACACATGTAAGTGTACTCGTTCTACCTTTACAGCTTCATTATGGCCCCTTACTTCCTGACAATAATTTAATATCGGACTTCCATGACTTTATCTTACACGGAGAGATAATAGGTGAAGAAAATGTCTGTAAACCTATACTTTTAAATATATATAAAAGTAATTTTTGACTAAGAAGTCACAACGTATTGACTACCTACGCAGTGAATACAAAAGGGGTACCTATGCCCTAACTGAACAAATATTAGTAACAAATGTTATTAGATCAAGATGCATTCTTTAAAGTACAAATTTAATTGCAGTTATTCAGAACAGGTCGTACACAGAGTAGCCACACTCTGGGATTTTCAGATTTTCTACAATCGAGAAACACAAGCCTCTCTTCAACGCGGAATATTGTTTTTGCAGCCAGATGATGTTGCATATTGTTTCACTATCGGACAGCGCCTGGCAATAACTTCACGTCGTGTCGCATAGACTACAATTAGTTGAAAGTGTGACGTAACCTACTGCTTGTTTACTTCTCCATAGTTCTTTGTAACATTAACTTCTTATGTATCTCCTGATAAACCAACGAGTTCGTATGTTGACCGTAGACTTTTGTGTTATATCCCTTGTTTTAGAAACGTGTGTTGTTAGTAGGTGGTGCATTAAATGTTTTGTAAGAACCTTTTAATTGTTTTCTGTGTTCTTTTCTTTACTGATTATTAACAAGTTTATTAACCTGGATTAAAGATTCGACTTGACAATTGGATAACAGATAGGTAGGTTATCTTTATTATCAATGTATATGCTGTAGTCTTAGTCGAAGGATACAGAAATATAATGTATTAATGTACAACTTAACGGAATTTCGTTTATAACTATGCAGCTGTGTTTCGAAAAAAGCAATTGCTTGCTGTTTATCTGCATCAGATTCTTACTTTATAGACATACTTTACTATTATCATTTTGGGATTGTTTGATGATTTTCAAGAATAAATAAGTATCCCACTTTTAATGAATCACAGGATATGAGTTTATGTTGTTGTTTCTTTGTGTGCTTTTTTTTCGTGTTTTTGTTGTTGTTGTTGTTGTTTTGGGTGGGGAGTGGAGTGGGGTTTTTTTAACTTTTATTAAACCCCGTCCTAGGTGGAGGCAGGTCGGGGGCCCATCCTGGTATCCACCTTACAATAAATATGCGAGTTTGTGTTATACCTATCGTATGAGTCAAAGTAAAATATAATAAAATGCATCAATCGATAGGACGAACAATATATTTTATGTTGCATTACAGACCACACAATTAAGTTCTAATGCTAATGAATAAAACGAGATTATATGTCACTTACAGTTCAATGCAGTCTCTAGTATTGCCTTTTTGTACGATCACATTTAACCGAACATTAATATAATGAATAATTGTCTTGGCAGGTTTGAGCTATTTTGAAAATTAAATATATCACCATTGATTTAACATATGTCTGTAAATGTTGTTCTTGATGACGACCTGTAACGAATATATATATATGCACTATTCATATCATTTACAGTGAATAGTATGTGGAAGATTAAAAGAACAAATAGCCTGTTTTGGGTTGAAATTGCAACAAACAATAATTCTTCTTCATTTTGATACATAAGTAAGCATACAAAACTCGCTACATTGCATTTTATGTAATGACTTTAATGCAATGAGAAGCACATCTAACATGAACATATAGAGGGGGCTTTAGACACACCATAACAGTGCGAGTTATCACCGCTGGTTCTATTAAAGTAATAACAAGTTTTAATGCTGGCTTCAATCGTGATAATTGACTTGAAAGAAAGATCATGAGTTCATCATTGGACATCAGATCAGATGGTTGCAAACTGACTGTCATTACTTAGAGCTAATCTTTGACATATGTTATGAAACTTGACGACTCTAAGGATTGTTTTAGCCATTTAGTGCTCCCGTGGTCTAGTGGTAGACTTGTAACACATTTGGCTTCACAAGCCCTCACCGTGTGGATTCGAGTTGGGTTAAGGGACTTAATGTGGAAAGGTCTCCTACCTGATCTGCGGTCCGCCGGTAGTTCTATCTGGACCATTGCCCGGGCTCTACCTAAAGCTGGACGTCGCTATAATGATCATGGTTGTGGTTCTGCGATGTTCCCCGAACAAAAAAGACAAGGGACTTATTGACGTATTTCCCATCTTCTCAAATAAAGTCTGGCAAAATATTTAACAAATGAACTATCAATCTCCCACATCTTATTGTTCGTATGAAAATACCAATATACAAATTGTCATAAATAGTAAATGACGAAATAGCTTATCTTTCACAAATTACCAAGTGTGTGATACTGAACAACGTAATTATCCTCATCAAGTGCTTATAAGCCAATAAACAAAAAAGTACACTGCAATCTCAGCCTGGTAAATAAAAATCTCGACCTGTTCATATGGCAGAAATCAAAACAAGTTCTGCAATTACGCACGAAATCAAACCGGTCTCGTATGGGTTGTACAGCTATAACATCATTGAGCAAGGTTGCTTTATACAGGTTTTAGCGATTATTCCTGGAAAGGAAAATGCCTGGCAATTTGCATCGTCGGAACACACGTTCACTCATACCGCTATGCGTCATGGTGTCCGTGGGATAAAGCTGGTAAAAGTTCATCTTTATTAATATTCATAGCAACCAGTAGTTCAATGAGTATGCGCGTTACATCAACGCTACTCGTCAATTGCAGTTTAAAAAAATATTTGTCAATCTTAAGAAGGGCGCACTAACCTCCGACACCTTTTGTTAACAAATTGTATTCATTTTATTGGCTGGATTTAAGAGCCGTTTTTGGACAAGGAGCCAATCAAATGTTTCATGCATATATTCATGAGAACAGTTTTTCTGACCAAGTAACCCACGGTTTATGCATGTATTCATAACGGCATGTTTAGCGTTGGTTCCGACGATGGGCAATTTGCTGGTAGATAAGTTGTTTAACGTGTTGCTGTTTTGATTTGAAATTGATTTGCAATTTATGTCATAATGTATGGCATGTATCGAATACTTACGAACATATCATTTCTGGAGAGATACTTTCATAAAAAGTGTTTTTGTTTTGTGTATTTTGTATCTATTGAACCATTTCTAGATTTATTTATTTGTTGCCATAATAAATTAAACACTTTGGTTTTGTTCTTTGATATGCATTCATGGATTTGTCAAATGATTCAATGTCAATTATCATTTAATTGACACAATGCCAGTATTTATCAACTTAATATTGTGATTTTGTTCGTAGTCATGGAAGTATATGTATAACGTTAGAATATGATGGTTACAGGCAATCATTTGGTTTATTACATAAACTCGGTCTATGTTTAAATCATTCTCTTATTTTCTGTCGACTGACACCAATGGTTAATAGCTTTTTTGTCTAAAGTATACTACTATAAAAAGACTAAAGGCCCGACGTTACCCTAGCCATATGCCCAGATCCATGCTAGTTAAATGTTTAAACATGTATTTCTCCTTTTTTACGTAGCACAAACTATTCACAAACTAATCAATGTAACTCGATAAATTTAATAATTGTATTATCATAAATGAATGTAAAGAAGCATATATTTAATATATCCATGCACCAATGATATTTTACAAACATGTGAAATTGTATTCAAAACACACAACCAGTTACAACATTTCTTGGGTGTATTCCATCAAACTTACCTGCAACGGCTCAACAATTCTTACCTCCACTATCTTCGCAGACACTTTATGGACTCAGCATCAGCTAAAACATAGAAATAATGTATAATGCACTTTCGAACCACTTATCCTGATATAAAAGCCAATAACAACATATCAAAAGCACTTTACATTTAAGTCACTGCAAATCAGAAACAGAACACAAAACATTGTGTTTAATTCTCATTGCAACAAACTTTTTTTCTCGTTCCCTTTTTTCAAACTTTCCAAACTATTTTATATTTGTAAGAATTTAATATGTTGCATTTTAAACTTAAAGCAATTCAAAGAACATTAAATATAACTGATAGAATATTTTTCTTTTCATTTCTAATATGTCTTTTGAAGATGAATTTCTTATTTTACAAGTCATGGTTCAAAATCAGAGAGCAACTTTCAATATTTCATCACAGCAATATTTCATAGTCTCAAATTATTCCAATCCCCTTTTGTTAGTGTTGCATATAAAAGAAGGGATTAAAGTAAAAAGAGGGTTTTGTCATTGCTTCCCCCACACTTACAGATTCCTGTTAATAGAGCCTTTGGGGAACTTCTTAAGTATACATACATATTTTAAATGCTGAACTCGTACTTAAAGTAGCTTAATACCACGCACTATCTAGACATGGCTCCGATTCTGGAGCCACAAAAAGCTCATACAACGTATATGCTGGCATATTTTTGTAAGTTATAATACTGTTTAGTTAATAAAAATGTACATACCATTTAAGACAATATCACTGTCGAAGCACATGTTCGTAAACAACATGCATGATCACTGAATATTTATTAATTATTGCTGAAAATTATTTTGTTTTCGACATCTATTTTGCGAAAATGTAAACAACAGTGATATATTTTAAAGACGATGCTTAAACCTTTAATCTTATGCTAGACGTATAACTTCTGTTTTAATATTAAATTAATCATATAAAATTATTAACATCTAGTTTTTGTATGATTTTCTATGTAGTGCTGCTCATCATCTAGTATATAATAATGTTGACCTTATGGAGATGGTGCTGTTTGATTTATACAATCCTCCGCATTTAAACAAGTCGGTGAGTCATGTGAATTTATTATGAAGCACGAAATATGTGCTAGCATTAAGCTTGAACACATCTGTTTTACAGAGCGTTAACAAATGAGGAAATCTTAAGTCTAACAGTGCGGATTGTTGTTTTCTTGCCCGATGATGTTTCGCAGTTTTATTATAGTGACAGTGGCTGCAATTAACTTTCTCTCGTAATATCACGAAGACCACAGTTAAGTGTGTGTTGAAGATTTAAGCCTACTGCTTGTTTACGACTGCATGTTTCTATGTAGTGTCTGCAAAGGATATTTATGATGATCCACATTGTGTATGTGTTGATCGTAGATAATTGTGGGACATCGACATTAATAGAAACGTGAGATAAACGTGTGAGCATTGCTTTGCTATATGGTGCAGAAAGCATTTCGGTTTGGTATTTTTTGTTTCAACTTTTTATTTATTGAATTCAGTGTCTAGAGAATAGCTGGAGGGACGTATTTAATTACCTAGTAACATGCAGTAACAGGTAGGTGTTCCGTTTTATAGAAAGTGTTTGTAGCAATTTACATCATACCCAAGAGTGTGCATATTATGGTGCTTGGGTGTGTGTGTTTGTTTTTAAATTGGCATGATTGCACTTTCCTGTTGTTGTTTGTCCCATTTACAGGTATCTAACCTGATCAATAGACACAAAAATATTATAATTCATGTTCATAATATTCCTCTGCTTACAGTACTTGAGACTACACTTGATTGCCAATATCAGTGCCTTTATTTTTCTTTCCCATAAAGCATGAATTTATTTGAAATAAAGACATTAATTATATTATACGATAATCATTTAAAAGCTGTGAGAACCATTGGCATTTGCTAATAGTCTCAATCAAAGCGTGGGGTAGCATCTGATATCCGCACCTTCGGCATCATTTTCATTTTTTCTTTATCATCATCTTTCCAACTCGGCCATCATAAAAATGTTTGTTTATAGATCTGTTTGTACCGTTCCAATGCAGTCAATGTTGGTTTTACTGTTTGTATTTAATGCCTCATCTCTGTGTTTTTGTCTCTTCTTTTTTTTTACTCTGCATGCGTTTGTCTAGCGGTAGTTCAAATTTTGATATCTGTGGTTATTATCGTAGGACCTTTCCTTTTTCCCAATTCTATTTCTTTAGCATCATGTTTGCCCCAAATGATATGTTTTAACTTAAATGATTTTTGTTCCTATGGCATACAGTATTGGGGCCCTTAATAATATCTACGACACCTCGTATGTCGCTTTGCAGAACTCTCTACGTAAAATAGAAGACATTGATTGGCATAAAATTATATCTGAGACGTTCTAGTGTCATCTGATTGACGATGAAGATTAATTTGGCCAACTTACAGTTCCAGTTGTGCGGTATGACAGGTAGGAGAACGTTGTTTATGGCTGATTTATTTATACATTGTTTAACTCTTTTAAATAAACATGGCTTGCAACGACAGCCTTAGCCAATCAGATCTAATAACTGTTACATTCATATGTACATTATTGTTTCCTGATCCTATGTTTACAATTAATTTTATACAATATGTATCTCTCGTACTGTGTATGGATTTCTTGCCTAGAACTATCACTAGGTAAGCAATGTTTACAGATAACTGATAGGAAACATTATCAGAGGCTAGACAGTAAATGAGATAATCATATGACAAGACTTTGATATAGGGATTTTAAACCAAAAGTATTTGGTAAAGGAAATAACCGGTTTTATAAGCTGGTATAAAAGCAATAAAACATAGTTTGGTTTGTTTATTTCTTAAAGTATTAAATTATTAGTTATTCTAAACGCGTGGCATGACCTTAAATGAACACATTAAAGCCACATTGGCAAATCTTCTCTTGCACATATAATTTCGCACACAGTTTCGACTTTCTATCTGATAAAAAAAATAAAAATAAGAAAAGGTAAAAGAAATACCACAGTTATTTAAATATTAAATACCTCTAGACAAAGGTAAACATGGTAAATGTTAAAGTGACAAAATATAGGGAGACGAGACATAACACACAAAAAGAAAAACCAGCAGTTACCGCTAAGAACATTCATTACTCACGTAAACTCAATTGTTAGATACTAGCTTACAAACACGTGCAGTAATAATTAAACTTCACAGCGGATTGTGAAGACCCTGATCAGAAACTTGCTCCCTGTTTACATGTTCCTTTTACATATAACAGCATGAGTATTTTCTACGAAACCAATGTTATGCCATCCATGCTAATATGCTACATTAATATTTTTACAATGTATACTTAACCTGCATTTAAATAACATTGTTTGAACTTAAATGATTTTTGTTCCTATGGTATACAGTATTGTGGCCCTTAATAATATCTACGACACCTCGTATGTCGCTTTGCAGAACTCTCTACGTAAAATAGAAGACATTGATTGACATAAAATTATATCTGAGACGTGCTAGTGTCATCTAATTGAAGATGAAGATTAATTTTGAAACTTGCTCCCTGTTTACATGTTCCTGTTACATATAATAGCATGAGTATTTTCTACGAAACCAATGTTACGCCCATCCATGCTAATATGCTCCAATTATAATTTTTCACAATGTATACATAACCTTCATTAAAATGACATTGTCAATGTGACATGTGCTTATCTTATTAAAGCACAGTTTTGTAGAGATAAGTTCTTAATATAACTGCATATTATTTGTACTGAACTCCGTATATAAATGCTGGCCAGATACTAGCATGCCCAAAACATTTTTATTAAATCAAGCAACAACACTGAGATTAAGAGATTCTAAGAATCATGAACTGTTGCTGAGTTCGGACATAAAACATTTAGAAAGTCCGATTGCAAATCTATGGAAAATAATAACATGTATATATAATAACGATAAAGGACTTTTTCATTAAATGTAGAAAAAACATCAAATAGTTATATTTCCTACCGAATACAAAGTTATAAAAAACTGACTTGCATTATGCTATTTTAACTGATGTGTGATCATATGATGCATACTATGAAAACACCTGTGTAGGAAGCCATCAACAGTGCCACATTTATCATTTGCATCTTGTTTTTGAATGATTCGAGTTTGTTGGCCTGCTTAAGAAAGTTTGTAGAAAAGTTTTGCCGACCTACACAGTTATGTTGGTATAACAAGACTTAAAAGCTTTTTGCCAATGCTCATTATCCATAAGGCATTTTTGTTGTTTTAAAAAGATAATGTTTTAATAGCGTAAAACGTTTAAATGTGCAAAGTGCTGCGTTTATAACAAATCGGTCCATTAGATCAATCCAAAAATGAGCCGAATATTTTAGAATTTTGTCAAAGCAGGTTTAACACAGCGTTGACTACTCGAGCAACGTAAAAATGAAAAACCACGAACTCTATGTGTATATATATTAACATGCACCTTATAAATGGGCGTTTTAAATTTAACTTCTACAGACAAGGCACTCATTGAAAAGAGAAATATTAAATTTAATGTTTAGATCAACGGTTAAAATTATCATTTTTAAATAGAAAAATAAACATTTCATTTAACTGATACTGTAAAGTGGCTATATAAATAAAAGCATTAGAATTCTGTGCCATTTAGTAATACAAGTTTAAACATAAACATATTTAATTCTTATTTTCTTTTCTTATTGCTTTATTTTTATTTACTCATTATTATATTATACCATTATATCGCTCTTTCTTTTTTCTCCATTTTCTGTATCACAGGACAAAACATTTTTGACTATCCATGCATTTTTTAATACAATTACGCAATTTTTTTTACATAGTTGCATTGCAAAATTGCAGTTTGTAAAACCATATCAATGTCAACAGGGGAACATCGGCTATAACTTTGGACTTTGGACTGAGTATGAGGACATATACTTTAAGTTCATGTGCTGTAAATGACACAAAACTATATGAAGAAATTATCAACGTATGTATTCCCCAATAAAACATAATAAGATCCTCAATCTTGTGTTCTGTAGAAAAGAATTATTCCGGAACAATGTCAGTTTCACTGCGATACCTATACCTAGAACATCTAGTTTTGCATATAAAACCTATAGATGTTCATGCTGCTGCTGCTGCTGCTGCTGCTGCTATTGTCGCTATTGTTGCTGTGCCTCATTATCATTCTTTACAATGCCTTTCTCTATAACAGCATGTAAATATTACGACCTTCATACAAGGTGATCATTTTGTATGGAACGTCCAATCACCGATTTTTTTTCAAAATGCTTCAACGTTTAGTCACGATCAAAGGCTAAAGAGAAAAACACAACAAACTTACTATTATATTGAAGTAATTCATACAAAATATTGCAATTATAGCGAGCTGTTTTATTGAGTTATACTCTTATTAAAAACGGTTGTCCTTAAGTTTCAGTTTATGAAGCGTTCTTCAACTCACTTTTTTCCAGTTTCTAAATTAAGCTGTCCTTACCAATTTATGGCTTTGTAACGAGGTCGATCAACAACTAATCTTGAAAAGAAAACAACATGACAGAGTAATTTATTATCTACAATACTTCACAAACGACAAGATATTTGATAATGCTCTACGTCGACGCATCTTGTTTTACTGTCTAATGTACCTTTACCTTTGAATTACATCAACAGCTATATTGCATTGAATATGCATGTTTGTCTTTCGTGTTTCCAGACACATACAGAGATGGAATATTTTCCTTTTTGTCTTGATTTATGAACCATTTGATATCGTGTGTTGTAATCTAAGTTTTGCTCACAAATGAATTTAATCATTTTATTATGTGATCTTGGTAGAATACAATGAATCAAATGCCGTGGATGTCTTGCTGATAAGAGCTGCTTTGTGCAGTATCCAATTATTTCAGTACAGAAGACCTAAATTCTTCGTTTCATGGGTTTTTTTAAGCTTTGACGGAAACCTCACAATTTACGGAAAGAGAAGCTTGATTGTCGTAAGACTTTTATTCTAGTGTCAATATCGATCTTTGCGTGTTATTGTAGAGTCACCTCGCTATTACAATTTGTGCAGTCAAGCGGGAAATCAATAAGTTTTTTTCATGACACGCACTGATATGGAACCATTGCCCATAACGGTTTTGCACCAAAGTTGATAGCAAACGCTATCATAGTTATAAACAAAAACAAAAAACAAAAACAAAACATTTTGTCAGTCAGTCTTCATGTCAACCTACCTGCCAACAGTCGCTTGGACCGTCTGCCTGTCTTTCTTCGATTCGTTTGATCACTGCAGTTACTAGCTTGTAAAATTGTAGAATTTAACTGAAACCTGCAGCTATTGAACGAATCTTACGCATCTGTACATTGGGCCTTAACATTCTCATCATCGCTGACAAAACGCTGTCCCCATATCACGATTAAGTTATTGACAGGCATTAATAAAACCCTCTTGTGTTTAAAAGCACAATGGCTTTCTCCATTCTTTATTATGAGACGACATTGGAGCTTTTCACATGAACATCCCTCCCCCACCCCTCCCCCAACCCGACACATCTACCACCCACCGCTCACTAAATGTATTTGGAATCGCTTGTTAGCCTTAAAACGTTTGATAACCGAACAATACATGTACTTTTAAAGCATTTATAGACAGAAATACATCTCTACATCATGGCACGACGTAAAACGTATTGAATTTCATCAATGTGCTTGTTTATGTACATAAATTTAGAAAAAAACTTTTGTTGAAATACCTGCGAAATATTATTCTTTTGTACAAGAATACATCTAAAGGCGACAAAACAAAACAACAAGCATGCTAAAACTGCCTCGTCATAAAATAAAAGACAATTCAAGAATGCAAAGTGGTTGATTAAAACGTTAAGTATTCTGTTACGTAATAATGAATGAAGCTTTGTAGCATACTCTTTAATATAACATGATTATCTGCCCTTGATTTCGATGTGGAACGCGATCCACTGGCTACTCGCGTAACTCATGCGTACCTGTTACTAAGCCAAGTCAGCTGTACTGGACAACACCGTATCATTTCGACGTAGCTGAAATTAAGAGATTGTGTCAGTTTACCATGATTTCCTTGAAGAATTGGACTAAAATAAGACAGAAGAAATGACACTAATTTCTGAAAAACTGATGTTTATCAGTTAATCAATTTTTGGGGCCGCTTGCTTCAAAGGAAAATCGGTCATACCTGTGAATTATCACCTTTTGATGACAAACACTAAATCAGTGTTATGAGTTGAGCTTGTTACAAATATCGTATATTCCGCCTTAGTTTAAACATATATTCAAGAAACATACAACTATGGTCATTGTATACCAACCCTAGAAACGAATTAATTTCACGAAAAAGCTCACAGAAAAAGCTCAAATATACAATTGATATATCGTCTTTGGGAAACTATATATCGTTTATTAGACCCTTATTGGAATATAGTGACAAATGTTTTGATAATTGCCCAAATTATGAGACGTTATAACTAGATAACATGCAAACAGAAGCAGATAGAATTAATATAGATGTTACAAAACTCGCATATGCGAATAATTTGGCTAAAGAGATGGAAATCTTTTGAATAGCCATAGAACAAAACTTATACATTTTTTATATTACTCACGACCTTACTTTTTATTACTAACAAGAACTTATTTCTAAAAAGTAGGCATTTTATCCATCTTACCCTTCGAAATGCTAACGATATTAGAACCTTGATGTCTATATTCTGCCTTGTAAAACTTACATGGGGGTTCTGTCCGTTTTGAAAAATTTACAATGAGGTAAAGGGAGAGATTTTGTCCAACTATGTCAAAGTGGTTTCAGAGAGAGAAAAAAAGTCAAATTATCGGAAAGGGATTTCGACAAAAGTGGGGTGGGTGTGTGAGTGTAGGGGTCGTACAGCCTGTGTACATACGCTTATTAAATGCCAGTAATGTATTGGGCCGTCACTGCAATTAATACCTTAATTGACGTGTTGTCAATCCTTAATGAGTAATTGACATATAGTTTAAGAACAGTCATTGAGCGTAGTGGCGTAGTGGTAGATTCGCCGACTTGAATCCTCCTCTGACTGCTCACCGCGTGGGTCCCGTACTTGGCGAAGGACTTAATGTAGGGAAGGTCTTCCAGCTGACTTGCGGTGCGCAGATGATTCTACCCAGACATTGGTCCTAGGTCTTCCTCAATTAAAAATCTGGACGTTGCTATAATGATCACAACTGGTAGCGGCAATGTATTTCAAAAACAAAAACAAAACATGGTTTTAGTTCAGTGCACTATATGTCGACTGGCATGTCAGTACATGTAATGTAGCAACAAAGTACGGTATGTGGTCAGTGACAAAGGTACAATTTGTATGCATACATGCTTGGAACAGTAAATGTTTGATATCTGTAGTAAAAGTAGATGGATCAGATGTGGTTGCTGAACATAATATTCTAAAACTTCTGACCTTCGTCTAAACACCTATAAGCGAATATTAAGAGCTTTCTTGTGGGACAAACATTTTAGTATGCATTATTTCTTTAGATTTAATTATATTTGGATTTTTCTAATAATAAGGGGGTTTAGACTTTGATCTATAGAGGAGGACGACTGATCCGTCCTAAGACGGGCAGTAGCCACGCCTACTTTAGCAACGGGTTTTCGCTGTAAATAAGTGAGACAAAGATTGGACAAAATGGGCCTGCTTACATTGAAACATATGCAAGTTACGTGTAGTATTTGCTGATGAAGTATAAGCTTATGAAACGTGTTTGATCTAATTGACCTATATATAATGAAAGGAAGATTTTTATTTTATGGTTAAGATTTGTTTTATAAAAACATGGCCCTTCCATAATATTGAACTTCGTGGTTCTTATTCGAAAGAATTCCACAGATTTCTGAGTTTAAAAAAAGGTGACTAAATAATCAGTGCATTTGCACCTTGAATCAAACCTTACAAAAGAGGAATGTATATTCTTGTAAAAACAATAAATATCATTTTGAGTCAAGCGTCACACTTTTAGTTATACAAGAGATTGTGTTTATATTAATTATTATTATATTATTATTTTGACTATTTTTACGAGGTGTGAGTGTAAAACATGAGGCTTTGTGTTGTTGCTGTTTTAACTTAATTATTTCACCATTATGATTGAACTTTTAAGCATTGAATCTATAACATAGAATTTTTAAATTTAAAATATATCCTATTCTATTGAGGTCCTCACACCCCTACACAAAATTGGGACAATTCCTTTAAGTACTAATATTTGGGGTATTGATAAACCTATCTTAATCAGTCAGTTAGCAACGTCGATGAATCTTAGAAGAGTTGATTGGTGTGCGACAGGGTCATACAACTGCTAACATTTGCTTCTCAGTGATGTGCTAGATGTGCTTGTAATGTTTTATCTTAACAGAAAAGAACAGATATATAACAGATGTTATTTCGCTTGTATGGATTTTGAAAGCAAAAACAGATTTTTGATCTATGACTCAATTAATATTATTAAAGACATCTTAAATGATTAGGACAAAGTCGCATTTGTAATGGATGACAATATTCAGCAATATGCCATAAGTAGCAATGAAGGACACAAAACGAATAAAAGAAGCAAATGTTCACCATATTTTCCCAAAACTTTCACTCTATAGCTCTGTACTTTAAAACTTACTCATGAAATTATTAGAAACACGATAGCATGATTCCACATTTTACTGAT
Source organism: Sinonovacula constricta (assembly GCA_007844125.1). Classification (NCBI taxonomy): domain Eukaryota; kingdom Metazoa; phylum Mollusca; class Bivalvia; order Cardiida; family Solecurtidae; genus Sinonovacula; species Sinonovacula constricta. Next base: position 40,284,905 of record CM017562.1, read on the forward strand.
ACCTAAGAGAAGTCTTAAAAATACAGTTTTCATATAGTTATAAACTATTCAACATTCTCAGAAAAGATGGCTACTTTGCCATTGATTTTACGTGAAAAAGCATAAATATCAAGGAAATTATTGTTTACTTACACTTTATATATAATGTTCTAAAATTAGTTTTATAGCGTTAATTTGTTATGAAATAACTACTATGTACAAAATATCCACTACCTCCCAACAACTGGACAACAACGTGAACACGTGGGGGGACACCTGATTGGCTACAGGGTTCTGTCAGTCTTTACCTAGGAAAGTGTCAAAAAGATTTGTCGTCTAATTGTTCAGAATTACATGACGTATAACATAATAGCAATGTGTTGGGAAAGCTTTGTCACTTTTCTTAAGAAATAACAAATACTTTCTGAAACTTAATTGAGGATTTTAATGTAGGCACTCAGTTAAAATAACCTGCGTTGTAAACCATTTTAATTAAAGAAACATACATGGGCCTTTAAACATAGGCCCAGAGTTAAAGCTATCGCCAAAATCCAGTGGTTCACAGATTTAAATTTCTATGTCTATGTTTATAAGAAACTAATATGTCCATAGGCATATAAGAAATTGTGTATTTGCCAAACTGTGTTAAATAAATTAAAGAGAAACGGTCTAATTCACTGATGAAAACAATGGCGATTCTTAGCAATAAAATCTTATTGCATAGTTAATGGTATTGTTATGTGATAGGATTTGCTTCACAGGTGGCTTTTGTATAAATCGGGACTAACGTTATAATAATATTCCAGGCCATCGGATAAGCATAGTTTACGATCAGTTTGTCACCTACGTAAGAATATACAATACAGTGATCTATTGTTTAATCTTATTACACCTTTCATGATACTTGCTATTTACATTTACAGTTCCATAGAATTATAATTCCCCAAGAGATCAAACGCAATTCTTGAAGAAGACGTGTCATAGTGTAACACTAGTATTCGTTAGAAATCATAACAACTGGCTGTTGCGCTTGCGCCACAATCCCGTCTTCGGCCCCCTTCTCCTCATAAGCACCAAACTGTCCCCAACATCAAACAAGTTATTTCCTTTTCGTATTATTCAAACCATGGATGCGTTTGAGTGTATAAAAAACAAATGTAGTCTTTTTCTAAATGTAAATATCTAAATGCAACATAACGATTGCATTATAATACTTAGATTGTATGCGATGTAATACTTAGCGAAAACCTTTCTTTTAGTTTTTGAGTTTTTTGTACGCAGCCAAAACATTGCACGTGCTTCAGATTGGAGATATAACGATCTGTTACCTACCCTGTTAGGCTTTAAGAATTAATGCAAGGTTTAAACACGTATAAAACATTAGGGATAAGTTGTTACATTTTGTTTCATTGTTTGCTACAACAAGCTGTTTGTCCATCAAAGAATTGTATTACAGTAGGTTGAAATATAAAAAATCACAATAAACAGGTCAGAACAGTCAAAACCCCTAAGCAATTTACTGAAACGTAAAGTGAATCTGAATTTACAATTATATTTTTTTTTCATTTCATATTTTCAATAAATGGTTGCGATTGTTGCTAAATAAAGGCACATTGGGTTTTTTTAATTTTTGTCTACTGCATATCGTAGTGACACTCTGCATTAATTTAAATAATAACTTGACATAATAGAATATATCCCAACTTGCCTGTGTCATCTATCGATCAGACCACCTTGCGGTAACAACAGCTTGTTGTGACAAATTCTGCAATCGCGCAGGGAAACAAGATATTCTAATGTGGCGTGCACTGATACGGGAAAATTGTTCATGGCTGTTATTTTCTGGGTTTTCTGCAGCAATTGTCGCAGGTAATGAATAAGTCTTGCAACGACAGCGAGAGCCGATAATATGTGTACATCTACATGTTTGTCTTTGTTATACACAATGCAGCTTTTATGAATTGCGTACAATTCCTGTAATAATATTAATTGTCTTTAAAAAAACAATTTGCATCTGAATGTTCCGTTTTTTAGACAAATGTGGTATCTTATTATGCGATAAAAACAATAAATATTTGTATTAACACACTGTAAACTACGGCAATTCATTAGTGAACTGTAAAACAGAAATATATAAAAAATATGAGAATTAGCAGCATATACCAACATTTGAAAAGGCACAAGACAAAGGTATTCACCGTGCAACTCAAATGTAAAAGTAAGAAAAAAATCTGTAATTAGTCATTTAACAAATATAGTAAATCCGACAGTTACCGCATTGCAACGGCCAGTCGGCAACATGGACCGACTGGGTTGCTTAACCTAGTTTTACAGAGCTCTAACCTTGCACTTCCTGATAGGGTTTCTCAAAGGCAAGCAATGAAAAAAAAAACCGGTCTACTTGAATAAAAACAATGTCCAAGCGCTGACGTTTCATTAGATCAGTTATGACGAAAGTAGTGACGTCATTGAAAGATAATGTCCACGTAGTGTTTAGAAAAGAAACCGGTATAATTTCGATTAGAAGAACTTCACAAAAACTGTTGATTGTAAATGAAATCAACGGTTTGAATCAAGAAAAAAATGACCAGAGTAAATGGTTGTAGCATCCTGTTTACGTGAAGATGGAATTGAGGAACCAAAGTCCAATGTCCATCAAAGGAAAAACACGTAAATATCCTTATAGCATGAATTAAATGACAACATTGATTTCATGCACGGGGAGATTTTTTACGACCGACACACTTCACAAGTAACATTGCTGTAATCATATATAAGAATATATGACAAATTAGTTTATATAATATACTTTATAATTACGGCATGCATAGTTTCTTAGTAACATATTAACGACTTGCAGTCTGAAACGAGACAGTTACAATTTCTCATATGCATACTTAGCGTTCGTTCCAATTGGATAAATATGTCACCGTCACATGAACACAATTTGAAGTAGCCTTTATTCTTATGAAGAAAGAACTGGGTGTTATTATTATTCGAACATAAAGATTTATTGCGCTTATTGCATAGAACACGATGACATAACAAACATACATACACATATGGCATATACATAGAGAAGCATTTAAAAGATTGTGTTATTCATGAAAAGCCAAAATGCTGAAAACGATGTCCCTATGTACATAAGAACGTGAACCCTGTTAACACATATTTCTATATGGTCTTGCTCGAATAATTTGAAATTAATTATCATGTTAAATTATAGCACAACATATAAAACAAGCCACTATGACAATGATTTTATCTATATAAGCACGATGTTTTATTTCTCAATGAACTGTGAAGGAAGCCTACCCAGTTATTGCCTATGTTGACATTAGCAAAGTGTTATACTCAACAAGATTTGGGTAATTATCATGAAAGTATTTTTATTATTAACTATAGCGTCATATAGCTAGGTTGCTTAAAATAAGAATTATGTAGATTCACGTGTAAAATAAAATAATGAACTAATAATATTATTAATGATAATAATGAATTATAATACTGGTATAATAAGTACAGGGTATTACATAATATCTGTTACCATTACAAATGAATATAAACCATAAATTATATATATAATATAGCCATGTTATACATGTTTCTAAAGGTTACAGAATAAAATTTTACGTCATATAAAACTAATGAAAATAGTGTACAGTGTACAAATATTGTAATCATTAAAAAGATCTGTTGTCGTTAATATATATGGTAAACTAGTCATTTACACTTACTGCAAATAATGATTCAGTATTGTTAGTTAGATTGTCAGGAACATGCTTGTAATTGAAAATTCTTCTCCTCTGCAAAACGACTTAAAAACAAGACTCATGTATTTGTTATGTTTTTTACGACTCTAAACGTTCCTTAAATTTAACAAAGTTTTGACATTGCAGCGATATTTTTTTATTTGAAAAGTATGAGATAAAAAGTGCACATATTTGAAAACCATGAGATTTTTTCAAAATCAATGAGATTTTTTAATAATCCTTTAGTAATCTTTGACAAAAAATATTTTTGCGCATAAAAACAAAAGACAAGGTACATTTATTGTACAAAAACATTATATCTTGTTTTCGTTTGTGATAGTTTTGCCGGTCGAATCCTGTCCAAAACGGCGATAAGTCGCTGATTAGACGACGGACGAAGTTTCTTGTTAGGAAGTATGACATTAGCGGCTTAAAAATGAAAACGGAAATGACTGGAGATCGTTCTGGCTACCGGCATCGTATTGTTCTGCCAATATAAACGGGAAACAAGTGCACGTGAACAAGTGCTCGTGACGTAGCGGTGTTCCAGACAATTTTTCTCGTAGTAATTGCTCAAAGACGATGTATTATGGATATAATTTTTTCGGACGTTATGATTGCTAGTTTCTCGATTGCGTTTTTAAGCGCAGATGCTTTAAAATTATTCGTTTTTCTTGAAAAAAATATGCGTAAAATCGCAAAACGCACAAAAAAATATCACTGCATTGCCGTGATTACTTTGAAATATAGTTTAACTCACTGACTACCAGACGAATCATAATTGGAGTTTTTTAACATGGAACATTGGTGGCTTGCGTAAACATATTGATAATGGGTCTTTAATCCAGTATCTGTGCAATTTTGATATAATAGGGCTAGTTGAAACTTGGAGTGACAACACTGGCGAATTTGAAAGATTTCTGCCAGGTTTTTCTCATTTTGATAATGTGCGCAAAAGAAATAGCCATGCGCTTGGAAATAGTGGGGGCATTAGTGCCTTTATTCGAAACAAATTGATAATGTCAAACTTTTTTTATACATATTAGAAAAGACATATTAGATGCTGTGGTTTTATTGATTAAGAGTTCAAAATTTAATGGAATGAAAGATATTATATTGTATATTGCATATGTTTCCCCAGAAGGATCTAGTATTTATAATAACACACAAGAGGTTAATGGTATAACATTATTAGAGCAAAATATTTTATCCTTAATATCAGAGTATCCTGACTTTTATCTGTATTTAGCAGGTGATTTTAATGCAAGAACAAAAACTTTTTTAGATTATATACCCTTAGATAATCTGAATTTTTTATATATGTCACAAGTTGATTATGCTTGTGATTATTTTGACCTTCCAAGAAATAGTCAAGATATAAGTAAATTTAACTCTTTTGGAAAATCGCTTACAGAATTGTGTTGCACACATGATATACATATTGTAAATGGCAGGTGTTATGATGATATTGATGGTAATTTCACATGTATAGCAAATGATGGCCAAAGTGTAGTAGATTACCATATTGTATCTTCGCAATTGTTTGACGTCATTTCTTATTTCAATGTAGAACTACGCACAGAATCTGACCATTTTCCTCTTCTTGCAAGAATGTCTTTTAATGAAGATATTGGTTCTAAACATATGTTAAATATCACTCAAAATGAAACTTTATCCAATATTACATATGAATACTGTACTAAGACTTTTTGGAAAGATAGATATAAGGATGTGTTTAAGGCAAAGTTTTGTAATCAGTTGGACCTAAATAGGGAAAGCATAGTAAATGCTATAAATACAAGTAATAAATGAAGGTCTGAATAGTATAATACAACTATATAAAACATCTGCATGTCCTCATAGTTTGAAAACAAAAGATAAGCCTCTACAACCGCAATGGTGGGATATGGAATGCACTTTTGCCAAAAACTTGAAATATTGCTTATTACGCAGATTTCGTCAAACACACAATTTAGACATATTGATAGAATACAAAATAGAAAGAAAAAGTTTAAAGATCTTTGTACTCGGAAAAAAATGTCTTTTCAATATACAAATAGACAATCTTTGTTAAATGCGCGAAAAGATCCCCAACGGTTCTGGTCACTTATAACATTTAACAATAAAGCTCATTCTTTAAATAACGAGATAAAGGCAGCCGCTTGGTTACACTATTTTGAATCTTTGTTGTATAAAGACAATCAGGAAGATTTTGTCGGTGTTAGATTTAAGTAATTTTGACATAAACTCAAACTCAGATGAACTACTAAATAGTCCTATATCGAATGAAGAAATACTTAGATCAATATATAAGATAAAAGAGGGAAAAGCTCAGGGCATAGATAGTGTTGGTGCGGAATTTTATAAACATACATGTCTAGAAATAACGCCAATTTTGAATATACTATTTAATAAAATACTAGCTAAGTGGAGAAATTCGTGATTCTTGGTGTCAAAGTATTATTGTTCCTTTGTATAAATCAGCGTCAAGGAACGATCCATCAAATTATAGAGGGATCTCTTTGTTAAATGTATTGTATAAAATATTTTCTAGTATTATAACTCATACACGGGCCGATGAGTATAATGTTATTTCGGAAGCACAAGCGGGTTTTCTAGCGGGTCACTCAGTCATTGACAACAGATTTTCTTTACAGTCTATTATTCAAAAATATACTACAAGATCATATGGTAGAGTGTTTGTATTGTATGTCGACTTTCAAAAAGCGTTTGATTCTTTAAGTGCGCGTTCGCATGTTTAATTCTCTACTTAAAGCTGGGGCAAATGGGCAAATAATAAAAGTTCTTATTTCTATGTACTCAAAACTTGAAGCATATATAAAAATCCCACAAACAGGCTTAATAAGTAATAGCAATAACTTAAATCTAAATAAAAACTATAACAGAGCATCTTGCAGAGTCAGAGATTTAAATAAAAACAGTACACCGTGAATCTCTCTAGCAGGCCCTATACATTGTAATATTGGCACTAGACAAGGAGATTTGAGCTCTCCTAAAATCTTTAGTTTATATATTAACGAGTTAGAGACACATTTGAGAAGGCATTGTAATAATGGAATCTTTATAACAAATGATGCACCCGATGTGTTTTGTCTCATGTTTGCAGATGATGTTGCCTGCTGCGCAGACACTGTTGTTAATCTGCAAAGACAGTTAAACGCTGTATCAACATTTTGCGAGGAAACTGGCATGACTGTTAATCTAAATAAATCGGAAATTATTGTTTTTTAGAAATGGTGGTCCGAATGAATCTTGGACATATAATGGAAAAACAATTAAGGTAACTAATATGTAAAAGTATTTGGGCTTATTGTTTACTCCAAAATTATCATGGTCACAAACGAAAAAAAGTTAGCTGCCCAAGCTAGAAAAGCTATTTGTAGTATAAAACTTTATCAGAAACCTTTCGGCTATTTTAGCCAACATGAAATGTTTAAGCTTTTTGATTCTATGGTAGTTCCAATATTGACTTTTCGATCTGAAATTCGGGGGTTTAGTTATTCTGAAGAAATTGAAAGGGTGCAAACGGATATTTGTAGGTACTTCTTAGGTGTTAACACATCAGTGAATAATTCTGTGATTTTAGGCGAGTACGGCCGTCTGCCATTGTGTTCTATATATTTTGTTAAAGGCATTAAATACTGGTGTACTCTTCTGTATATGCCTAATACAAGATATCCAAAAAATTGCTATAAAATGTTGTATTCATTAGATTGTTTTGGACGTAGAAAATGGGCTACGTATATCAAAGAGATGTTATTCAGATATGGTCTTGGTTATGCATGGATAGCACAGGAAGTTGGTAATGTTAACTCATTTGTTTATATTTTAAACAACGTATAAAAGACTGCTTTAGTCAACAGTGGATATCTGTAATTACAGACTCTACTAGATGTGCCACATATAAATTGTTCAAATTAAATTTAAACCCAGAGAAGTATATTTCTATAGACTTACCATTCCATCAAAGAAAAGCCTTAGCAAGATTTAGATGCTCAAGTCACAAACTTAAAATTGAAATAGGAAGACACCAAGGAATACCCCGAGAATTAAGGTTTTGCAATTATTGTTCAGATAATAACAATGTTCAAGTTTTGGAGGATGAATTTCATGTATTTTTTGTCTGTCCAAAATTTTCTGATTTAAGAGAAAGGTATATTTTTAGCTGGTATAATGGTAGAACAGAAAAGATAGATTTTATAAATATCATGAAATCTGAAAATGTGAACAGTATTAAGGAAATTTCATTGTATATTCATAAAATGTTTCAGGTAATAGAAAAAAGATTTGAATAACAGTGTTTTATATGCTGTGATCTACTCTGCTTGAGACAAATTCAAAAACCACATCAGACGTTTAAATTTGTGTGTGAATATATCAAATTGACAATGGTATATCTATTTGTATTTATGGATATAGACAACTTGTTATAGAATTGCAACTCATGAATTTTATATTTTTACATGTTTATTTGTATTTTGGGCCGGAGGCCTCTATACGAGAAATAAACTTTCTGTATTCTGTATTCTGTAATACGTATTGCTATCATCGGTTTATGCGACATTAGTGTCTGTGGACTACCTTTACAAGCAATAGCTGTACGTTGCTATAATGATAATATTTGTGCCGATGCGATGCAACTCAAAGCAAAACCAATAACCAAATGTTTCGAAATTTTCGCTATTAATTTGTCTGTTCCTGGACCTTGCATTTCTCTGTAAAATACTGTCTTGTATTGGCTTTTTACACTTTCTGTAAAATCAATGTTGAAGTCATTATCGTTAATACAATCCGTGGTCATTGGCAACCGTTACTTAAAATGATATTTTAGACGGAATACCAGTAATTGTGGTTAACCTAACTGATATACTTTTTCTATGACAAACATGTTTATTTATGTATGTATAGGGCCTACTAGGGGTAAACTTAACTAATTTACTTTTTCTATGTTTTATGTATGTGTACTGTGGAAACAAATGAAGTAAAAAGGCGTGTAAATCGCCTGCTAAACACGAACTGGTCGGTATGAGGCCAAAATTGTAGATCATGATCAACCGGTTCACGCTGGGGTTATTCTATTCGCTGCTGAATCTTGGTGATAAAGGAGACTTCTATTTTTTACATTTTTAACAAAATGTAGCATGCTTATTATTAATTTCAGGAAAAAATGGAAACGAAGAAATTTTAAATAGGTAAATAATAAATGGTCCTATTAAAATTTTCACAGATATTTAAATTTTATCTACCAGTAGACAAAGGCAAACAAGGTAAATGCAAATATGACAAAAATACAGAGACGAGACATAACACACATAAAGAAAAACCATCAGTTACAGCCTTGGAACGGTCAATCGGCAAAAGGGCCAACTGGGGTGTTCAAACCTGGTTTGAAGAAAAGTTTTTATTATTTTAATGGCGAAACATAAGCTCATTGCATAATGCTTAAAATAAAATCTGCATGTTATAATAAACCTTCAAGAACATATATAAATTAAACATAAAACACTGACGCTGACGGATACTGGTTAATGTCTTCGTAAGTTTATGTAAAAAACAACATATATATATATATATATATATATACAAATCATAGCTAAAATTATTTGATAACTGGACCAAGTAACATTATTCCTGGTCAATAAACATTTATCAAGAGTCATAAGTCATAGATATTCTTATATGGTCTTATAGGGGGGGGGGGGGGGGGGGGGGGGGGGGGTGTGGGGGGGGGGGGGGGGGGGGGGGGGGGTGGTGGGGGGGGGGGGGTGCTGACTTGAAAATTTTGATAATATTCACCTTTTTTCAAGAAAAAGAACGAGTACGCATTAAGTATAAGCATAACAATCAACGTGTATACTTTTCTAAACTTTTCTAAAACAATCGAATTCTTAAACCATATACGTGTGGCTAAACAATAGTCATCAAACGATGTAAAAATGTGTGGAAAGTGTATAAACTCTGCCATTCACGACTAATTTTTCGATGCTAAGAGGTTACTGTTGGTGACACTGGTATTAAGTTTAAGAAAAAGTGCGAGCAAGACGAATTTCTAAAAGACTTAAGCGTTAGCATCTATGTGTACCTCAATTATATCTCATGAACTTACAATGTTCCCATGGCATCATAAGTTAGAAGGAATGTGTTCTTATACATGACGCTATTTATCAAGTCGGTTATTACACGTATTCATTGAAATATGAATTTAAACGGAAATCTGCCAAAAGAAGGTCAAACACAGCCTTGACGACTTTAATATAATGAAGAATTTGTCAACGTCTTCTCTTGATTGAGTGAGGAGTATTGTTTTTCTTCATACATGATGTTACGCCTTTGTTCATTTTTTTTTCTGATAACGCCTACAATAAATTTTCTTTCGTCGTATCGCATGGATCACAGCGACAAGTTAGTGGGAGGTGTTACGAAACCTAGTGTATGTTTCTTTGTAAGCTTTACGAATGATATCGTCTGGATATCTCCATTAATCAACGAAGGAATAGGTTTAACTATACATAAAATTCTTTTATTTTGTCTGCCGAAAAGTGGAATTCAAGTGTGAGTATAAAGTTAGACATTTGTAACTGTAAGAAGTATTTAAGTTTAACATGCTTAAATATTTAAAATGAGGAACAGCTTACAATCTTTAGTGCTCTTGAATTTTGTACTTGGATTAAATGTTAGGTGGATAAGCGCTTTGAGATAAAAAAACGAGCAGGTATGTTTCATTTCAAATAGGATATGAATAACAACGCTGCTATCTAAATTATTGTATGATGAAAAGGGAACATTTTGGTGTATTCGAATTACCTGTAACAGAACAAACGGTTATTATCCATTTTCAAAGGCCTTTAAAAATAACCTACTTGTTTTACTTGCTACATTGCTTCCTTGCAATATTTCAGCCTAAAGATGATTCAGGACTCATAATAGTATGCTTTGTTCGTTTACTAAAAATGTATACAAAACTGTACATATGATCATAAGATAAACGTACATACCTTTGCTATAAAACATTATTTGATTCGTAAGCGTTTGAGATATACGGCCAATAAACCTTTCAGAAAATAAATAATATCTCAACAATGTGTCACTGTAATATGAATACCTGTTCTAGTCTTTATCGCACTTTTGTCTTTATCTGATATGCACCTGAGATTTGGTGCTGCTTCTGCCGCCGCTGCTTCTGCCGCTGCTTCTGCCGCGCTGCTTCTGCCGCCGCGACTGTAGCTGCTGCTTGTCGTCTGTTCCTACATCAGCATTGAAATGTTCACACGCGATGTTAGTTTAATTTCTCTAAACCAGTTGCTCTTGTAGTTGAATTAGAAAAATGTCGTCATTTCAATTTTAGTCAGTTTGCTCAAGTTCAACGGTGAAACATAATGAGAATATCTCTTATAAAAATCAATTTAAGGCTTGTTAGCTATCGGCTTTCTTTTTGGTCTTCTTAATAGCTCATTACTTTTTCCTACTCAATTCATTACAGTTCTCATATCTAGTTGAAAACTGTCAATGAACCACAGAGCTTCAGCTGCCGGTCAATTGGTCCTGGTTTAAAATCACCGAGAAGTTCACGTTTATATGTTTTGAGTCGTTTTCTTATTTATAAATTACGGTGTTCTTCTTATTATTTTATAATACTAGAACATGAGCTCGTTCGATTAACATTGATTCGTGATAAAGCGATGACATGATACGGTGGGATTTATTATGCGCCATGGATCACAGCCAAAATTGATTACGATCCTTTCCGACACATCACGTTCTATTGTCAAAGATACGCCAACCTTTTTATTAAATCGAGCACGTTCGGTATTGAAATCTATAACTTTACTGTGTCCGACGCAATCTGTAATAAAAGTACATTAGGTGCATGAACCACGACTCAGGTCTTTTGAGCATTGAGCGTTAGACAGAATTGAATCATTCAAAGACCATGCATTCTCTCTCTCTCTCTCTCTCTCTCTCTCTCTCTCTCTCTCTCTCTCTCTCTCTCTCTCTCTCTCTCTCTCTCTCTCTCTCTCCCTTCTCTCTCTCCCTTCTATCTCTCTCTCCTCTCTCTCTCTCCTCTCTCTCTTCTCTCTATTCTCTGTCTCTTTCTCTCTCCATTCTACCCCTCTCTTTTCTCTCTCTCTTTTTCTCTCTCTCTCTTTTCTCTCTTTTTCTCTCTCTCTTCTCTCTCATCTCTCTCTCTCTCTCTCTCATCTCTCTCTCTCTCTCTTCTCTCTCTCTCCTGGAATCCCATCGTTCCAATGTGACTTAGCGCTTAAATATGGTATTGCAACACACTATTTCAATATCACTTACAAACCTTACAAACATGTTCTTAAAAACTGTTTGCTCAATTTGCTAGGTCTAATTGATTGTCTTTTAATTATAATTCGGTGAGTCCACCTACTGTTTGCAGATGTCGTGTCTGACTTGCATCCCCCACTCAAAATAACGTTGATGTTAAATGCATGTAACAATGAGCTGCACATATTCTAATATTTAATGTATGTATGTTTACTAATATACATACATTGCAATGAATATTAGAATATATATATAGGCATATTCTAGTTTTAACAATGGAATGCATTCTCATGTACGGCCATTAACATTTCTAACATTGCATATTTAGCCTGCAATGAAATACCAGTCATATGTCAATGTCACATTTGAATAGCCTAAGGAAGCCAAGTAAGCCCATGGCTTGATGCATGTGAATCAGTCTTGATACAGGCTTAGTTGTTTGTTAGCCTCGACACCAAACCATTGCAAGGAATGAGAATTATTAGCCAATAGTGCAGATAATGATAAGAAATTCCAGCGGGAGATAGCTAATCTGGATCTACACTATTTATCTGAACCTCGCCAAGTCGTGTCGAACAGTTTTTACATGTCAATTTTAATTTATATGTCAAAATAAATACACGTGATGATGACTACCTATAGGTATGTACACATTCAATAACATCATAGATATCTATAGATTGTACACATTCAATAACGTCCAAGATAACTATAGTTTTGTACACGTTGAATAACACTCCAGAAATCTATAGGTTTGTACACAATCAATAGCATCCTAGATATCTATAGGTATGTACACATGCAATAACATCCTAGATATCTATAGACTGTACATATTCACTAATATTCCAGATAGCTATAGGTTTTTACACATGCAATAACATCCTAGATATCTATAGATTGTACACATTCAATAACATCCCAGATATTTATAGGTATGTACACATGCAATAACATGCTAGATATCTATAGATTGTACACATTCACTAACATCCCAGATAGCTATAGGTTTTTACACATGCAATAACATCCCAGATATCTATAGATTGTACACATTAAATGACAATACTGAAATATATAGGTATGTTAACATTCAAGACATTCCAGATATCTACGGATACATACACATTTAATATCTTACATCACATTCAGTTCTCAGCAATGAATGATTTCTAAGACTCATCTTTATATCTAAAGAACATTAAATATGCAGACTATTTTTAGAAGAAAAAAGGAAGATCAGAATATGTTTAAACTATTTTGAAATTTGATTGAACGTTATACATATAATGAATTACAGCTGTGTGACATTTGTTGTTTAAGCTAACTCGTGTACTCTGTAAATTGATCCATAGGCAAAAGTTGGTTGTAAACTATTTATGACAACAGACGCCAGCGAGCTTCTTTAACCGAGAAAGCTAAATGTACTTCTTCTTCAGTTGCCCCTGAAATTTTAATGTACCGTCAGAACACCGCGGGCTGAAAAAATGTTTTTTTGTGGTGTGCACACGTTACCTGGCCACTTTTACATATTATGCTCTCTGCATGTTGATTTGTATCTGCCAAGTTAAGTTCACAGCACATCGTAATAAATAAATGACATGTTTTATAATATATTTAACATTTCATATGTATGCTATTTGCCCTAGTTCCCTACGATAGTGAAACAAAACTTGTATTTATTAATTTAAAATTCATTTTCATTATAAGGTCGTGTCTTTGTCATATTTGGAATTAACCTGTCAATAACAAGAGGACGATTTATATTGGTTATCTCTTGGTCCTATAAACAAAAATAATAAAAGATCAAGGTAAATAAACGTGAGCTTAATTGTAATCTTTAAAATACATGAAAAGATGCTTATATATAATGATTCTTAAGTGATACAGATAAAAAAGTTATGAACCTAATGCTATTGTAGATACTACTGAGTGATATTTTTAATTGAACTGTCATCTTATATTCTTATATCGACTCAAATTTCGAAAGAATATATCATTCATTTAACGTGAAGCGTATAATCGATATTACAATAACCATTTCAGCGAAAACCTTTGATTAACAGAGACCTGATAATCCTGATCCCGAGACAGTTTATTTTACTATCTGTCTCTCCTCCCGATATTTCACTAAAACCTTTCTACTCCTGACAAGATGACTTCTATATCAGTATGTGCTCACAGCTCAGTACTAAAATAGGTTCAGATTAAATAGTCGCACTCGTTTATGTGCAGTCAATAATGAGACCATTAGAAGCAATATGTACAACAGTGATAATTACCCATAGTTGGCATGCTGATTAATAGTGACCAATAATACAACAAACACTGCTCAGTCGTACATGCAAGCAGCACAATCGTCTCTGTGTACCAACAAAGCTACTAAGACGTTGTACCTTAGTCGTGATTATATGATAATTATACAGGGTTTGTGTTGGTGACTGTTTGAAGAAAGGAGGATGAGGCCTAAACGTCAGCACAAAGTAATAATATATCGATTATGTCTTGGGATCAACTTTGGACATTCCTGTTAATATAAAGCTGAAGTTAATTCTATCTTTCGCAAATAGTTGTTAACAATCTACACTGCGAAGTCAGGAATATAATTACAGTTTAACGACTTCTACGTTCTTCCTTTCTTTTTACGACTCATTCAGCGTAAATGTGGAAATTTATTTTAAATCTAAACGTTTTATACATATTAGTGGATGCTAGCCTTTTAAATTATTTCACTGTGATGTTACAACGCGGTTTGTGACAGTGTCTTGTAATACTGTTAACAATACCTTACGAAGTTGTCAGTGAACTTTTCACTTTATATTTGCTCTTCGAGTGGACTTGTGACACACTGCTGGTATATCAGCTTATACTCTGTTTAAAGATTTCATTGTGTTACTTAGATACCTTACTGGCAATAAGTGTTTGGAACTGGGTCCAGTGAATTGTGACATCGTTTTTCTTGCAACTAGACGACTTATATCAGTAAGGATATCTGTCCACACGCTTGGTATGTATAGCTATTTTTATTTTATATAACACGTATGATACTTTAAAATAAACCAAAGGTTCATGGTTGCATGACATTAAAGAAGTATATAGGCATATATTTTATAAACATGCAGCAAATCAATTCTTCTTAACCAAATCTGCAAGAGAAGCATACCATATCTCACAACTTGCCATTTTAATTCAAGCAGAATACATTTTACATAGGGCTTGATATGTTGTTGGTTGTTGTTTTGAGTTTGTTTTTTATTTTAATTTTAACCAATTTTAACCAAGCAATAACATCAGCAGTATTTACTGAATAAAGTTGTAAGTGTATATTTATTACCAACATGATAGTCACATTTTTCGAAAGTAAATTTCCGATATTGCCAACTGTGCTGAAATTATTGTTATTCCCTGCTGCACTGATACTATTTCATTTCATTGTAAAGACAATGAATACATTCACTCCTACGTTAGAAGACTCACAAGGGTAAGTAGTTCTAGTACTTACAAGTTACTGCTTCTGACACTGCAAGAGAAATGATATATAATATACCACTCTCTTATAAAGCATAACAAACAATATGTAGGTAAATATACCATACCCTTTAAATTCTAGGAGTTTTGATTAGCCAATCGCAATTCACGTGGGAGTCAATATCAAGGGAAACAAGGACGTTGTCACGCTCAGTATGCTAACACAATTGACCCCACGTCAACAAAACTCAAAATGTAGATTTATTTTTTGCAGCCTCTTTATCGCCTTTAAAGGAAACACCATTAGAGTACCATTTATTACATTTGTTTTGTGGATTGAAGTACGTTTGTTGTTTAAAGGTCTGTTAACTACTTTTTGGTAACTTTAAAAAGAAGCAACAAAATTCTTCATTAAGATATGTCGTCATGTAAGATGCAACAATTAGGTTATATATTTAGATCTAATAAAGAAAACAAGTGCTTAAATGTTTTCTAACGCGATCAACGAAACACACCAAATAAACATTGACAGACTGTATCCCGTATGGCAAGCTCCCGCGTCTTTTAGTCATTTTTTACCGCTGTTCAGTCTTATGTCATACAGGTATTCTGTTTCATGACGACGTATTGAGATTCAACATAACTTAGAAATATATTTCCCAAAACGGTTAAATCACAAACAAATTCCGTCATATATGGTTTGATGACGTCATGATTATATGGAACGTAGAAACGTTAAACACAACATTTTATCCCTCCTAGATCTAAAATTTTACAGTCAATTTAAAGTGTTGTACTGAAAAAAAAATTATTGCATGAAATAATCCGTTAAAATGCACGATGCTTTGTTCGTTTTGTAATTCTTTACTTAAGAACGAATGTTTTGTGAATTACAATTAAATACATAATTAGTTATTCTTTGTGGTGTCTTTGTAAGTTCGCGCTAATTTTTTTTCAAAAATAGCCGATTATTTTTTATTAATATTTTGGTTTTTATGCCACATTGACAAACATACAAAAGGTTTTAAAGCCTGGCCAACATTTTAATTATTCATATGTAATCGAATTATTTCATGAACGCTATGGTGTTATTGTATGTTGGCAGCTTTACTTGTCACACAATATAAGGATTGTAATCTGCTGTAACCTCAGACCAATACACATAAATGAAAATCCCATGATATTCACGTGGTTTTCGAAATAAAGGATGCATTTTGGCGAGAATATTATATTCTACTGTTTAAATGTATTTGCCTTTTGATAGCAATCTAGAAATTAGCAACATATTATATCAATTTTACCGCGACTATCATCAGGTTGGCGACTCAATTCCTATTTAAAAGCCGAAACTGTATTCGTTTGTTGGGATGATCGCCCCACCTATAGAATTTCAGTTATTTTGAGACGGTCTCCATTTAAAGTAGATATAGTTTTGCATTCTCTGTGTATACAATGCCGTGTACACCTGGCATCATACCACACCCAGCCACATTATACTGACACCAGACCAACCAGTCTTAGAACTACTCTTATGCTGGCTTGAACGTTAGCAAGGGACTTATACCAATACCCCATTAACGACTTTCGGCCCCGGGGCCTTTCCCGAACCTGGTGAAAAGCAGCACGTATAAGTTGTAAATGTAAAGGTACTTGCGACGGTTGAGTTAAGATTTTGCTTGATTCGTTATTAACATAAGATCTACAGAGCCAAGGCATAGTGCTAAAAGACGGTTACACGAGAAAAAGCCCGGTTTTATTTAAACAGAAATATACTTATTTTCTGTTCGGCCTTTCTTGGGCATCGAAATCGTACTCTTTTGGATAACCAGACTAACAAGTCCATTGATTTCAATAGTGTTGTGTCATCACATTAAGAAACATTTACTCGTTTCCAACAAAATTATCTACCTTGCAATGGCTTTTTTATAACATATTTATATGATTTTCATTAGTATTCAGTTATCTGCTTTAAACTTTCTTGACAGTGGCTGTATTTGATTGAACAATTACCAGAGATTAAATTACACTGTAAGTAGTGTCAGAAGACTCGACAGAGTTGGGGGTTCTGATCTTACCACATTCATAAACCCAAAATGTACATTTATAACACAGCCTCTAAAGCCAGCAGTTTTTTGTGTGAAAAATGGATTACAGTACATTATGAACAAGCATGTATTATTCTCAGACATTTTTCAATATTTTGATTAAGGACATTTAACCTGCACTAATTATACTTGTACGCTAACTTATGTTCGTTGGAATCAATTCTAAATTCTAACAGGCCTTAGTCAGTTGTGCTGTACTTGTAATAGATGACAATGTTATGGTTAAAATCATGTTATGTTGCATTATAATATAAGCTGTATATCTATGTTGTCTTATTAGAAGTCCACGTGTTTCGGCATTTTATTTTAATGGTAGAAGACCGAGAGATTAACAATTATGAAAGCATTATTGTTTAATTTTTAAACGATTGGAACAGCATTTCACTGGCCCTAATCCGCTCAAATGGCTACGTATTGTTTGGATAGTAGTAGTTTCTCTCATGGATAGAGGAGCAGCTGCGGTAAGTAAATGTGAATGTTGCTATGTGATCACTAGACTTCTTACCTGATACATAAACAGCTACTTGATCTGTATTATTATCACAAACAATAAACCAGTTTTGCTATGTTCTTGTTTATGTTTGCGATTCATTAATATGTTTAATTAGATAAAGTTCCCATTGGATTCAGTTGCACACAGTATAATACCATGTCATATCAATCTGCGGACAACATGTCATTCTGACACCTAGCAACTTTATGACCTTGTTCTAAGCTACACTTATAACTGTACCAAATGTCTCGAATTTAATGCAGGACATTTCGATCTCCGACACTTCGCACAGATGGTATGTAAAAACATGTTGATGATGGCTACATGTATCCGCTGACAATGAGGTGCCAAACTTAAACATTTGGAGTACAGCTTGTGCTTCTTTCTCCTCAGAATCATTTATAACCCATAGAGTAGCCAGACTCTAGGGTTTAGTTGAGAATTATGGCATATTAAGTAATGTAAATTCAAAATTAATATCTGTAGTACTGATTGAGCTTAACTAAAGTGAGCTTTACTAAATTATGTAATGACTGGTAGTAAATATTTAAGTTAAAGCAAGGTACTGGTGTAATGTTTTTGTTATGACAAGGTACAGGTGTATTGATTTTAGTTATGATAAGGTAGTGGTGTAATAATTTTAGTTATGGCAAGGTGCTGGTGTAATGATTTTAGTTATGATAACGTAGTGGTGTAATGATTTTAGTTATGGCAAGGTACTGGTGTAATGATTTTAGTTATGGCAAGTTACTGGTGTAATGATTTTATGGCAAGGTGGTGGGCTAATGATTTTAGTTATGGCAAGGTACTGGTGTAATGATTTTAGTTATGGCAAGGTACTGGTGTAATGATTTTAGTTATGATAAGGTAGTGGTTTATGATTTTAGTTATGGCACGGTACTAGTGTAATGATTTTAGTTATGGCAAGGTACTGGTGTAATTATTGTAGTTATAACAAGGTACTGGTGTAATGATTTCAGTTATGACAAGGTACTGGTGTAATGATTTTAGTTATGGCAAGGTACTGGTGTAATGATTTTAGCTATGGCAAGGTACTGGTGTAATGATTTTTATTATGGCAAGGTGGTGGTGTAATGATTTTAGTTATGGCAAGGTATTGGTGTAAGGATTTTAGTTATGATAAGGTACTTGATAAAGGGTTTAAGTTATGACAAACGTACTGATTTAACGATCTTAACTGGCCCACTAACCCAAGCCTCTGCTAAGTAGGGAAACGGAAAATCCGACCGGGGTCAAGATCATTTTTAAATTCATGAACTGAAAACAGTTTGAAAACCCAGGCACCATTTGAAAACTTGCTTCCGTTGCATCATGTCCTTTGTTGTCTTATATTAAAACGCAACACATTTGATTTAGCAAAATAATGTGGTGACATCATTATAAAAAGCAAATAAAAGTGATGGTCACATTGATAGCATGTTATGACCAAGAATTGAAACACAGTAAGAACCAATAACACATATAGCACCATTTGATAGTGAATCCGCCACACATATAGCGCCATTTGTTATTGAATCCCCCATACTGCTTGGTAACGCAGAGAAGACGGAAATCTGTATCTTCACCTGCGTGTTAACGTTTTTATTTATATCGTAAATAATAGACTCACATGTTTTGTTAAACATGAAGTTGATAAAATCTATTTTTTGAGACAAAAAAAAAAATGAAACTGTTCCTTAAAAATAAATACTGTCTTTATAAAGACTGCTACATATTTAAGTTAGAGTTCAGAAATATAGCGGAGAATGAGACATTAACATTGATTCGAGTACAAAAATCTCATTCAAATGTTAAACAATACATAACAATTATAAAGACGGGTGTTTCAATTTAAAGTTAAACTTTCTAACTGTAGTTTTATTAGTTTTACAATGTATTTGTTTAAATATCAATTTGTTATTGATGTTTTAATGATAAGTGTTAATGGTTAAAAAATTATTAATTTATGACACCGAGGATTATGAGTAGCATATGACACGTACACTGATAAGCAGAAAAGTGATCAACTGAATCAGATAACTTTGGATAGCAAAGTCCCGGTATACGACCTTACCGTTATATTGGCCCCCTTATACTTAAAACTTGAACATGGCCCGTATAGGCCGTTTATTACTGTAAGACAGACCTTATAAATATATATATTACGCACACATTTATTTAGCTGGTATTGTCATTTTTCGTTTTTCGTACACTAGCTTTAAGACAAAGTTATGAAACAAATATATTTACAGCGATGTTAAAGCGAATGTATCACGCTGCGAATTTTGTCCGCTTCGACGCATTTTTATAGCACTGGTATGTTTGAAGATATAAACATAGGGCACTGTCTACATGTATATAAAAGAGCTACAATAATTATGAGATAGATGACATCAGACAAAACTTTACATTAGAGACCATTTTTATCGCAAAAACAAAACAAACAAAAACACCGAACAAATTGGTTTCCCACAAGAGGAATAGTGTATGTATTATAGCAAGTATATTATTATTATAAAACGGTTCGTTGGAGTGAATTGCTGATATTATGCCAAGACAAATTGGGTACATATATTTTTCTTTTAACTTAACATTTAATTGTATTTTGCCACATTTTTATTTCTTGTATGATTGTAAAATCAGTATATGTGACCCAAAAGAGTTACCGAAACATAATTGATTGACCCCTGATTGGACTAGATTTTAGTTCAGAAAAACAAACTGATAAACACAATTATAACATAATGTACTGCAATATCACAGGCGTGACTTCATACTTCAGGACAATACGTGAATGACAGTTATCTTTAACAAAACTCACAGCATGTAACTCTTATTTAGAAGCAGGTGTTTATGCGATTTTGTTGTATGTAATTAACGTAAGTAACAACTTATTTCAATATTATTATATCGACGTTAACTCACGAAGTATAGTTTTTCATTTATTCTTATTAAAGTCTTACTTAATCGCAACTGTCAATGAAAACATAATTATAATATTAAACTTAACAACAGAAATGTTCGTTTCAAAGTGTTTATTTAGTATGTTTACAATTTAACATTTATAGAACAAAACGAGCTGACACGCGGCTGCAAATCAAGCATATTGTTTCTTGCAAATATTTCCAAAAGGACAATACACAAAAACAATCGAGTAAGAACAACTGGAGTGATTTTAGGAAGGTTTCTTATTTTATCGTGGGGCCCAATATTTGCCCAATATTTACTCGAACAAAAGATGAAGTTTATAGTATTGAGAGAACAGTTTGAGAGCAAGATGCTCCGCAAAATGTGGCAGCGTAAGGGTTGTTGGCTTGACAATATTTACCGGGAACTTACTAATTTCTTTCGCCGTTACATACGATGACATACGCTAATATAAGTCAACGCATTATTGCTATAACGTATGTAAGGTTATATGATATAGGGTCGTATATGTCTCTATTAGATATCAGAGGTTCGTACAAGGCTAAGGGGTTTATTTTTTATTTTTGTCATTTATAAGATTTGATGAACATTTTATTACTTTAGAGTCCTTATTTTTTTCTAACGTATTCCATTTTACTTTTAATATTATATTAATCTTTCTCTCTGGTTACTTACATAATCTTACATATTTTCCTACGTATCTCATCAGTGAGATGGGTAGAAACAACTTTTTATTTCTATTTCTTTACTGATTTTCAACCCTCTATAAAAATAATCATGTTTTAGTCATGATGTATAATCCGGATCTCTCTTCTGATCGTTTTATTACTACTATTTCAAATAATCAAATATATGAGTTCTTTGTTAAGTCACTCACAATAATAACTATGAAAAGCTTGGTGAAGATAATATTGTGGGAATGTAGAGTAAATCAGATTAAACTATCTTCACCTAGGCTCGAACTCACAACCCCTAAGCTTTTTACGCATCAGTTTTAACCACCGCGGCACTCGAGAACACGATGTATATGTAACAGCGATATGTCCTATTATTAACAGTATGGTTTGGTTAGTGTTGTTCTAAGACTGACTACGCATAATAGCCAGGTAAGTCCTGTTACTAAAAACATTGTTCATATGTATTTGCAAAGCAAACAGAAAATTGCTATTTCATCGGTAGACTATGTGCTCATCTTGTACCCCGAGATGTTATTGATTTCCAAGCCTTTCCACCTACAGGTACCGTGTTGTGGTAGACGTAGGATTCATATTGTTTTTCATGTACTTGGAATCTTTAATTAATCGTTTAAATTGTCATAATGTATTAAATTCAACTTCTTCAATACTAAACTATAGATGTCCCATGTAAGTTATTTACAGTAAATATATATAACGAGCTTGTTTTATAAGTTTCTTTGCAGATGTGTTCGTTCTTTGCGATCATTAATATCTCATTTTTTACTGGCATAATAACAAACATATGATTTGGGATGTATGCCTTTATTGTCTGACTAACATATGTTATTGCCAATGTGACATTTCTTTAGTAATTTATGTGTACATATTGTTGTTCATTGGACGGGTATGTGAGAATAGACACGAGAGGTCATGTGGACATATGATAAACTATATTTATCACAAAAAGCAAGAAACGGGTAATAACGTAGTTTATGGAACCCCTTTTAAAAGTGTCATTTTAACGCACGCTGCGATGTCCCTATGACCCGAACCTTTCAAATATAATATCATGGATGCTTTAATCATATGACACATACTGTAAGATAATACTTTGGTGTCAATTTGAGAGACAAGGCTGGTGTAATATTTTATAAATCAAAATGAACAAATTGCCAATGGACTCTTAAGTTTTATCATCCCAATAGTAGAATGAGGTCAAATCCCATTGAAAAATTCTAATTATTTGTAAATGGGATTGAAATACTCTCGTGAACAAACCATTTTGTGAAATTGATCTTTAGGACTTGTCAGTAACTACGGTAACTTTAAAGAATTATGCACGATCATTTCTTCTCATTTGATTTGCATGTTGACAATTCAAGTAGCAATACACAAGTCATTGCCAGCAAGGACATTGGAAACAAAGGCTTCCACTAAAAGCAGCTTTTACGCTGCCATGGGAAAAGCACAACTGTCTCGTATTGCTGGCGGTGTTATTTTCACCAGTCTTTGGCATTTATGCACTGTTACATTCGACTATTGTTCTGTCAAAACAAACCGAGATTTTAACATAAATATCTCCCTTCGTATTACGTACCATGACAAGAAACAATTATTTATTTTAATACTGTTTATCCCTGACTAAACGAAAAGGCCGAAATACATGAAATGGAGTCTTGCTCGACTGACGTCAGCACATGGAACTGTATTTCAACATCAACATATTTGTAATGTCTAGAGATATTTTCAACTACAAAAAAAGTAAACAACGCGCAACTTTGACGGCATGCGTGTTTGAAAAGTATTTATTTATTACTTTAAACTCAAAGTAACATGAACTAAACTTGTGTCTATTTTGAAATTGGCAAATAAATGTTTAGTCCTAATTTATTGGAACATTTTTCCAATAAGAGCAAGTTAATTTTATTTGTTAAATAGATGCATGGTCACTTAGATTGTTTTAAACTTCAGTTTATCTGTTGAATTACTTTTGGTTTATTTTATTTATGAACTAGGTGCTCCTGAGCAATACAAAATAATGTGATCGTACCGACCATTTGTTTAATGACTACAAAGTCCCGTTTATTCTGTTTCTTTAGCAAACTCATACACTGTGTATGTATCCGAGTGTTTCGGTGTAAGGTATCATCCAATTTCATTTTAGCATCGGTAACGGTGATTTATTAGTCGATAAGCACGTGTGTCAATTTCTAATAGTGCTGACAAATATTGCATAAATCAACAACACTGACAAAAATCGTGTTTTCCTTTTAAAACATATGCAAGAGTAGTAGTGTAAATTGTGGTTCGAGTTGTTCGTTGTGTTAAACGTTAAACCAACCATATATTTCACATCTCCACTAACGTTGTGTTAAACGTTACACCAACCATATATTTCACATCTCCACTAACGTTGTGTTAAACGTTACACCGACCATATATTTCACATCTCCACTGACGACAATAATTGGAAATTATACAATGTATCTTCCATTCAAAACATATCTGAAGTTTATGCATAAAAAGAGTGGATTTACATTTCAGTGTAAATTATAAATATAAATTATTATTTAACAAATAAAACATGGCCTTGAGGGCAATATGCAAGTTTACGGACTAGTTGGTCAGACCGAGGAAGGTACATGACCCGAAGCGCAGCATCTTCTTTTTATATTCCATTTTTGTTAATTAAATTTAATTAATATTAAATGTTACAAGGCAAAAGAACCGGACTTTAAAAAGTTCGTTCGTGTAGGTTTCAAAGGGAGAATCGTGGCATTTTTCTGCTAGATATGTTCGGCAGAGCTTCACTGAGTGTTTTGTCGCGGCTTTGGTGTTGTTGTTTTTTGAATCCTTAGATTCGCATGAGTTTCACTAAATCAGTCTCCGATAAAGAGTCCGAATCGCTTAGCCATTTTGACAGTTTGACAATATAGTCTGTGTTTGTGATCGTATATATATTAGTCTTACCTAATTAATTAAAAGGGACTATGATTTTTCACAACCATTATGTTATATAATCCTTGAATAAGGTTCTGTTTGCTTATTAAGTTGAAAATTACCAGATATTAATTGACACTGTCCATTAAGCCTCATGTTCCAATAAGATGATTCAGCAATAGGTTTCTGATTATCGCAATTAAACTCAGTTTTCAAAAGACAGCCTCTGACAGCAAGCGGTTCCATGCAGGAGATGAAGCACAACATCTAATTAACCGGCATATACATGTTTGTGCAAGGATACTTTCTGCATCGTAAGCATATTTATGGACCTTAGATTCTTAAATGGTTGAAGTTTTATTTCAATTCTAGTAAGGAAGTTTCAAAAGTAATAATAAATTGTCGTTTTATTATCTTATTGACAAACAGAACATATTTACATTGACATTAATGCGATAACTTCAATCACTGTCACATGCTGCTTGAAACAGCAGTGGTATTGTTAACATACCGACACGCAACCGATGTGAGGAGTGTGGCACGTATATGAAGGGCTACGGTAAGTGTAAGATAAACCACAATGTCGCTGTGAGATAACCAGAGTTCTGTATCAACCATATCAATTTCCTGTCAGACTGTCAAACAATCTGACCAATGCTGAAGATGAATTTAGTTACTCGGCATTTTATAGACTACTATTTGACACGATTTTGAACATTTAAGCCAGTTTTAAGATATTCCTTGTTATGTTGAAAGAACGATTAGTTAGCATACAGTACAATGCATAATGGTTTTGCCAAAACAAAGTCGTTACATTATGCCTTTATGATGGTAACAAATCATGTAATAATTTTTAACCTTAGCATATGGTTACACTTTTATCGGCCATGTTCAATTCCACAAAAGACATTAAATTCAAAGGATTTTCACCTATTTTATTTAACTTGCACGTTTAATCACTATGAACCATCTAGTATAAGTTTAACTTTTGATATTTGTGTATGTTGTTATTTTCGTAGAACCCTGCCGTGTTCTCAACTTTGATACAGCGTAAATAAATAATAAATAATTGCCAGGAGTATATAAATATTCATACAATCATTGTATGACGTACTATAGAAAAACCTATTGCCAAGAATATTATAATCCTTTATACAAACCTCTTTTGACGATTCTCGATGCAGATTTAAATTTCTAGATTACGATCTTCATCTTGACGTTGCCGACGACATGCAGTAATTGACATATGACAAGTCATATCATGGACCATTATTGACCGAATTAACGAAAGCCATCTCAGAATTCTTATTTTGCCCACAATAGAAATATTATCTCTGTATCAAAGCAAATCTGTTCCACTGATCCAAAAGTTATTGGAATGTTTTAAAAAAATTCTCTTCGAGAATGGAGTTCATAAATTTACCTATAGATCTTTCTCCTTTCATTTAACTGAAAAATACACGTACCTTGACGGGTTAAGATTTGCTTTGGGTGATACTAGATATATATCAATCTGTGATGTAATTTCCTTCATTTAAAACATTCCCAAGTTTCTTCAAAAAAGCAAACAAAACATGTCAACTTACGCCCGACAAGTAATTATAACCTTGTCTAAGTGAATGTTCTGTGGTACATTATTTCACTTTGAACTTAAACTTAACGTCCGAATAACGCTAGTTATTAAAACTATTGCTCATTTCGTATTAGATCAATTTAATGACATAAACATAGGAAACTAGGATTGTTAATATTATTATATCAGCCACCATTGTTGTACGAAAACAGTTAATGAAACATTATTTCAACAATATGTACATAAAAGTTTAAACAATTGTTATGCGGCTAGAATTTTCACTTCATTTTTAACATTATTAGATAACTTGAAATGACACCCTCATATATTTATATATTACTTAAAACATTAAGAAATCTACAAGTGAGGTATTCTTGGATCTTTCTGATCTTGGATTTTTCTGAAACAAAAATGACCAAATTATCTATTTATTATTATAGTCCAATAACATGTTTCTTTAAGAAGCTTGCCTTAAAACGCGTTTCGTGTTGAGTGTTTAAGTTTAAACATATTTATTTGTAGTCGATTTAGAAACAAGATTTTTCAACATATTTCTTCCCTCTCACCTGCCCACTACCTAGGAAGAACCAGTACTCATGTGTATTCTAATTTGTCGAGTAATCGAACAGTGAATAAAAGGCACCTTTGAGTAAAAAACAATATCCATTAGATGGCGATTATTATCAAGTTTAGGGTTAAGCTATTAAAATTGCTTTGAGTGTTTTATGATTACAAATCAATATTTGTAATGGTTTAATTGCTTTGTAAGAAAGGATAAAGAAAATGTACAGCATCGTAAACAGCCGCAGTAAAAAGCATGAGATTTATTAAACACTCCAATAGGACGGTAACTTAAAAACCAGTTATAAACTAAAACAAGTGGCTTCTTTCTACCCACTGCAATGCTTCTAAATAACAGCGATATCGCATTATCGCTGTAATCAATATTTTAAACTATCTAAAGATAAGAAAAAAGCTTTCTATCGCTAAGTCAACATAAAACACTGAACCTTATTTATATCTTTATGTTCGTTCGCATATCAATGTCCTAATTTACAAGCGTGTGTATTCTGGTATTTTCTGTAATTCATGGATATAAATATGTTAAATGGGACGAAGGTAACCTTTTAACAAGGAATAACTTTAAGGTATAATGATGTAAAACTCCTTTTATATCTGCCCGTTTTTGTCAGTTAAGCTGTGTGCTACGCCTATATAATGTTTTCATGGTAAGTGGGGTTTTATATTACATTTGAAACGTCGAATCAACTTGTTCTATTTATTGTCTCAATATTTTCTGTTTTATTATCTGTATGTAATATTTGTTGTGTTATTAACTTCCGATGCAGGTGCCTTTCTGATAGTTGTCTTACTTTGATGTTTTTATTTATTTTGTTCGTCTCTGATAAAACTCCTCCAGGAAATGAAAAGCAGATCCTATTTGTCCATGTATCCATTAACCGTTCTTGGGCGGTAACTACTGGTTTCTTTAAATACCGGTATTTATAGGTCTTCTCGATGTATCAATTTTATTTTACTTCCTATATAAAAGATAACATGTCACATTATAGCCCAATGTTGTAATTGCATGTCCACTATTTTCAGAAAGACAAAAAACAAATGGGGGACAGGAAGAAAATTGGTTTAAGTATCCGTGTCAGTCATGTTGCCGACTGACCGTTCCACGACGGTTAACTGTTCGTTTATCTCTGTGTAATCTCTTAACTTTTATATATGTGACAATGCATTAATGGTTTTAAACTCTTTCAAATGTTTTTGTATAACTTTTTGTATTTTGAGCCAGTGGGCTGAATCCCAAAAAAAAATGGTAAAACATCATATACTTATATCATGGTAGCATGAAATCTCCCTCTTTATTACATCATGCGTGGCCATATAGTCTTCTTCAATCAGTGAGATATAAAAGGAAGCCCATTCCCCACTTGCAGAAAAAATTCTCAGTTGAGATCTTGCTCAAGCTAAAATTTTGACTGTTTAATGTTAACTCCTGTAATGTCTATATCACCTTAATGTACAACAGCAATACCTTAACCTTGCCAGAAATGGATTATAAGTTTATAACATATTAGAATTGTAGGAGCATGTGTCAATAAGAAGTTTACTTGGGGGAAAAGTTTGAGCTTGGGCAAAATCTCAACTGAGAAATGTTCCTGTAAGTGGTGTCATATCCCTTGGGATATCCTTAAATGCTCATAATTAACGTGAGTGGGAAATATGTTTTAATCTCTTTTAAAAAGAAGTTTATCATAACCATTATTGATCTTATGAACAAAATATTGCAGTATGAGTTTTAAAAGGGAGCTTACATACAGGAACTTAATTACCTGTAGTGTAATGTAGAAGTTTCTGACCACTAACAATTTAGTTATGTTTTGAAAACGAATTTAACAACAGAAAAGTCACGAATGCAGATTTAACGATGAGGATACGTACACTAATTATCGATGTAATGGAACAGATAGAATAATAGTTTAGCGATTAAGTCCGCGATATTAGCTTTCATTCTACACATAAATCACCGACATCAAACTGTTTTTCAACTTTGCTAGCAAAAGCAGTTATACTCAGTTTAAAATACAAACGTCTTTTTCCAGTGTCAGTATCGATGACACTGTCTACTACTAATACACTTTATGTCATCATAGAGTGCTACAGTGTATGTGTAAACGCGTTCATGGTAGCTGGGTGGACACGATATTGTTGAATTATATTCCCATCAGAAAAGAGCCGGCGTCTTTCTTCCTATGTCATGTTCCAATCTACTTTTATAGGGGGTACATATTGGAATCATAGTATTTTCATTGTTAAGTCAGAAGACTTAATTAACTAACAAACAAATACTTAATTTCAATATTATATACGATTTTTTTCTGTAAATATTGACTTATTATCTTGCTGCATGGCAATGATATACAAAATGATAAAAGGAAATTTCTGGAATTTTCAAATGACCGTTATTATGTTATTGTTCGATATTGCTAAATAGCATTTGATATTGACTGACCCACCCGACTTGTTCATTGTTTCATGGTATATACGACTTGCAACAGGCTAATTAAGTCAATATAAATAACATTTACATCAAATCTTCTCGGATAGTCATGTTTGAGCCATAATTGGGTTTTATAACTGTCACGCATTTCATCGTCAATTTCAGTAAAAATTTCGGCAATTGTCGAAACTTCTGTTCTGCTCCAGGGTGATTTTCGACATTTATCCGTTGAAAATGTCAACAAAGTTAACTGAAAATACAGCTGATTGGAAACGTGAAAAAATATGTTAGCGGTATTAAGACTATTTAAACAGATTTATCTGTTTACATCAGTGTAAATACAGACTCTTTCTTAACATCGCAACAAATATAAATTGAATTTAGCGAAGTATGACTTTTCTATTATGGAATGTCTAGACATGTTTGATGCTCTAGGGGAAGTCTAGCTCTGCTAAAAGGTACTGAGTGAGAGTAAAAGGAAATAAAAGATAAGTTCCTTAGATACTTTTTATTGTGTGTTTTGTAGAAGAGTAGAATCTTTTTACATTATGCGATAATTGTTTGTGTATTATTAAATCTTAATTGTACACGCTAAAGCGTAGAAACATGCTTTGTTAATTTATATTTCCTGCCTGGAATAGATATAGCTTGTTTCAAACGTTTGTATTGTTCTTTGTAATTAAAATACCATAGGTATCAAACAGTTCTATAAACAGATGGGACTTTTCTTTCGCTATATAAGTAAACAATTCGTTCATACGAAGATAATTGTCTTGAATATATATGTTTTCCTTTTCCATTCGTAGGAATGTACTTTCCGTTACATTATTTTATGAAAAAGCAAATATTTGGCTGCCGTTTTTTTTATGTTGTTTTTGTTGTTGTTGTTTTTTTTGTTGCTTTATTGAAATTCTGAATTACTTAATGGCCAGTTTATAACAGAAGTCACCCTTTTCATAATATATGTCAGAGACTCATGGCTTTACTATATACCGTGTAAAGGTCGAGAAGCCAACATCACGTGGTCTAGAGCCGATGATGACGGGTTTTTGCGATTTAAAGCCTACTGCATTTACGATATACTAGTAAATTTCATCTCGTTTTATGTATATCGCATGGTGTGTACATCGGCTCTATTTACGTACGTTAAACTTTCTCAAGATAAATTAAATCGAAATAATTTATATAAAGTGTATTCAGAGCAATATCTGATGATTTCAATGTGCCACTTATTTAAATATCCATAATGGTCAATAGTTTAGACAGAAGTAACACATATGTAGATGGCCAAATAGAGGGAATGTGTTAAGAATCAGTTTCCTCGACTTAGAATGAACGGGTCTTCGCTGAATTGTCCTTTAAATCGGTACCCGACGTTCACTCATTCTGCTTTACTTCATGATGATCGTGCAATGTGTCAACATCAAACGGAACAACCAGTCGGTGTGAAACCGCTCAATGGATTAAGGGCATGGACTACAGTCAAATATTTAAAACGTCCTACACAAATACGCAAAATAGACATTCCCCATGTGCAAATTTTAGTGAGCATTCCATATATAGGCTTCGCGTTCCAGCGCGTCGCCATTCAGGAGCGTGTGCCACATCAAAGTATCTTAACTTTAAGATAGATCTTTTTTAAATCATCATTTTGATCTAAAGGATATAGGTGCAAGAACCTTAAGATGGTCTCCAACAGTTTCAAACATTTCAGCCAATCGAAACAAAATAGTGTTACCTGAAATGATCCCGGGAAATACTGGTTATTGGTGCCCTACATTCGTGTGAAAAGTAAAGCACAACACTCCAATTGCCATTACAAAACTTACTTCCTATCCAAGCAACGCTGCACAATTGGCTATTTTTAAACCAAGAAAACCAAGTGACAACTTACTTTTGAGATGAAATTACATGATCATAAGAGTAACTAGCACTTTGTCGATTTTAAGCCGAAATCTCCATCCTGTGTATTTAAATAAAAGACTTCTAAGGCAATATATTTAACAATTTGTACTGTCAAACAATTGAGGTAATGGTAAAATCAGACTAACTAACGTATTAGTTTATGCAGCAATTATGCACAAATACCCAGAATAGGTGTAAGATGTTGGCATATGTTTTAGATATAGGCAAACTTTCGGAAACCACCGTTTAGAAAAAAATGATATTGGCAGTGATTCGAACGAAGCTGATGCCTTTGAATTGCTGTGTGTTATATTTTTTTACTGCATTAAGACATAGCGAATCGTTTCATTGACTTACTTAGCGTGCCGTTTTGAACTATATGTTATCCAAATGTTTCATGAATATATTTACGTGAACGATGTTTTGCTAACCTTATAACACACAGCAAACCTACGATGTGATCTTACCATGGATTCCGACGATGTGTGTATTAATACTTACCGCCTTTAGTGCATTCCGTCGATGTGTTAGTGAAAACGGAATGCTTACCGTAGGTCCTGACGATGCATGTAACGATAACAGAATGTTTACCGGGGTGTTTCCCTCAGTGTATACGTAGTGACAACGGAATGTTTACAGTGGGTTCCGACGATATACATAGTGATAACGGAATGTTCACCAGAGGTTGCTTCAGTGTATGTAGTGACAACGGAATGTTTACAGTGGGTTCCGACGATATACATAGTGATAACGGAATGAGGTTGCTTCAGTGTATGTACTGATAACGGAATGTTTACCTTGTGTTTCATCGGCGTTTGTAGTGACAACGAAATGTTTACCGTGGGTTCCGACGCTGCAAGTGGTTTCAACGGAATGTTTACCAGGAGTTCCATTGGTGTCTGTAGTGATAACGGAATGTTTACAGGGGGTGCCCTTGTTGTCTACATTAATAATAGAATGATTACTGGGGGTTCCGTCAGTGTATGTAGTGATAATGTAATCTTTACCAGGGATTCCGACGATGTACATTGTGATACCGGAATGTTTACCATGGGTTCTATTGGTGTATGTAGAGATAACAAAATGTTTACCAGAGGTTCAATCGGTGTCTTTAGTAATAACAGAATGTTTACCGTGGGTTCCATTGGTGTCTGTAGAGATAACAAAATGTTTACCAGAGGTTCAATCGGTGTCTTTAGTAATAACAGAATGTTTGCCATGGGTTCCATTGGTGTCTGTAGAGATAACAAAATGTTTACCAGGGATTCCATTGGTGTCTGAAGAGATAACGAAATGTTTACAGTGGGTTCCGACGATATACATAGTGATAACGGAATGTTCACCAGAGGTTCCTTCAGTGTATGTACTGATAACGGAATGTTTACCTTGTGTTCCATCGGCGTTTGTAGTGACAACGAAATGTTTACCGTTGGTTCCGACGCTGCAAATGGTTACAACGGAATGTTTACCAGGAGTTCCATTGGTGTCTGTAGTGATAACGGAATGTTTACAGGGGGGTGCTTCGGTGTCTACATTAATAATAGAATGTTTACTGGGGGTTCAGTCAGTGTATGTAGTGATAATGTAATCTGTAGCGGTGATTCCGACGATATACATTGTGATACCGGAATGTTTACCATGGGTTCTTTTGGTGTATGTAGAGATAACAAAATGTTTACCACAGGTTCAATCGGTGTCTTTAGTAATAACAGAATGTTTACCGTGGGTTCCATTGGTGTCTGTAAAGATAACAAAATGTTTACCAGAGGTTCAATCGGTGTCTTTAGTAATAACAGAATGTTTGCCATGGGTTCCATTGGTGTCTGTAGAGATAACAAAATGTTTACCAGGGATTCCATTGGTGTCTGAAGAGATAACGAAATGTTTACCGTGGGTTCCATTGGTGTCTGTAGTGATAAGAAAATGTTTACCAGAGGTTCAATCGGTGTCTTTAGTAATAATAGAATGTTTACCATGGGTTCCATTGGTGTCTGTAATAAAAACGAAATGTTTACCAGAGGTTCAATCGGTGTCTTTAGTAAAAATAGAATGTTTACCGTGGGTTCCATTGGTGTCTGTAGTGATAACAAAATGCTTACCAGAGGTTCAATCGGTGTCTTTAGTAATAATAGAATGTTTACCATGGGTTCCATTGGTGTCTGTAGTGATAACAAAATGCTTACCAGAGGTTCAATCGGTGTCTTTAGTAATAACAGAATGTTTACCATGGGTTCCATTGGTGTCTGTAGAGATAACAAAATGTTTACCAGAGGTTCAATCGGTGTCTTTAGTAATAACAGAATGTTTACCGTGGGTTCCATTGGTGTCTGTAGAGATAACAAAATGTTTACCAGGGATTCCATTGGTGTCTTTAGTAATAATAGAATGTTTACCGTGGGTTCCATTGGTGTCTGTAGAGATAACAAAATGTTTACCAGAGGTTCAATCGGTGTCTTTAGTAAAAATAGAATGTTTACCGTGGATTCCATTGGTGTCTGTAATAAAAACGAAATGTTAACCTTGGGGACCGACGATAGTTGGTCTCTTGACACAGTAATACAAACAAAAGAACATGGAACAAATTAAAGGTTTCCCCTAAAAACAACCTTTACCCAGGTGTAATAGAAACAACGTTATTGCTTCATATAAATTGCGATTTGACATTCGCTAGTCTTTTGGCATTTATACGGCATTTGTACAATTCTATATCTGATCCTCGACCTTTCAACAGAAATCGAGATTTAACATTTCCTTTCAAATTGTTTTAAGTATCATAACAAGAAAAACTCCTGTATTGTAAAGTGATGCTTGTTCTGGACTAAACGTCATGACAATAAAATGTTATGTATTTAGTGCCAACAGTTTAAGCAAACTAAAGCCATCTGTATGCTGTCCGAAGAAAGTACATTTTTGATTCTTACAAGATGACAAGTATAAATAATGTTATTAAGCAGTTTTTGCTTAAATGTTTTGATGTTTGTAATATAATCTGACACAGAAGTTTGTTTGTCTATGATTATTTAGCGACTCATTTACAGAGAGAAGTTATTCACATGCATCTGCGTTTACAAATGTAATAAGGGTAAAAATTCCCATCATTCTATTT
Source organism: Sinonovacula constricta (assembly GCA_007844125.1). Taxonomy (NCBI): domain Eukaryota; kingdom Metazoa; phylum Mollusca; class Bivalvia; order Cardiida; family Solecurtidae; genus Sinonovacula; species Sinonovacula constricta. The sequence goes on from CM017562.1 coordinate 40,319,154, forward strand.
TTACTTAAAAATCCTTATTATCAACTGCTGAAAGTGACTGTATACGACAATTCGGACGTCAATTATCAGTATTTACAAATAATAAACATATAGAAAGACCAGAACAAAAGCAATGAAAGTTTGTAATTTATTGCTAATAGACCGAACTGAAAATGTTTAATCAAAGATTTCAAAATCCTCTCACGGATACAATATTTAGGCCCTATTTGTTTTGCCAGTTGACCTTGCCAGTGGCATTGTTCAAAACAAAGGCTTCTACTTGATACAGCCATTGAGCTGACAGGATGGAAAATGGTAATTATTCTGTATTGCTTCTGGTGTTACTTTCACTAGCCCTTGATGTTTATACAGTACTACAATCAACGCTCGCTCTCAACGGGAAAATAAGAAAATGTCTTATGAGAAAAACCACAAATATTAAAATTTGAAGTACCACTAGACAAAGGTACAGAGAGTTAATGTTAAAGTGGCCATAACAAAGAGACGAGACGATGTACGCACGCACACACATGCGCTCGCGGGCACACACACAGACACGCACGCACACACCCGTATACGCACAGAGAGAAAAAACAACTGTTACCGCCTTGGAACAGTCTGGCGGCAAAGGACCGACTGGGGAGTTTTTACCTTATTTGTGAAGGACTCCAGCATCGCAATTCCTGATAGTTTTTCTTAAAACCAAACAGTGCAAATACAGTAAGCATCTGAATCGGGAGTTAAAACAGGTCCACGAAGTACATTGCATTATAACCTTGTTAAACGTTACGACATTATTGATGTTTATGATTGTGATATTGTGCTTACTTTATAGTTTTGATCTGTGTCAAAAACATTTGTACAGATGCGCAATTCTTCGTGAAAAGTTAACAAAGTGGCATTCAAGTATACGGAGACAAATTTTGAATTGGTTGTTTTCATCTATTCATAATAATTAAGCACATATCACAGATTTCTTCCTCTTAAACGCACTAATAGCAATCATGGAACGTAAACATTAACAATAATTTTAACAACATATTAGAGTGTATGCACGATACGGATACAAAAAGGAGCTAGGATGTAAGACATCCCAGGCGCCGTAGAGCGCATGCGCTTTAAACAAGAAGATGACTATCCTGGGAACTAAACATACTCTTACACTGTCGATTAAGAACATAAACATTTGACAGTAACGACCCTTGACTCTGGTGGGAAGTAGAGTACTTTTGCTATTTTGCATGCTTTCCATAAGAGGCACATCTCTCCATAGCGGCGCTAAAGACCACAAACACAAACAACAATGAAGTTTATTTTCAACGCCAAAAAGCACGTACTGTCTATGTACAAACCAACAATTAAGAATCCAGTCAGAGATGCAATGTTTCCAGTTCTCATTTGTTTGACTTGTTGACATTTCTAGTCGCAATACACAAGTCAATGCCGGCAAACAGCTCTGGAACAAAGGCTTCCTCTTGAAACAGCCATTACGCTGGCAGGATGAAATGGACCTTATTGTCTGGGATTACTTGTATTGCTGTTGTTTTTACATTTTATTTTATTTTACCAGCCTATGATATTTATTCAGTTATCCAATCGACTCCGATCTCTGAAGACAAAATCTGATTTAAATCTCATTCCCTGGTTTGAAGAGCAATGACAAGTAAATGTTGTATTTCAAATGGTGCGTTTTCCTGCCTAAATGTCATGACTGTTGAATGTTAGCGCTGGTGCCAAAAATAACCGTTCTGAAATGTGTCTTGTGAAGAAATTTATTCTTAACAATCAAGAATAGCCGTTTATCTTAAGTTTAACACGAAATTTCTTGTCAAAGTAACATGAAATAACAGCATTTGTCCTTAATATGGGTAAAATGGGTACATAAATGAAATCTATATTTAACATCGACAATGTAGTCTCATTACCATTAAAATTGCGTTGTTCATCTTTTAGATTCTACATTTTTCTTACAGTAAGACTGAACTATCTTTAAATAAGACACCGATATTCATAGACTGTAGGGTCGTGATGGCCCTGAATCGGTCAGCTGAGGACTTTGCTTTCAGTATTATTGAAAATCTAGTCACAAGACTAAACGTACACTACAGTGCCTAGTGGTCGTTATTTATTTAGTAAATCCCTGCACACATTAGTCTATCAGGATGTCCATTCAGATACTGATAAATTTCTGTGAAGATTAGCTAAAATATATTTTAGTGTGTACACAGTGTTATTTGATGATTTGGCCCACTGATCTCCTTTGTTATCTCATATTAACCAGTTACGAGCTTATCCAAGATTTCATGCAGACAAACATTCCGACCAAGTTTGTTGAAATGGGATCAAAACTGCAGCCTCTAGAGTGTTCACAATCAAAATTATGACACCGCAAAAAACGCACAACGGACGACGGACGAAAGGGTATCAGAAAAGCTTAACCAGAGCAACTGTGCTCACTTGAGCTAAAAACCCGCACTTACCGCATTGGTGACTCTCGGCAATATATTTTCTTTCTCTCTGAGTAAGATAAATGAGTTGCAAATTCAATGGGAATTGTCGACTTGGCAGACAAAGGTATAAATGTGTAAAGATATGCATTCCCTAAACCTTGTTTCCAAAGAAACTTTTAGAAAATGGGAAAATTTGTCATTTCTAGGAAACAGTAGAAAGGGGCGTGTAAATCAACAGCAACGTGGTTTTCTAGAATGTATGACAAAAATTTCTAAGGCGGACACAATACCTACGTATATAAACAAAACTCAATTATCTCTCAAAGTTCGTTTTTCTTAAGAAAAGATCCTGTGTTGTTATCAGGGTCGGATTCAGAAAATTTTGGTGGGGGTAGGGGTATGAATCAAAATTCATTCGACTTTATCGCAGGAAAAACTATATATAACAGAGAAAGGGGCCCTTACTTCGACCTGAGCGATGTACAGACAAAGTTAACTTTAAAAGCTTAGTATTTTTAAGCTTACATGTATGTGTTTTCACAACTTACCTGGATGGGGTTGGGATGCACCCTCCCCCACTCAAGCGAACCTCTTGACAGTGTAATATTTCTTGTCACACTAAACATTGCAGTTTTGCAATGAGTTGCACGTTTTTTTAGGGTGGCATATTTCAACAGGTGTTTATTCCTCAAAGTTAGCTTTATAAAAATTTAAAAAAAAATTTTTATTCAAATAGTTGTCATTAAGAAATACTTACAAGACTTTTCAATCGTTGCTGTTGTAGCCATTAGCAAACATTCTCCTAAAAAGCATCTGAACGCGTCATGACTTCTGTTTGCGGTCATAATTTTATAGATACTTTTAAATAGGATCATATCGTGTGTTTTTTTTAAGACTAATGCAAAGTCATCTATCTGCATCCGTCTGAATCTGGCCCCGAAATTTGACATTTTAGTGTATTCGCAAAAGCGAAACAGAAAAATGTTGTAGCTGTTAATCTTTAACGTCCCACCAACACTATTTTAATCACTCGAACGCAAAGTTCACATTGTGTTATATACTTATCTAGCATTATATTAACAAACGATGGCATGTCGCTTTGTACACTACCAGCGTATACACATAAATAAAATCTTGCTGGTCAAGATGAATAAAATGTATGCTGTTTTGTTCATTAGTAAATGATGTTTACATAATTAATATTACATTTTTATGTATCTTCTTAATAGGTAAGTAAATAACTTCCAAGAAAATAATAATTAAGACAATAGTTTCTAATATTTATAATTAAAGTGTTATTCTGAACCAAAAACAACAGGGGAAACTTCCGTTTTTACATCTATATTTTAATTAAAAGATACAAAATCAGCTTCAAAAATTAATGTCGGCATATTGTTCCACGAAACCAAAACAACTACAGCAGTCAATAAACAAGAGTTAGTTCTAAGTATGCTTATTTTCATACAGGGATCTGCACGTCTATTGATACAGCCATAGCAGCAAAATATTTGGGTCGAAATCAGAGAACTCTCGGCAGGAGCTAGCTGATCTGGATGTATGCTTTTTGCGTGTCCTTAATACATTAGACTATCTGCCCGCAGTCTAGGAAGGTAGAAATGATAAACGAGTGCCTGTAAAGAAATGAAATATTATTATTTGTCTTGCCACTTGATTTCAAACTGAACTCATTGGTGATCTTTAATGTTAAATGGTAAAATAATTACGGCCTTTGTTGTCTAGACTGGGTTTCCGCTCATAATTTAACTTAATGGTTTTGATGCAGAATGCATTGTGATTTTCTCAGCTGAATTAAAAATGATGGTTTCAACACTCATACTCTCCAGGTTGCTGTCCTTGAATATATACTTTTTTATTATTATTTGCATGTTTAGTTTGCTTATATAACATAAAAGCAATAACGATACTAAGTACACATATAAGCAAATTCTATTGATTTTAGAAACACTTTCTACAAAGTTAATGCTACTGGTGGATCCTTAGTTTCATTTATAATCTAAATGTTAAAGATATTTAACATTTGCATTGTAAGTCAATAACTGACTGTAGCGAACTATGGCGTAACAGAAAGTAGAAACGAACAACAGGTTTAACAACACAATATATTTTATTAAACAAACACGCTACACATTTTTAGAATATAAATAATGAATAAACTGGACAATAAATAAAATAGTTTAAGTTATGTCAAGAGAAAGGTCTCAGTTTTTACATTTTCGGACAACCTTTTCTGCGCCCCACTTGTAAGAGTACACGTGTACTTTCATATACGGTGACACTTGTCACCATCTCACTGAACCGATCGCCTAGTGAGCATTCGTCTTGTTACGCAAACTAGAGTTGTTTGTTCGTGCACGATCGATCTCACTGTCTATGGTTTAATTCAACTATTGATTGATACTTTTATAATATAGTACTATATGTTTAAACGTTATATAATTTGAACTTTTGAGTGTCCCCCTGACAAAAATGGGCCACAATATTTATATCAGTGTATGAACGCGTTTTAAAGTGTAATAAACACATTGGAAGTAACACTTTTTGGTTGACAGATCTATCAGTAAATGTATGTAATATATGAGGTGAGTGCACCTACACTCTCTCAGTCACGTACTGCAGTATCTGCTGTAGAGACTATGTTTGTGCCACTCAGTGTGTAAGCCCTTATAATTACTTTGTTTAAACATATGATATGATGATGATCAATTTAAATATATATTTTTCAGCCGACGATTTCCATTCGGACCATAAGGTAAAATAACAAGCGAAAATATGGAGAATATGGAGAAGAAACCCAGTGGAAAATCATTCGATAGAACGTTCTCGATCGAATATAAAATCGACACTGATTGGATAAAATCAAATCTCTATGGCGTGCCTGGCCAATCAGATGAGATTTCTGAAGCGCAGCATCTGTGGGCGCATGGCGGTCGGCGTCCAATAGGAAAGTCAAGGTCAGATGCTCAGGTTCAGTTGAAGAACCGGAAAGTAAGTTACGATACCAACGAAGACAAGAGCCAGCTCAAGCGGTATCTCATCCTTGCTCCCGTGAACCGCCGGTCGTTGCCAAACTCCATCCTACGCAGAATGTGGTGAGTAAGAAATGATCTTCTCCCTTGTCTTCTGAAATCATTTCCGCTTGAGTTTTAGCATGCTACTATTTCAAACAGCACCGCTTGACAGTTGAAGTACCAATCGGAAATGGTTGCCATGTTATTAAGACAAGCCATTAGGTCAAACATTGATAAAAGTTAAAGTCGTTTGTATATTTATTACCATAGCACATATAATCAGTGAAACCAGGTTGTCAATTTCTTGCATGGATTTTTGTCAAAAAAAAGCTGATTGATTGTCCGTAATTGTGAGCTCCACAATTCGAGATACAGTTCTAACTAACTAGCAATCTACTATGACCAAGAACTTGCCAGCAGCTACTTGTTTTCACAGATTTTCAGCATCGCACAAGTCCATTTTAGAACATACAATTACAAATACTTAAGGTAGCATGTTTTCACTCATCTATCCATGTGTGTGACAGATATATGTATACAACAGCATGACCCATACTCAGCTAATCAATTTTGAATGCTTTGTTTTTGTTCTTTGCCATTTATTATGATCCATTTCTGACCAATGAATAGTAAATTTAATGTGTAATTGTCTGTATGTGAACATTCTTGTTTTTAAAATGGTTAAATAAAAACTGAATACTCAAAAGTATTTCAACTGTGAATAAGTTATGTTTAAACAAATATCTTAAAACTTAGGAAAAAATCAAACAACACAACTTTATTACAGATTTGACTTAATTTGTACATAAGGATTTCTGAAAATATCCCATCACTAGCTGTGTACTATGATTTCAACATAAGAGATTTATGTATTGATTTGTTAGAAATTGTTGATTGCATGATTGAGAAATTGTTGATTATATGATTGTTTCCCTATAGCATTAATATAGTTTTAACAGAAAGAATGGAGGTGGGTGGGGAGACAGGAGTAGGGAGAAGAGAGTGTACAATTTAGATAATCAATAAAGAATAAATAAAAAAGATACATGAAATGAAGACACAAATTGGAAAAAAGGTCAAAAAATTGAGCCGAGAGATGGTAAACATGATAATGATTTTGAGAAAATATGTACTGTAATACTTTCACCAGTTAGTAAGAAAAGTTGTCTGCTAATTGATGAAGAATACACAAAACAGACCAAAAGAATGTTATAATAAATGTACCTTATCAGTAAATATTGCTATAAATTGTCACTTTTAAATCCCTTGTGGTTGACCATGAACTCAGACTAAATAACCCAAGGTTGTTATGTGCTAATTTGCATTGTTTGACAACTGAAATTTGAAGCCAACAACAGCCACTGTCCTCAATTTGTTGAAAATTTTGTTATTTGATATCGTTAATAAAATTTCAGTCAAAGGCCTAAAAGAAGTTTTAAAGTCATTATATTAATTGTTTAACTTTTATTCTGCTATTTGTGTATTGATCAGACATAAGAAGTGTTCTGTGATTCTACTTTTTGTGGGTTTTTGATGCAATATGTGCATATCTGACACAGTCAGAAGAGCATATTGTGTTGTCCGTGATGCTGCTAAAATTGCTAAGTTAATTTGGCCTTTCTCCTACTGAAGTCATCATTCCAAGAATACAAAGCGTGGCTTTCAACAAACTTTAAAGTGTAAGGATGAAGCTCTTTACATTTAAACTTTCGGAGCACTTTGGCCATTGTTATTTACATTGACATTGCAGCTACTATTATGGCTTTGACTTTAGGATAAATTGATCTGCACTTTTTAACTTTTACCTTGATCGAAGCCATGGTACTGTGCTCACTCGTCAATTTTATGAGCAGACAATTTTGTAAAGAAGAAAAAAAGTGCATTGCCGTAATTCTCAGTAAATTACCACATTTTTTTTTAATTCTTGATGTCAGCCCATTCTTAATGTAAAGAGTGAACAAAGTACAAACCTATCCTCGCTTCTTAGAAAGTCTTTAAATGTCATTGTTCATCAATTTTGGCTATGCGATGGTCATCAATATGCTATTGTTTCTATTGTTAATTACAAAGAATGCAATACACCAGTGACTATTGTTTGGCATGGGCAGCTTGATGCCTTTGCTAAACTTTCTTTTATATTCACAGAGGTTTCAGAGCTATCGGACCTAAGAGGCTATCTGGACTTCCCTCATGTTATAGGATAGGTGTTGTTGTCCTAACTTGCTACATGTAACTCCTGTAGGTGACCGCTTTCGACTGACTTCAGTAGCAATCCAATATCCTTTTATCATGGTTAAATCAAGTGAAGCATGTTTATGACTTAGAATTATTTGCCCAAATGCAATTACACTAATTTATGACTGGTCAATTAAGATGTTTAGTAAACATCAGGCTTCATTTAAATCACGCTTGCTTGTAATAAATTAACATCAAAAGATGCTCTTCCTCAAAAGGGTTAGGCATCATTGTGCTACAGTAACCACTGACTTCCAAAAAACTTTGTGGGGATCATGCTTATCAAATTCAATATTATTGACATAAGTAAAAGATTTTTATAAGATTTAAACGAAATAAAATTATTTTTCTATTTATTGTAAACATTCCTCAGACTAAGAATAGTAATAGTCTTTAAGGAAGAAATTAAAAAATACTGGACCTTTGGTCCACCAAGTTGGCAATTGATTCTGGACTGGACCACATTTTACTGGACCAGTATGATTTTGCATTTTGACACAAAAGGCTGTTAAGCTAACCAAGTTGTTATGAGTGGATGGGTTAAGTAGCATTGTTTAGCTTAGTTTAGTATATATATTTTCATAATAATACATATTTTTTAAGAATTCTGGTGGACCAATTGGTCCATTTTACTAATAAATTTAATGGACTGATAGAGATTTTGTTGGACTCTACCCACGTTCCACCAGGTTTTGTCAAAGACTAGTCAGAATAAAACAATAATGGTATAATATTTTTAAACAATTACATCAAAAGTAGATCCCATTCCAAATATCTATCATTAAGCCCTAGATTATTTTTTCTTCTTGGTGGCAGAGGTGTAACTATGATCTGAAAGGCATGTGACCTGTAATGTGGATATGGAGAAATAATGTTCAAAGCCAATACTGAACTTCTCCAAAGCATTTCAAAAATGCTTTTTTTCTATGCAAAAATTACAAAAGAAATAATATTGTTTACCTGTTATAAAATAGGATAGGACAGTTTATCTCCCTTGCACTTGGAGAATACTTCAAGTATATTTACTAGTTTGAATCATGCTGTGATTATTAAAAAATTCAGTAAAACAATAATACATGGCCAACATTCTGAAAATAATTAAATGAAAAATGTTTCTCACTTGCATATTAAAAAAAGTAAACAGTGTATTTCTTAGATATTTTTATCAAACATAAATAATTTTTCAAGTATATACTTAAGTATATTACAAGTTTAGTAAATCCAAATTCATCAGATTTATTAAATTCAGATGTTGTTTGTTGTGATTAGGTAAGTGTTAGGTAACTGTTAGTTAGGTAAGCAGCAGCATAGATGACCTTTGTTTTTTTTGGCAAGTGAAAGGAAATTATTTTGTTCAGAGTTCAGCATATTAATCTCTGCCTTATATTTTGTATAAAAAAATAAAACAGAAAACATTTTTTAATGTGCCACATTACACACTAAAACAATATTTAACAAGTACAGTGAAATGAGTTTAAAAATAACCATCAACACTATGAAATTGGAAAAGTAAAATAGACAGTAAAACGTTTCAATAAAATTAAATTGAATGTTGGATACATGATTTTTTTATAAAAAAAAACTCAAAGGAAACCAAAAATGTGTTAAATTGACATTTGTTTTCCCATGTTTCCTTACTGAACCTTTTGGTACTTATCAGTGAGTTAAAATCAAGGAGAATTATAGTTTTATTCCATTCTTTATGCACACTGGCTGTATAGAAAATATTGTTATTAGGATTGCAGCATGTGATGTTACAATGACCCACATAATGTTGATAGAATGACAGAAGGTAATGGAAAATGAGAAGTGAAAATCAGTCTTCTCAAAGAAGATCATACCCATGGTGCTTTCATTGTCTGTAGTGTATTTTATTGCTGTGATATATCACATTTATTTTTTTTTTGCTATGAATATATTCTTTTATTTAACATTTTTCATTACTCAAAGACTTGATACTTCATATACAACTTCTAATAATGTATAACATCTGTAATATGTAACAATCTCAGTCTCCAAAGGCGTCAGTGTTTAGGGTACCCTCAGACACAAATATTTTCCGGTATGAGTGAATGGTCTCAAATGATTGCATTACCCCCCTTTCCTGCCATTGCTCAAAAAGACTTGATACATCATATACAACTTCTAATAATGTATAACATTTGTAATGTGTAACAATCTCAGTCTCCAAAGGAGTCAGTGTTTAGGGTACCCTCAGACACAAATATTTTCCGGTATGAGTGAATGGTCTCAAATGATTGCATTACCCCCCTTTCCTGCAAATTTGATTAACAAATGTATTAAGTCTAAGACGTTATGTTTATAATTTTGTATTTTTTTCCAAATCCTTTTGAAATGTTTTGTTGAAGTATAGTTCTTGCATCCCTTATATCTGATTTGTTTGTTTTACCCTGAACCTCTCCCTCATTTATTTGGTTGCTAGGAGACAAAATGACAGGAAAAATTTTGCTCTTTGAGCAAAATGGAGCATTTGAGTCATCATTTAAACATATTTCAAATATTGTAATTACTCCTTTCTGAAAATTACAGGACATTATGTCAATTTTATTTGTAGTCTGAACTGCAACAAAAAAAGTTATAATTGAATTAAATTCACTGAGTCTCCTGTGTTTCCTTTGCCACGTTGTTCAGAGTCAACACAGTGGCAGAGAAATAGTTTTAATGCCAGTTTTGTATAATACACACTTAAAATCTTTGAGATATAAATTGGAATACAGAGTCATTCATCTTGATTAACTAGCTTACTTAAATAATAACACACAACACTCCTGAATTCTGAGAATTTATAACCAACTTTCTGTATCTTTGTTACAGCAATGTACAAGATTTGAAGCTACAATATCGAAAACCACACACAATATTTTAGCACAAAAAATAATTCCAAATAAGATGTTTGTGGTACAGATGACTGGTCAGAACAATAGCTATTGACCCCTAATTGGTCCTAACCTCAATCTAGATGAACTGAAAAGCATATGTAGAAACCCTTTAAGATCATAATAATATTGAAACTGGAATGTAAACATAGTGCCATACCAAAAGAAATATTATAAAACATAAAACATAAAATAACATGTACCAACACTTGGTGACAAAGTCAAGTAGAGCAATGGACTGCAGCAGTAAACAAACAGGCATTTTATGTTTATTTACTCTTTTTTCTGTGTTTTTTATTTCTTTTCATATTTAAATTTAAAATTGCTTGTAAATTTTATTGACAGTTTAGTTAACAAAGTGCCTATCAGCAATATTATGGCTGTAACCATTATAATAAAAAAAAAAAAATAGCAAATAGCAGATACCATTTTTCTCTTGCATTGTTCTGTTCAATTTCTATATGATGTTGAGTGAGATAATGAGGCCTTGACTTCATTGTCATGTGAGATAATTGGATGTTGAATGAAGCTGTCTTGATGAAAAGCCCATGGGTGGTATTCACCAAGCACATTAAAATTAAGTTTTCCCTCAACTATTAGTTACATTTGTGCATTTGTTCCCTTAAGTGCAAATTTAAGTGGTTTTCACAAAACATCTTATCTTAAGAAATTCCTTCAGTATGCTTGATTCCATGTACATAAAACATCAGGTATGTAGATGGATTCTTTAAGGTGAAATATTTCTTAAATATATTCATTCCTTCTTGCAAGACTTAATAAGTGAACATACATTCAAACTTTGGTCCTATAGGTGGGTTAAAGATGCATTTGGTCCTATAGGTTGGGTAAAAGATGCATTTGGTCCTATAGGTGGGTAAAAGATGCATTTGGTCCTATAGGAGGGTAAAAAATAAATTTGGTCCTATAGGTGGGTAAAAGATGCATTTGGTCCTATAGGTGGGTAAAAATAAATTTGGTCCTATAGGTGGGTAAAAGATGCATTTGGTCCTATAGGTGGGTAAAAGATACATTTGGTCCTATAGGTGGGTAAAGATGCATTTGGTCCTATAGGTGGATAAAAGATACATTTGGTCCTATAGGTGGGTAAAAGATGCATTTGGTCCTATAGGTGGGTAAAAGATGCATTTGGTCCTATAGGTGGATAAAAGATACATTTAGTTATATAGGTGGTTAAGAGATACATTTTGTCCTTTAGGCGGGTAACAGATACATTTGGTCTTATAAGTGGGTAAAAGATGCATTTGGTATGATGAGGTATTCAACATATCAATGTAACTTTGGTTTTAGGGTAGGGTTGAGTGAAGATCCAGCACCAGTTTTTTTACATGTTTCTTGTATATATTTCATCCACATGTACATCCTACAAAAAACATATTATAATAATTAATTATGATATTTAAGCATCACATATTATTTAAAACCCTACAACAATGCCAACAAATGATAATTATAATATATATATTAATACAACCCGACCAGACTGGGGTTCGAACACCTGAGTGGCAAAACCTCTTACCAACTGAGCTAATTGGGCTGTTAGCTCCTAATTAATTCTTACACCATAATAAAATATCATTACTCATGGCAGTTTAATAACTTTACAATAACCAACTGCCTAAATAATGTTGATCTAAAATAAGTTAAGAATAAATTCAATTAGAAAACTACAACACAGTATTCATAATACTTACAAGGTCTATGGGTCCTATGACTCGCTATCTCACGCTCTTGGTGACATTGCTGTAAGTAAGCAGTTCTGTAAATAATCATGCAATTCTAGTAGTGTGCAATTACTGTTAGTAATTTAAAGTTTGTCGTCGTCGTAGTCAGTCATAACCATCTATTAAATATTTCTAATGCCAAAACAATATAAAATACCAGTGCTATTCAACAACTTAAACACCAATTTGCAAAAAAAACAAAAGCAAACCATGAGAAACGATCGTTACAAGTTGACAACTGGCGGCCGACTGACCAGCGTGGTTCAGAATAGAATCATGTGGTATAAAAAATGCACTAAGACCAAATTAACAGACTGCACTAAGTTAAAAGCGAAAGTAATTACACTAAATTAAAAAAGCTAAAATACCACTCTGCTACATCACCATTCAGCTTGCTGGATCTTGACTCTGTTTATAAGTATATCATCCCTGACATGTAGCATACATAATATTACAGTAATAAGACAGAGAAATTACGGTAGCATGGGTTTTTCACAAATTGTAGCAAGCCAAGAGTTATAGCAAGATGAATAACTCAGCATAGGCTTGAGATAAAAGTACCTGTAAGAGTAATGGTTCTGTTGATAAAATTAAACATATAGGGCATTTTGCATGAGAGACAAGTTATCATACTATTTGGCAGCTAAGAAGTCTGCAACATTATATATATAAGCAGTTAGTTGTAACCTATATATGTATAGTCGATTGGGAAACAATGTTCTTTCAGCATATTTTAATCCCTCTTGACTGACTACTTCCTGGGCAGAACCAGTACTCAGGTACTCACTGAGCATATTTATCTAGAGCACTGTGGAGTAAAATAGTTGTGCTCAAAGACAGTGAAAAATACAATGTAGCACCATGATGGAAATTGTGATTTGACATTTTTCTTTAAAGAAAACCAAGTATAATAGTAAACAAATTGCTCTAACATAGCTAATGAAATATCCTTACAGTGCCAATGTTACCTATTTATTTAAAAAAAACACACAAAAAACAACAAAGTACAGAAAGTGTATATCATATATTAAAAAATACAAGTCATGCTATTGAAAAAAATGAAAATGTAAAATACTTTCCTTTTAAAGATATATACCAGATATATAACTCAGACGAAAGTAGTTTTTGACTGGAAAAATGCTTGTTTCAGCTTTTGTAAACATGGTTAGGTTAAACTGAAGGCAGCTTGAAAGCCTTTTTTGTGAAATACATTAAGACTGGTATTAATTTGCCAGTCATGCAAAACTACATTTTATCATCTTGACTTTGTTTATTCATTTAACCTTGTAGGAATGTTTGCTATTTTACTCTGGCATTGTAGCCAAGCAAGTGTCTTTCTGCTTCTGAATTGGCAAAATATCAGCAAAACTTTACCTATTTTCTGCATTATTTGAACAGCAGAGCTAAACAGATACATTGCTTTTTGTTTGGATATTCTCTCATAATTCATTTACTTAGCTGGCAGATAGACCTTTATGTTTACTACAATGGGTTTGTATCATTTTTTGTAATAGATAAATCTTTTTTTTTAACTTTAAAGGGCAAGCATATATACTTGGAGATTTGTCTGTCAGTTGCCTTTCTGTCTAACTTGTTTTCCTGAGAATAACTTGAACACTACTAGATGAATTTACTACAGACTTAATTGATATATACATACCTGGTGTTGAGTAGTAGTTCTGACCATAACCAGTCGGCATTACTTCTTTAGCTATCTCCCTTAGTTCTTCTAATTTACGTCTTACTTGCTTGTCTGAAGAATTGGATAATTACTGCTTTGATTTACATTTGATAGTATGCACATACAATAATTAGTCCCCTACTGGTGTTTAAACCGAAGGGGACTATAGGTTTACCCTCCGCCTGTCTGTATCTCTGTCTGTCTGTATCTCTGTCTGCCTGTCTGTCTGTCCGCTAAAAATTTGGATCCTTTGATAACTTAAAAAGTATAAAGCTAGGCGCATGAAACTTGGTATGTTAATAGGTAGCAATGCGTACAATATGCACGCGCAACATTTGGGTCGCTACCTTGAAGGTCAAGGTCACAGCATGACCTTAAGCTAAATTGTGTACGGCCCATAACTTCGTTATTTGAAGTTGGATTTTAAAACTATTTCACAGAAATGATCACCATATTGAGATGACGTGTCGCGAACAACATTTGGGTCGATACCTTGAAGGTCAAGGTCACAGCATGACCTTGCAGCAAAATCATGTCCGGCCCATAACTTTTTGAGGGACCGGTAGGGGACTACTGTATTGCCCGCAATACTATCAAATGCTTGTTAATTAAGTTTTACCTCTATAAGTTCACTTTTCTTGACTTCAGATGATATAAACAAACTTACAAATTAGTTAATGGATTTACTTAAAACTTTCGTTCAGTTGTGCTGAAAGCATAGGGTAAATATTGCCTGAATGTGGTCAGCCATGTGACTTTGATGTCACTTGAAGAAAACTGGCCATTTTCTGTCACGATTAACTTCATTAGGTGCAGGACACTGGGGTCCAGCTCATGTACACACAACTGTCCTGATTAGATTAGGCCAAAGATGATGATGGAAAGCTCTTGTGTGCTTGCCATGAAGGTATCGTTGCGACACGTTTAAATGAAAGTGCTGCAACATTGTGGTATTTACTGCTTCACTCACATTTTGAGACAATGAAAACCTGATGTTGATAATATGTCATACATAATTTTTGCATTAGATTAACTGTCCCATCTCAAACTATTAACTCTTATCCAGGACATGAACAGAAGGTAAAGAAGCAAGACGGGTTGACTCACTTAAACAAGGAAACATGGTACCAATTGCAGGTTAACACAACAAGTACCATGGTTCATTGGAAGATGGTTTCTACACTCATAGGAGTTTGGGGAACATACTTAAAATGACATATATGTTAGATAAATACATTTAAAAATAAAAGCAGGTAATATTGTACCAGGTTTGATCCAGATACACTCAGAACATGCATAATTCCAGATCAGTAATTCCTGTTTTTTAAGGGGAAATGTCATGTCTTTTATATATAACATATGGCATGTGGAAGTATGTAGTGAGAGAGTTAAATGTACTTCTTCTGCATACCTAACATAACTGAAGAAAATTCAGCAAATCCAAGCCCCTATTTCTCCAACACTATCCCCACACTATCCCAACACATATAAAACCCTTGTTGTCTTTCATAATTATGACTTAATGACAGTGCATTTTGCACTAAAATGATATGTTTTTTTTTTAATTTCTAGTTTTTAGTATGTATGAGCTGTACAGCTATATGGCATTATGATAAATGAGTGCTGTTATATCTCAATCACCAAATATAAAGTGGTTAGGCCTAGGCAAATATAGGAGAGCCAGATCTGGTAGAGCGTCGGCTTGCGGAACAGGAGGTCACGGGTTCAAACCCCATCCGGGTCAAACCAAAGACTTAAGTTGGTAGTAGTGGCTTCCATCATAATGCTTGGGGCTTAGGGGACAGTATTCCGCCTGATTCGTTGGTGTCAGTATAATGGACTGGCTGGGTTCAGTCCCTGTGCTATAATGATAAAAATGGCGCTGCAAAGTATCGGCAAAAAATGCCGGCAAATTCTAGAGGCAGATCAGCCAGCATCCACCAGAAAAAACAAAATCTTGCATTAACAAAATTTTCATACTTTAAATATTTCTCACAATCAAAAACAGCCAAAACATGCCTTCTTGTACTGTGGCATTCCCATCCCTAACACAAAACTGTTTCTGATTATTTTAAATGTTTATTTCACATACACCTGGTTCTGTGATACACCTGTAAATGATTGTACTGATTTATTAAACACTCAAGATGAAAACAACAAAAACATATTTCATTTTCATGACATTTATCTTCAG
Organism: Sinonovacula constricta; assembly: GCA_007844125.1. Classification (NCBI taxonomy): domain Eukaryota; kingdom Metazoa; phylum Mollusca; class Bivalvia; order Cardiida; family Solecurtidae; genus Sinonovacula; species Sinonovacula constricta. Next base: position 40,335,361 of record CM017562.1, read on the forward strand.
AGGAAATGTATAACAAAACAGAGATATCATATACTTTCGGTGAACTATTTGAGGAAAACCCAGTAACATATTTGTGCATTTTCTTGTTTTCTTGTTCTATTTAGCAAAATGCCAATACAAAAACATTTGAATAATAGAATCTTTGTCAAAGAAAAGCTGATGTAATGAAGAAAACTGCCAGCTGTCAGCTCCTTTGGATGCTATTCTGAGGAATATTGGCAAAAAGTTACTCCACTTTCATCAAAAGATCTTGGCAGACACTGGTATGCAGGAGGGCATTACTTAATAATCTGTGAAACATTAGTAACAATTATATCACATATTATGATAGTGAAACATTAGTAACAATTATATCACATATTATGATAGTGAAACATTAGTAACAATTATATCACATATTTTGATAGGTCAACAGAAGACTGTTCTAGCTCATCTGTTGTTTTAAATAGTTTTTTTTCCCGGATATTTCATTATGGGTTGTGTACCCACTATATATTGTAATAATATAATGACTGAAGTGTGCATAAAAAAAAGAATTACCTTAAAAAATGTCAACTCTATGACATGGCTTATCAAAGAGAATTCTATCTTCAGATAGAAAACCTTTGAACAACTAAACTTATGTTCCAGTTAGAATTTTTCATGTGATAAACTAGTTTAATGCTGTAGTATAAAATGTTTGTTTCATTTGGTCCCACATCTAGCAGACCGATTTTGCTTTCGAGGGTTTGATCAAGCAGAAATACTTTTATAACCGTAACTGACAAAGTGTCAATGTAAAACAGTTCTTACTTGAATAGTCTTTCATTTAAAAAATGTAATATCTGCATATATTCTGAGGCAAATCTATTCTACCTACGAAAATGCAATAAAAATACATATAAACTTTACAAAGATAAGATAACTTCAGGACATATGTCAGAAAACATTTTTATTATAATACGTGATCAAAAGAAGAACTTTATTTCACTTATGAAAGACAATCAGTTTTTGACATTTTCTTGTAAAAATATAAAAAGCCTAGTTAGAAAAGTCTTTCTTTGACCCTCTTATGCAGAAAGGGTTAATATTAACCTGTATGCAGAAATGAAGCAATGAGGAATAAATACTTGGGACTACATGTCTACATGAGGTGTAGCTCCATTGGTTAGGTAGCTCCTTTGAACTTCTCTCCACTTATCATTCTATCATACAACATGCAAGAATGATGTATCAATAATTAACTCAGTGCTTGGGGCATAGTATTGGATGTAAAGAGTTCGGCTGTGGAAACTAGATTCAGAGATGCTGTCACAAATAACTCTCCTTTGACATCATAAACTCATAGAATACTAAGCACCATTGATCAGACTTGGGCAAACAGAGTAGACCCATATCAAGATCAAGATCTACAATATTTACTGCTGAGTCCGCGACTAGCAATAATTATTGACTTTTGTATGAAGCTGTCTGCAAGTAATAAAGAATGTGGTTTGGTGTATAAATAAATAGAGCAGGTTAGTATTTAAAAGGATGAACCTAATTCCAAGCGCTGATCAGTATGTATGGATATGATTTGAACAACACACAGCCTTCTAAGATAATTGTGTTAAAATTAGTGTTTGTATTGATTTGTATTTTCTGTATTATGTTTTCTGCTCGATTCAACTTTTAAAAAAATTCTAGAGAAAAAAATAAATACATTGTGATTTTTTTTTAAATGTGCATTTATTCTTTTTCTACCTATGTTCAATATCTCAAATAAATCATGACATTTTCAGGTAATAAAATAAATATTGTTGGAGTTCTGCGAGTATACAGTGAAGACACTTCATTATGTTGGATTTTAAAAACTGTTTTTCATACTTGTTACAAGTACAAAACTGCAGTACATTCCTCATCATTATGTTGGCATTCAAGTTTGCTGAGGAATTTCGCATGAAATAGTAATATAGCTTATGTAATTAATTTGGTATTTACCTGTTTAATTTCAATTTATATTGGCATTCGCATCATGAATCGATTAAGGGTTTTAAATGTTGTTTTGCATTATACTAAATTGCTTTGTTAAACATGCATTTATGCTTCATTTGGGTCTATTTTGTGTAACTCTTACCATGAATAAAAACCATCAAACTGACCACTAATTTTAACTAATAATCAATATACTGGTAGTTCAATTATTTACATTATTTTTCATAAGCCTTCACTGTTACATTATTGTGTTTTTGTTAAGGTAACTATTTTGTTTTGTAGTCGCACTATATAGGTGCTGTAAATAATGGAATCTAATCATGTTTGACTATTTGTTTAATAGCTGTGTACAGTAAACACATTGTTGTATATAACTGATTATATAATATAGATATAAATTAAGAAAATGTTTTGAATGTGAACATGGGTTAGTTTGTTAGTTGTTTAGTTTGTCTGTCTCTGTCTCCAAACAGAAATTGTTTTTAGTTAATGTTTCTCATCCTTGCCACATCTTGACCAAATTTAGAACAATTCTGTATGGTTTGCAATGTCAAAACTTTGATATGCTGTTTCAGTGTAATGCAATAAAGTCAAAGGCTTTGTTTCTAAAAATTAAAAGTTTTTTTACTTATTGTCCACATATTAAACACGTTCCATACTTGGGGAGTCCGATAACTCGATTTCTTCCCTTGATTTCAAAGGGAGGCTACTCGCCGCTGTCCCCCTGGGGACTAAGTAAAAAAAAAAGATGGCGGACAAGGACAAAGAAATCAACTAAGCTTGCGTAAACAACTAAGAATTGGACCATTTCAAGCTAAAAGATTTGAAAAAGTACCTGATGAATCGTCATTTGAATGGAAGAAAATATGAGCTAATCGAGCGTATTATCGGCGCTCTTAAGCTAGATATTACTGGCAATTATGAACTGAAAAGGAGAGAAGAATTAGTAACACTTTTCCCTCCCTTAACTGGTAACAAGTCGCCCTTGATCAGTAACAGTTCACCCTTGATCGGTAACATGTCGCCATTGGATATAAGTGTATACATCAAGCAAAAATGTATACTTGTTAACTTATTTACAATTATTTCGATACCAATCACATCAATTTGTATTTGTTTTCATCAGCTTCATATGCATTATGAGTACTTTGGATATAAGTGTACCATTTCCACGCGTTAAATGAAGGGGGTAGGGCAGCGAATGATGTCAAGTAAAGTATATACTTGATTTAATTTGTTATATAGTGTATATCAGCAATATTTCGGCGATTTCCATTTCTGTTTTGTTTCTTTAATTAACTTTCCATGTCACTCGATGTTTGTGTTATACACACTGATAAAATTTCTACTTATATCCTGGAAGTTTTAATCAGCGTGAGTGCACACTGCACAATCGGAGAGTACTCAAGGGCAGACAACTTAGTTATCGGACTACCCAATACTTTGACAAAAGGCATAGGTCCAATTAGTGGTCAGTCTAGTTTCATTTTATGATTTTTGCTGCATGAAATTCACAAGTTTTGCTCTTCTAACCAGCATAACCATAACCATCACAAGAAATCATGTTTGTAGATTATTCCTTGCTAGGTCATCATGACTCAAAGGTATGGCCAGAAAAAGGCAAATTAGATTATTGGATAATAAATTGCCTACATGAACATTTTATTTGTCTAAAGAAATAATGTAATATTTAATTATTTAAAGCTACAATTAGTTCCTATTTTCAAGAAATAATGCTTTTGTTATATATTATCATTGTCATGTCTTACTTAAAATAAAAGTATAAAGTCAGGATTTTCTTGGTTGAAATTACAGGAATATCAAATCTCTTAACGTAATAAGCATTAGCTTTTGTATTAATATTTTTTTAATTAATTTGAGGGAAGAGCGTGATGCATTGTAAAACTATTACTGAATATAGCAATGGAAGTTTGCCTTTGTAAGGAATTGTATTAGAAAAAGCATAATGAATTCTAAATTACAAAACAAAAGGATATCATTCATCATATTTGTTTTATTCATTTGGTGTCATTTTGAGAAAAGATGTTTTTGTCGAATATAACTAGTAACAGTTCAGGGTTAAAATACAGTGGACCTACAGGTATGTGTGTCTGGGTCTACTGTTCCAAAGTGTTTTAACTGATGTTAGGAGGTTATGTGTTCCATAGTGTTTTAACTGATGTAAGAAGGTTGTGTATTCCATGGTGTTTTAACTAATTTAGGATGTTCTGTATTTCATGGTGTTTTAACTGATGTTAGGAGGTTATGAGTTCCATAGTGTTTTAACTGATGTTTGGAGGTTGTGTGTTCCATAGTGTTTTAACTGATGTTAGGAGGTTGTGTGTTCCATAATGTTTTAACTAATGATAGAAGGTTGTGTGTTCCATAGTGTTTTAACTGATGTTAGGAGGTTGTGTGTTCCATAATGTTTTAACTAATGATAGAAGGTTGTGTGTTCCATAGTGTTTTAACTGATGTTTGGAGGTTGTGTGTTCCATAGTGTTTTAACTGGTGTTAGGAGGTTGTGTATTCCATAGTGTATTAACTGATGTTAGAAGGTTGTGTGTTCCATAGTGTTTTAACTGATGTTTGGAGGTTGTGTGTTCCATAGTGTTTTAACTGGTGTTAGGAGGTTGTGTATTCCATAGTGTATTAACTGATGTTAGAAGGTTGTGTGTTCCATAGTGTTTTAACTGATGTTAGGAGGTTGTGTATTCCATAGTGTATTAACTAATGTTAGGAGGTTGTTTGTTCCATAGTGTATTAACTAATGTTAAGAGGCTGTGTGTTCCATGGTGTTTTAACTGATGTTAGGAGGTTGTGTGTTCCATAGTGTTTTAACTGATGTTAGAAGGTTGTGTGTTCCATGGTGTTTTAACTGATGCTAGAAGGTTGTGTGTTCCATAGGTGTTTTAACTGATGTTAGGAGGTTGTGTATTCCATGGTGTATTAACTGATGTAAGAAGGTTGTGTGTTCCATAGTGTTCCAACTGGTGTTAGGAGGTTGTGTATTCCATGGTGTATTAACTGATGTTAGAAGGTTGTGTGTTCCATAGTGTTTTAACTGATGTTAGGAGGTTGTGTGTTCCATGGTGTTTTAACTGATGTTAGAAGGTTGTGTGTTCCATGGTGTATTAACTGATGTTATGAGGTTCTGTGTTCCATAGTGTACTAACTGATGTTAGGAGGTGTGTTCCATAGTGTATTAACTGATGTTAGAAGGTTGTGTGTTCCATAGTGTTCCAACTAATGTTAAGAGGTTGTGTGTTCCATAATGTTCCAAGTGATGTTAGGAGGTTGTGTGTTCCATAGTGTTTTAACTGATGTTAGAAGGTTGTGTGTTCCATGGTGTATAAACTGATGTTAGAAGGTTCTGTGTTCCATGGCGTTTTAACTGATATTAGGAGGTGTGTTCCATAGTGTATTAACTGATGTTAGAAGGTTGTGTGTTCCATAGTGTTCCAACTAATGTTAAGAGGTTGTGTGTTCCATTGTGTTTTAACTAATGTTAGAAGGTTGTGTATTCCATGGTGTATTAACTAATGATAGGTGGTTGTGTGTTCCATTGTGTTTTAACTGATGTTAGGAGATTGTGTGTTCCATTGTGTTTTAACTGATGTTAGGAGATTGTGTGTTCCATGGTGTATTAACTGATGTTAGGAGATTGTGTGTTCCATTGTGTTTTAACTGATGTTAGGAGATTGTTTGTTCCATGGTGTATTAACTAATGTTAGGAGGTTGTTTGTTCCATAGTGTATTAACTAATGTTAAGAGGCTGTGTGTTCCATGGTGTTTTAACTAATGTTATGATGTTGTGTGTTCCATAGTGTATTAACTGATGTTAGGAGGTTGTGTGTTCCATAGTGTTTTAACTGATGTTAGGAGGTTGTGTGTTCCATAGTGTATTAACTGATGTTAGAAGGTTGTGTGTTCCATGGTGTATTAACTGATGTTAGAAGGTTGTGTGTTCTATAGTGTTCCAACTGATGTTAGGAGGTTGTGTGTTCCATAGTGTATTAACTGATGTTAGAAGGTTGTGTGTTCCATAGTGTATTAACTAATGTTAAGAGGTTGTGTGTTCCATAGTGTTTTAACTGATGTTAGAAGGTTGTGTGTTCCATAATGTTCCAAGTGATGTTAGGAGGTTGTGTGTTCCATAGTGTTTTAACTAATGATAGGAGGTTGTGTGTTCCATAGTGTTTTAACTAATGATAGGAGGTTGTGTGTTCCATAGTGTTTTAACTGGTGTTAGAAGGTTGTGTGTTCCATTGTGTTTTAACTAATGTTAGAAGGTTGTGTGTTCCATAGTGTTTTAACTAATGTTTGGAGGTTGTGTGTTTGATAGGGTTTTTACAGACTATAGGGGGTTGTGAGTTTGATAAACAATTAACTGTGCTAGTGTTGGAATGGAACTAATTTTATTTTTACTTAATACTGACAAAAGATTGGCAACAACTGTCCATTTTCAGTTTAAACAGTCAGTTTTCATGTGTCATCTAGGATTTGACAAAATGTTTTTGGACAAAAATAATGTTTTCAGTGTTTTGCATTGAATACAAAATATATCTTTAATTAAACTGCTACACCATTGCTTATTTTATATTTTCATACAAAAACAAATTGTGATCTTTGAATGCCTTGTTATGGCTGTTGAAGAGAATTGTTAGAGAGACCAATGACCAAGATTTTAAATCTTTGCAGACACGTTTCATATATTTTTGAAGCTTAAGGTTTGTCAGACTTTACTTTATATTGGAGTTTAAGTAATCCAATGGATATTAAAATGATTGTATAATTTAAAGTTCAGTAGCATCAGATCAAGAACTGACTCTTTTTAAAGACAGGAAATATTTTAAATCTTCAAAAGCAATGCCAAATGATAGAAAAAGTAAGAAAAATGGTTAATGCAAAAGTTAGATATAATTAATGTGTTGTTGTTTTTAAATTAAAGTATTTTTATATCCTAAAAAATGTAATTGTCATATGGCAAGACACAGGTTATATGTCAATAACATTTCATTAACAGATTTGTAGAATCCTGCTGTAGACAAAAGAAGCCATTTACACAAGCAGCAGTTGGTATATTATTTACTTGTTTAATATTCATTGTAAAGAAATCAGTGTACTCAAACCTGATGAGCATTTTAGAGGTATCTAACAGTTTGCTTACATTAAATAAACATATCAATATCTTACCCAAGTTTCGAGGAATTCAGGCATAACTTTCACTTAAACTAAAACTTGACCAGCTTTAGACCCAAATGTAAGAAAATAAAAGTTGTGAAATAAATCACACTAAATGTTCACTCATTCTAAATCTAAAAATAAGCAAAATTGTAAATTTCCGCTATAAATAGATATTGATGTCAAAGTGCATTACCAGGATGATGATATAACATGATTTTAAGTAATCATGTGGTATTCTTAGTGCAGCTTGGTTCAGATAGGAAATGCATGTTTGTAATGATGAGTGGGATGTATTCATTTACTTTTCACATATATGTAAGACATCAATAAACAACATTGCATGTTGTTGTTTTTTTCAGGTAACAGTAATATATGCCAGATGTTGGAGTAAAAGCAAATTGTTCCATATTGTTAACTACCACATTTTATAATTAAAATACATGGAAAAAAATCAATACCAAAAATCATGTTGGTTCTACATTAAGTGTGCCTCTTTGGTGTTTGTATACTTTTTGTTTGTTCACTTTTTGTTACTTTTTGTAACAGCAGTTAACTAGTCCTGAAAGCACATGGTACTGTTACTTGTACAGGTTATATGGCTCTAGCAAATATCTTGCAATCAATCAATATGTTCTGTTACCGTGCTTTGCGGAATACAACCCCCCTTGGAATACACCCCGCATGGCCCTTTATTAGTGTTTTTTAAAATTGTGTTAATATATAACCCGCTGCGGAATATTCCCCGCACCCTTTGTATCGATAAGTTATGTGTAAAAAAAGCCATATTCCCAGGTCAAACACGTGTCAACTGTATCACACCAAGTCAGCGTGATCTACACAGTGTTACATAACACTACAATGCATATATCAATCGATAATCCTTCTCGCCTTCTGCTGTAACACAAAAGCTGACCTTTTGTCGGTAAAGTGAGAGCTATTTATAGATAATGGGATGGTGCAATACAGTAGGGGTGGTTATTTTGATAACGCATTAAGTGTTTAATTGGAATAATCAGGGCACGATAGGCTGATACGTGCAAAAATTTAATTGCCGTGCAGTGGCATTAGAAAGAATGTAAATTATTGTTTGTTAAGTTTATGTTAGCGACAAAAGATTGATATAACTGTGCAGCGTAATTATCAGCGTGATATGTGTTAAAACAGAAATGCAAACAACATACCATACTGGGTATCGGTATATATTTTGCCCCAAATTGGAAACAACATCACTTCTAAGATGCTTTCATGGAAAAGCCACACTGCCGGCTTCAAGCTTGAAGTAGTCAGCTATGCGAAAGAGAACGGAAATCGGTCTAGTTTGCTAAATTAAAATTTACACGACTAATCTTTTTTCGTCTTTCAAAAGGTCCCCGCTAATGTACATAACTGAAAAAAGTCACAGAACGAGTGCATATAAATGTTTGCAAAATAGTCATGAACCACCATCCGATGCTCGAAACTGTTCACGTTACGCTTGGCGACGAAAGTGGTTGCGAATTTTTGTGAGATGGTCCTTAATTCTGACCCCAGTATGCTGTAAATTATGAACCACCATCTGATGCACAAAACTGTTTATTTTACACTTGTAGACCAAAGTGGTTGCAAATCTTTGTGAGACGGTCCTTAATTCTGACCCAAGTATGCTGTAAATGTCCTCTGCAAAAAATATCATTTAACTGAAGGTCGCACTTTTAAGGGGCAAAAAGGTTAAGGAGTTCAGTTAAGACTGCATTCAATTTCCCTGATCTTAGGTTAGTGGCAGCTGACAAAAATTGGAATTTGTCAACAGATTCCCCGCACTGGAATATTCCCCGCAGGCCGCCATCTTGAGAAAAAAAGTTGCGGGCTATATTCCGCAAAATACGGTACCTTTGCATAAAATGATAGCAAATGTGTATATATATTCAGTATGGGTTATTAATGAATGTAGCACTTTAAGATTATTTTTTACCAGGATATCTGTGTGATGTTGACAGTGGAAGTTTTTTTTATATGCACCAGATAAATCCTCACCTTTTTATAATATAATATTTTAATCCCATAACCTATTAACTCCTCAAACTACATTTGTTTTGCTGGTTTGGGTTGTTTTCTAAAATTTTGTCTGTGTATAAGTGCCTTTTATCAGTTTTTACTCTTGATGTAGGTGCTTACTGTTAGTTGTCTCACTTTGATCGGATATTTTTATTTACACTGTTAGTTTGATAGATAGACCTTCAAAGTTCAAGGTCGGAGTGCTCCACAAACAAGGTTTAAGCACCACAGTCGGTTCTTTTGCAGACTGACCGTTCCAAGGTGGTAACTGCTGATTTTTCTTTTTGTGTTATGTCTTGTCTATGTGTTTTTGTCACATTTACCGTTACTCTGTCTTTATCTTTGAGGTAGTTCAGATTTAAACATCTGTGGTCATTCTTATAGGACCTTTTCTTATTTTCCTATTTTGTGCCTGTGGTTTGTTCTGTATAGCAACAAACAGTCAGGGGCGTGCCTGCCGTTACGCACCTACGCATGTGCGTACAGTGGCTTCCAGAAATTGAAAAAATAAGAATGCCAAAAAGGAAATAAAAATCGTCGCCTAACCCGGGTTAGGCACTACCTGTAAGATCAAGTGGTTTTCATCATTCAAATAAATATTATAATTTAAGATTTTGTACAACTTCTTCTGTAATCAATGAGGTATTTTGATCTTCTGCTGTAAAACAGTTCTGTGCACTGTTCGCCTTTGACCTGCATGTATTCATTATTGAATCTTGACAGTGTTTTTATAATTTTTCATCCATGAGTGCGTGTATATATGTACATACTTTTGAAACTCTTTTTATCTCTGTTCATTCTAAACATGTCTATTGTTCTGATTATGTAACTACCATTAATTTAGATCTTTGATCACGGTTTAATTACAAATGTGTAACTTACACCCATCTTTTTTTTGTTTGACTATATACATATATAGTCTTTATTTTACTACTATTACTTGTTTTCAGGAAAAAATGTTTTGTATACATCATGAAGCGTTATAAAGACACTTGAAAAAGTATGATGTATTTTCTATTTCAAATGATAGTTAATGGCAATTTTTTCATGTTTAAAAATGCCCCAGAATGCACCTATGGCGTTATGTTGTAAACAATTTTTTCCGGGGGAGCATGCCCCCTGGACCCCACTACCAGGAGTGCGTATACACAAAAGTCATCTAGGCACACCCCTGATAGTGTAGAATCTGATTAGAAAACTCCCAGCTACAACTAGCTGATTTGGTTCTACAATTTATGCTTAAGCCAGATCAACTCAAGCATAGCCAGATAAGAATGAAAACATTGGATTTTATGGCTCTTTTACTCCTAATTTCCTGCTTTTCTAAATAACATCAGATGGTAATGTAGCCCAGATAGCAACCTAATTATTGGAGATAAGGCCACATTGTTTGCTATAGGTAAACATCAGAAAACAAGCACCTGCCTTATAAATAGCCTATCATGATGCTGGCAAGGTCACTTTTCATAGATGTTTTCTTTAACTGAGATTCTTGGCAATGCTTAAAGTACCAGTTTAACGTTCATTCTGATTAATTGCTAAAAATGTTCAATACATATTCTCTGTCTTAATAAATGAAATTTTAAAACAGTGTACCTTGCTAAATTTGTAAAATATACTGGTTCAGACAAATGCTTACTTGATCAACATGTGATTTCTGCCCAAGTCCCAAAATCCCAAATTTTATGGCATCAATGTAAACTACAGCAAAACTGATATCTGTGGGGTAGTGACATACTTGCAAACATTGTAGACACAAATGTTCAATTCTGGTGTATAGTGATATTTTGAGGTATTTAAGGTATATGAAAACATCTAACTTAACCAGGGTTAAAACAAACCTTAACTTCTGCCCTAAAAAGTTCATGCCACTCTGAAACTTTTTTTATTATGCTTCAGTTTTAGCATAATACCAGAGGAGTAGGCAAATGGTCTGCTACTGATTTACAACCATGTGAGACTAGATTGCAGTTAGGGATGTTTTGGGATTGTTTAATTGGCTGAGATTGATTGGCAACTGGTCACAGATCGATCTGTGAATGCTTGCCATCAGCTGCTGATAGTTGTACAACATTTGCACAACAGTCAACTCCAGTGAAGGTGTATAAATGGAGGTCTTGGAAGAATACATTATTCTGTTAAAATCTGTTAGCATGGTTCTTTCCACTGCATCATGACACAAACATGTAGAGATTATAATGCTAGACCTAACAATGACCAACCATGTCAAAGCAGAGGTTAGTCAAGTACCACAAGTGATTCAATACAATAACAATATCTCTTGGGCCAATTGTACAACATTGGTTACTTCTAAATTCAAAGTGCAACTATTCCTATATATAGTGAAACAAAAAGTAGTTCTATGTATTTCCATGATAGACTGTGAAATAAAAGGTAGTGCCACACTACCCTTAAAAAGAAACACATCATGTACATCAAAAAGATAGATACACCAACCTTTAGAGCATGTAGAAATACATCTTAAAAAAGTGAAGTGTGGTACATGTAATCAGTGAACATGTCTCTCATCACACTCATTACTCCAGTAAAAGGGGAGGTTACACTCAATACCAACCTGGAGTAGAACCTGTGACATGAACTTTTTCTCTTTAATTACAGTCTGTTCTGTGTTTTGGCATCAAATTTCCTATTTTGTAGACAGTCTGTTCTGTGTTTTGGCATCAAATTTCCTATTTTGTAGATAATCTTTATTGTTTGGTGTCAAAAGAATGCTGGAACCATGTACAAGAAAGCAAACATCTTGAACACCTTTGTGCAATAGTTGACTTTCATTGAAATTTGGAGGTTACTGACTGGCAATTTGGCAGCATGTGCAGTCAATAAGGCAAAACCTTCAACAAGTTGCAAAAGTTGACTTATTTCCAATAGACATTAAATAGCTCTTTTCACTTATGTATCATTATGGGGGTCTATCATAACTGGATCATGATGCAGTTTGTTTCCAACTTAGTGATTTACTATAGAATATAGAACATGCTTCTTTAGTGGTGTCTAACCTTGTATTTTGTTGTACTACATTTAACTTAGCTTTAACCTGCTTATGTCCACAACATTAAAGGAGAAGATATGTATTTGGAGAAGGGATGTTTGTTTGTTTATTGGGTTTATCATCCCACCAACAGTATTTCAGTTATCTGGAGACGGTGTCCACTTGAAGCAGATATAGTGCTGCCTTCACTGTGTAAAGCATGCCGTGAACACCTGGCATGATACCACACCCAGTCACATTATCCTGACACCGGGTCAACCAGTCGTGGAACTACCCTTATATTTGCTTGAGTGTTAGCAAGGGAGCTATACCACTACCATTTTTAACAACTTTGGTATGTCGCGGCCCGGGATCGAACCCAGGGCCTCCCGTACCTGGAGCCGACGCTCTACCGATTGAGCTACCAGGTCCGGTCTTGAGAAGCGATGGTAACCTTACCAAAGATAACGTATGACCATTTTATATACACCAGTTCTTTTTATCTCAAATAAGACTCCCAAAATGTGACTAATTTTCTGAAGCAGTGTAAATAGTATGTGCTTGCAGCACTGTCATTTTTATTATATTTTGGTTTTTCACATTTAGTTCATGCGATGTTTCATTCTAACTAGTATTTTGAAAATTCACATTCCAGATAGAACTTGGCAAATCTAAATACACTCAAATGAATCAGAACGTATACCTGATTTATACTTGGATCCTAAATAATGTGTGTGGAACAGCATCTGTCAGTTTTATATTTAATGTACCTATGAGTCGATAGCCTAACTTACATGTTGATAGCCTGACTTACATGTTGATAGCCTTACATGTTGATAGCCTAACTGACATGTTGATAGACTTACATGTTGATAGCCTAACTTACATGTTGCTAGCCTGACTTACATGTTGATAGCCTTACATGTACATGTTGCTAGCCTAACTTACATGTTGATAGCCTTACATGTTGATAGCCTAACTTACATGTTGATAACCTTACATGTTGATAGCCTAACTTACATGTTGATAGCCTTACATGTTGATAGCCTAACTTACATGTTGATAGCCTTACTAATGATAGCCTTACATGTTGATAGCCTAACTTACATGTTGATAGCCTTACATATTGATAGCCTAACTTACATGTTGATAGCCTGACTTACATGTTGCTAGCCATACTTACATGTTGATAGCCTTACATGTTAATAGCCTAACTTGCATGTTGATAGCCTAACTTACATGTTGATAGCCTAATATGTACATGTTGCTAGCCTAACTTACATGTTGATAGCCTTACATGTTGATAGCCTAACTTACATGTTGATAACCTTACATGTTGATAGCCTAACTTACATGTTGATTGCCTTACATGTTGATAGCCTGACTTACATGTTGATAGCCTTACATGTTGATAGCCTAACTTACATGTTGATAGCCTTACATGTTGATAGCCTAACTTACATGTTGATAGCCTTACATGTTGATAGCCTGACTTACATGTTGATAGCCTTACATGTTGATAGCCTAACTTACATGTTGATAGCCTTACATGTTGCTAGCCTGACTTACATGTTGATAGCCTAACTTACATGTTGATAGCCTTACATGTTGATAGCCTGACTTACATGTTGATAGCCTTACATGTTGATAGCCTAACTTACATGTTGATAGCCTTACATGTTGCTAGCCTGACTTACATGTTGATAGCCTAACTTACATGTTGATAGACTTACATGTTGATAGCCTAACTTACATGTTGATAGCCTTACATGTTGATAGCCTAACTTACATGTTGATAGCCTTACTAATGATAGCCTTACATGTTGATAGCCTAACTTACATGTTGATAGCCTTACATATTGATAGCCTAACTTACATGTTGATAGCCTGACTTACATGTTGCTAGCCATACTTACATGTTGATAGCCTTACATGTTGATAGCCTAACTTACATGTTGATAGCCTAACTTACATGCTGATAGCCTGACTTACATGTTGATAGCCTGACGTACATGTTGATAGCCTTACATGTTGATAGCCTGACGTACATGTTGATAGCCTTACATGTTGATAGCCTTACATGTTGCTAGCCTAACTTACATGTTGATAGCCTTACATGTTGCTAGCCTAACTTACATGTTGATAGCCTTACATGTTGATAGCCTAACTTACATGTTGATAGCCTTACATGTTGATAGCCTAACTTACATGTTGATAGCCTTACATGTTGATAGCCTAACTTACATGTTGATAGCCTTACATGCTGATAGCCTAACTTACATGTTGATAGCCTTACATGTTGAGCCTGACTTACATGTTGATAGCCTAACTTACATGTTGATAGCCTTACATGTTGATAGCCTGACTTACATGTTGATAGCCTTACATGTTGATAGCCTAACTTACATGTTGATAGCCTTACATGTTGCTAGCCTGACTTACATGTTGATAGCCTAACTTACATGTTGATAGCCTTACATGTTGATAGCCTGACTTACATGTTGATAGCCTTACATGTTGATAGCCTAACTTACATGTTGATAGCCTTACATGTTGCTAGCCTGACTTACATGTTGATAGCCTAACTTACATGTTGATAGCCTTACATGTTGATAGCCTGACTTACATGTTGATAGCCTTACATGTTGATAGCCTAACTTACATGTTGATAGCCTTACATGTTGATAGCCTAACTAACATGTTGATAGCCTAACTTACATGTTGATAGCCTTACATGTAGCTAGCCTAACTTACATGTTGATAGCCTTTCATGTTGATAGCCTAACTTACATGTTGATAGCCTAACTTACATGTTGATAGCCTTACATGCTGATAGCCTAACTTACATGTTGATAGCCTTACATGTTGATAGCCTGACTTACATGTTGATAGCCTAACTTACATGTTGATAGCCTTACATGTTGATAGCCTGACTTACATGTTGATAGCCTTACATGTTGATAGCCTAACTACATGTTGATAGCCTTACATGTTGCTAGCCTGACTTACATGTTGATAGCCTAACTTACATGTTGATAGCATTACATGTTGATAGCCTGACTTACATGTTGATAGCCTTACATGTTGATAGCCTAACTTACATGTTGATAGCCTTACATGTTGATAGCCTGACTTACATGTTGATAGCCTAACTTACATGTTGATAGCCTTACATGTTGATAGCCTGACTTACATGTTGATAGCCTTACATGTTGATAGCCTAACTTACATGTTGATAGCCTTACATGTTGCTAGCCTGACTTACATGTTGATAGCCTAACTTACATGTTGATAGCCTAACATGTTGATAGCCTGACTTACATGTTGATATCCTTACATGTTGCTAGCCTAACTTACATGTTGATAGCCTTACATGTTGATAGCCTAACTTACATGTTGATAGCCTTACATGTTGCTAGCCTAACTTACATGTTGATAGCCTTACATGTTGGTAGCCTAACCTACATGTTGATAGCCTAACTTACATGTTGATAGCCTTACATGTTGATAGCCTTACATGTTGATAGCCTTACTATCCATACTATTACATAAGATCTAGTCATGTGACCATTTAGTGCCCTATATAAGGACTGTAGAGTTGTTATTTAGTGTTGGCACTGCATTTCGTCCTCTAGACGAAAGCCTGTTACCACATCTGTAAGTTTGCTATGGACTAATATCTCTCTAGTTTATTGTTTTTGTTGAAGTTTTCATTAAAGTTAATTTAATCATTAATATCTTGGGAACTTATAAATATTTCAAATTATTTTTTGCCAAAAATATTTAGGAAGTTGTAACTGTACAATAATTAGAATGCTTTGAGCTGTCACATAAATAAATATTTTTTACTGATTTGTTCATTTTCTTCCCTTTCTTCTCACTTTTATTTGAGCACGAGGGTATGAGAGCCTGTATGTGATCTAAGCCACCGTAAAACTATTATTTAAAATAGAAAGTTATAATGTTCATTTACTGACCATCTCCTGCAGCAGCAGGCTGAGTAAACAGGGACTACTACAGATGATATGGTAAGTTTATAGTGAAAATAACTCAGTTTTTACCAAGGGACATATCACCTGTGCTTGACCACTCCAACCTACATGCAGCCCCCTCATTAACAGCAGCAGACAAATATACGACATTAAAGGGACCTTGGGGCCATCCACTTATTACCATATTAATGAGCTTGACACAAGCGGACATGTCAACATTAATTTTTTCCTTTGGTGTGATTTATGATCTCTGTTTATATTTAGATGGTACAAAAATGTGTTGGAAGATTAATTTTGAGATGATGAGATGACATCGCAATCTTTAGAAGGGTCTACAGTGACAGAAATGCAATTAAAGGTCTAAATTAGCCAGCTTTATTACAAAAAAAGAGCTTTCATCTCTCATAAACCATGAAGCGATAATGACTTGTTAACAAGTGCCTTTGGCCATGGCAACTAATAACACCGTACTTTAAAGGTATGTCTTGCTCATCTTGTGGCCAAAATATCATGATTTGGAATTTTCATGATGTATGATGTTCTTATTATATGTAAACACACAACTTTTTTTTCAAAGATTTATTAGTTTTGACTTTATCTTAAATGGAATGGATTATTAATATATATATATATATATATATATATATATATATATATATACTCACACATACACATATATACATATACACACACATACACACACAAATATTTTATTATTATTAATGAGGAAAAAAATTTTGTGGTGTCGCATGCAACCAGAGTTATGAGAAAACTGTATTTCGGAAGCAGGCAGGATTAACCCTGCAATTGCTAACAGGGTAAAACTTACATGCCCAAAAAGTGCTTCTGAGCACACTGCTGCTTTAATTCCTCAACAAATCTGGCCAGACCCCTTTATGACATACAGTGGCATGTTTGGTCTGATTAATATAGTTCATAAAACTGTTGCAACTCACTGGGTAGTTTGTGTTTCCTTTGTGACCAGACCTTTGTATGTCAATATTGATTGTTGATCCTTACACCAATAATTATCTTCTCCATTCACATTCTAAAGCACCTTTGCAAACAGGTGAATGTAAAAAGAAATTGAAACTATTTGTCACATATTTGCAAAGAAGAGGAATAAAAACATATAGAAAAGGCTAACTTCAAAGAGATTTTATGGGATTTTAGCAATACACCAAATTAGCATAGTGTTTATGTAGGCTTTCTTTTATATAATTACATTCAGTAAAATAGTGTAATTATTGTAGTGTGAAATGTATGGATTATGCAGTTAATTATCTAGGCTGACATTCAGCAAAGCATCCAAGTATAATAGGAATGTGAGGTGTGATTTGGAAAGGTGAGAAAACACATTTATAAATTTTTATTGAGATTCAATTATTTTTTTTATTTGAGAAGATAGCAGTTAGCTTGCATATCTTTGATCAATTATTTTAGTTATCTTTTTGTGTAATATTACTGTTAGTACTGTAGCTATATTTATGAAGATTTTTGTAAAACTTTGTATTGAAGATGTGAGATTAATATATAGGCAGTCTTCACACAAAAAAATTTAAAACACTGGACCTTTGGTTCACCATGCTCCAGTTGAAATGAGTTGTGAGCTTTTATTAATATCAATTATTTTTGTTCTTCTTCATTCATTTGGTTAACTTTTAAAGTAGTGTTTTTATTGTTTAAGAAAATACTAAACATGACCTGCTGTAAAAGCATGCGCGTGCATGCACGCACACATGCATGCACATATTACTATATATATACATGTATATATGCAATAATACACTTGACAAACCTGTCTTGTGATTGGGAGGTGATTGCTTCCAATCAATGATCAATAATTGTAGAGCAGTCTCGGTGTGATTTCACTGTAATTTATTTATATTGAAGAGAGGTTGGAGGAAAGTGGCAGAGTGGTATATTGCTGGTAACCAATCAGTCAATTGAAAGTTGTCTTTGGCTGTCGCAGCCTGTAACTTACAGATAAACCATCAGTCATTAATCACACTCCATGCAGTCTACAATCAGTTTGTATTTTACAGTCACTGATCAGGTTATCCATCATAATTATACATGTATGAAGATACAGTAATCATTTGTTCTTTGACATAGACAGTTGACCTGCTACAACAAAAATAGAAATAGAAAGGTCCTTAAGAATCCCCACATTCAAACTAAGGCATATTCAAGTTAATGTAAACTGTTGTATTCCTTTCTTTGGTTGCAGGCTGTTGCTGATTGGTTTCAACACAGGTGTGACTAAGGCATGAACCAGAATATCATAAAATGCATAAACCAGCATATAATAAATTGCTTGAATCTTACAAACACAACCAACATTATTCTTTTGAAGCTTTTGCACATTATGATGGCACCATCTTTTTATCTATTAAATTGTATCATACAAATCCACTGCTTGTTAATATCTGATAGCCTCAAGAGACATGTTCAGTTCGCAGGACATTGCACATCTTTGGTTCTCTGGAGGCACCCTTCATCCTACGGTCGATCGCACAAGTTAACTTTCCCAGATAGGATAGAGCGAGACACCTCGATACCCAAGGAAGATCTGTTGAGAGCAATGACAGATAGGGGGTACTGGGAGGGTGTAGTGAGTTCGATCTCGGCTGAGGCCACAAGATGATGATGATGATAGCCTCATAGACAGTAAATTCCTACCAATGTGCAACTAGACCTGGACAGGCTATATGTCAAGCATTGGTTACAGGTCCTGGAGGTCCTGGGTTAAAACATCGGCTGCAACAAACTTAAATCATCAGACACATGGCACTGGTATTGTTTATAAGGATTAAACTGATACTCATCTTTATTCTGTTTATCTTCAGCCAGTTATAGTAAGTCTCATGCATCAGTACTCCCTTGTCTGACTTTCATACAGAAGTTTAAGAAAACTATTTACAACTGATAGAACAGTTTCATGCCTTGTACAAGAATAATGTTATTTGTACTGGTACCATGCAAAGTGTTTATGGCATACAATAGGCAGTGAAGGCAGCAGTATATCTGCTTTAAGTGGATACCATCCCAGGGTAACTGAAAGATTGTTGGTGGGATGTGAACCAACTGCAAACACATTTTTTTCTGAAAAATGTCCACTTTTAGAGTAGTTAAAATATATTGTTTTATTAAATTGTTCTACTTTTCTTTTACTTTTATGTATGGAAATCAAACCAGTAATTCTTTCATGCAACCTCACGGTGTTCTTATAACCCTTATTCTGCTATATTTATTTTTTTAAACACATTCTTATTTATCAACAGCTGAATGCAAAGATAACAAGATAATTGACATATTAAACTCTGCAGCAAATAGTGCAGTGCAGATCCTGATGACAGAGATCCCATTTGAAGCTGACTTATCAGGATTTGCACTGTTTGCATAAGCATTGTCAATTTGGGTCTAACAGGTTAAGTGGTAAGGGCAGACAAAGATATAGTTCATGGTCATGCAAGAGTAATTGTGTCACTTATTGTTCATGCTTATTATCACTCAGGTGAAAAATATGCTGTTTGGGAACAATTATGACGATCTTAAATTTGCTCTAAGCAGAAAAAGCCTTGTGAAGGTTATTTATATTTGGACATGTAGAACTAGTTAGGCCTTGACAGTAAAACTTGCAATTGTTAATCCAAATGTTATGGTTTACACATAACCAGTGGCCTATATATCTGTTTCTAAGCCAGGGTATTTGCCAGATTTATTGTTAAAAAGACAGATATTGTTACCGGATTATTCAACTGGTCACTTGGTTCAAGATAGTGTTTTAAATTCTGAATATTTCTGGTATTTTGTTAACTGAATACCTGTAGACTACGGTAATATGATCTTATTTTCTGATTGTTGAAGACTAGAAAGGTGTGCTTCACAGAAGTTGTTATACTGTTATTTCTACAAGACTAATAATTAGTTTTGCAGGTATGGCACTTCTTGCTGTAGGGTATGCATTTCTGTTTTCTAGAACTTAATTATTCCATTACAGATTTTATGTATTTGCAGTTTCTTTTTAGGCAATGATTTTCAATAATATAAAAAAAATCTGTGAGAAATCTGGGAGGAAGTTGGTTTTATTCATTAGGGTTGACTTGAATATCTAGGTAAATCCATATTTGAAGTAATTTCTAGTATTTAAATGCAAAGTCAATTTTGAACTAGAGCAGTTCTCTTAAGGAGTGAATAAAAAATTGATAACATCCTTTTGTGTAAACATAATGGGCAAATAAAGTCACAAAGTCTAACATCATTGTCAATCTAAGATTACATAAGGTCTATGATCTATAACTTGCTGTGCACTGGTGGTTCTTCCCAGATATGTCTGGGGTCTCTCTCCAACAAGAATTACCTGGAAGTCGCCAATATGACCATAATTGTGTCAGTGCGATGTAACAAAAAACAAAAAAAAACAAGCAATGATATATACCTACTAGACACCTAAGCCATTCAGGTATTTTATTAGAACTACTTGTGTCTTTCATGTCAGGACATTTTGACATTTGCATTTACAGTAGATTTAGCCATGTCAAATGAACATTTACCCATTTGATTTATTATATTTTGATTTTATCCCTATAATCATGAACAGTCAACCTAATATGAAGTTTTGTAAGGCTCTTCTGAGCTACAAATCTTCCATGGCATTCCATTTTTGTTTCTTGTTTCAAAATCAAAACGTTTACTACTTCTTCTTGCACTGAGCTAGCTTATTGTGTACTTATAGTGTTTAGGCAAATAGTGTAGCTCCAGATCACCTAGCTCCCTGCTGGGAGCTTATGATCTACACCATTTGCTGCTTTCTCTCAATAGGTACATATTAACCTTCACATTTAATATGTATAATATATAAGCCAAACACCAAGAATTTAGCATGAACTATGAACAAAATGTAGCATGATAAGGGTCAATATAGATTTAAAAGCTGCAGGAAATTAAACTGTCATGTTGAACCATTTAAAGTTATGGACGCTTAAAACCAGTTTACATTTGAATCAATGTTCTGCAACATGTTATACATGGTATGAGAGACAGATGAATGAGTCATGACCTAACACTGGTTAAAAGAGGTGTTACAGTCATACACATTGAGGGTTAGACAACGTTCAACCAAAATCACTTCCTAATGTCGGTAGAAGTTTTATTGTCTGTGAAAAAAACCTGTCAATAAAATCACAAAATAAAATATTGCTTAATCACATTTTCAATTCACTCAGCTGAACTTAAAAATTTTACTGTACAGTTATTTCTATCTCACAATTTCAAACTGCACTTCAGATACTACAAATGCAGTCATTTCAACAGTATGAAAAGAATACTGAAAATGCATCCATTTCTATCAAATATTTTTAAATAACCAGTCTACAAGGAGATATTGTTAAAATAATTATTAAATGATGTTATTGAAATGCTACTGCAAACTGTTAGGCTTTAGTGCTGACATACTAATATTAAGTAAAACACTACAATTAACTTTTCATAATAACTATAAATATCATATAAAAGTACTTGTAGTGCAACTCTCCTCCAAAATCTTTCATATCAGAACACATATGTATAGGAGCGAAATGTTTTGACAAGTCCTGTGCTTCACATAGACAAAAAATGAAAACAACAGTGTCTACATGCACATACCTTGCAGACAAAACAGACCATAAGATGCAAGCTAGCTAACACTTACAAAACAGATACATAACAAAATGGAATACAACACAACATACATGTAAACAAAAAATGATGCACTGGTAACTATAGTTTAAACTGTGCCGATTCATGATTGAACATGTTGTGATGAGTAAAATTGTTGGGGATTTGATTAAAAATGATAAAAACAGAGCTCTAGATAAGGGGCATACTTTATTCAATTAAAAAGAAGTTAACATAAAAAATTCCACTCATTTACATAACAGGTACATTTCAATATTCCATTTTTTGATAGTTGTTCTGTTAAGAGTCCAAATCGTTAACAAAAACCATCTATTTTCGGACAGTAAGTCAAAGTTATCTTAAATGGATGAATCAGTAGTAGTACCTTCACTTCAAAATAATATAGTGAACAGTTTCTTGTTGATCATGGTACTGCGTACTTTCTATGATTTGAATAAGCAACATGTGCCAAATCATAAAATACTACCTATTCACAGTATGTACACATGGGCAGGAGAATTACAACGATTCATGAGATACATGTCCAATGAACCTATTATGGCAGATAAACTTAGATAGCTGTAATAATAATATACTATATAAATGTTCACAACAAAAGATCAGTGCTTGCAAAATGCAGAGTAAATAAACATGAATAAGTGAAGTTTTGGCTCCATTTCATTTAATTACCATGGTAACAGCATACTGGCATACACCATATAAATCTCTTGCCATTAGAAACAGTTTTAAATGATTAAAATTCTTAAGGCTAGATAGGAATCAAACTTAGGGACATCAAAACAAAAAGGGTATTCACTCTTTTCAAGCTTAAGTCATTATGATGCAAGGAAAAAAGCAAAATAAAACCTTTATAAATAAAGTGAAATCAAACTTACATAGTGATAAAGTTGACTGATTGCATGGTAACATAAGCTTTTATATTCATCTTGGAAAGACACTTGCAAATGTGTATGCTATAAATATACAGTAAAGAGGAATAAATCAGTTTTAAGATCATACATTTTTAAATGGAATGTGACAGCTGAGAGATGGGGAAACATGACTACTGGCCAGGAAAGTCAAAGTTTAGATAGAGACAACCTGAAATGATAAAATAATTCTCTAATCTTCCACCAACAAAAAACAACCACAACAGTCTCATTCATCTTGATATAAACTAAAACAGCCAGAATTGTATTGAACATAACAGGTGTGTTTTTAGACAATTTGGCTTACAGTTTCGAGGTATTACATAAATAAATAAGGCTTAAATAACATCTGTGAGGCATTGTAATTTTCGACAATGCATGTGCAGATTATGCAATACTGCTTTTGTTGAAAAGCGAACATTGAGGTCAGATTTCATTGTAAATATTTGATATTTTGACATTCCACAGAGAGAAGTCCACACATTTGTCTGGTATGTTTTTTCATAAAAAAGGATACAATAATACATGGAAGCTGTTGAACCAGTCCATGATTGCTTTGAACACACCTCCTACATATTTCTTTGCAACAGGGAGGATAAGGATTATAAAGGCTTTTTCTTGATTAATTTGCCCTCCTTTTTTCAGTCAAATGATACATTTTAATTGTATTTATGATTGTCATGCTTTTCTTGTATTTCCTTTGACATTAAGAATAAGAAATGCAGATATAAACTTGGACTTATTGTTATTCATTTTCTTTTCAAGCTTTTTATGCATAGATTTAACAAGTGCACAACAATCATCATATCCAGATAACAGGTTGTTTGCAAAATTCAGGTACTACTTGAAGGTCAAGATGAAAAAGGTGACATTGTTTCAAATCCTATGTCTTGCATTTACCTTTGTTATTTATTGACTGATTTTCAAAAATATGGCCCAAATAATCATTACACTAGCATGACTTGTTGAATGCAATATTCAATTTATGACATTAAAGGTCAAGATGACAGAAAAGGTGTTTAAGTAAACCTGTGTCCAGACCATAACTTTGATGTTTATATATCATATTCATATATATTCATTTATAAGACAAAACTTCAAATTATGTTGCACAATTGATTATCACATCAAGACATTGTATCATGTGCAACCTTCAGGCTGCTATCTTGAAGGTCACAATGGTGCATTGGAGCAAATCCTTTTCAGGTCCATTTCTTTGTTGTTTATTGGCAAACCTTTGTAAAATGTGGCACAACAAACCAATACAACATGAAGATTTTCCACATGCAAAATTGGTGTTACAACTTTAAAGGTCAAGATCTCACCATAGCATTTAAGCAGTCATTTTGGGCTCTTTTCTTTTGTTGTTTATTTTGGTGTTTTGAAATATTATTTAAAAATTTGTTGCCTAAAAAAATCCATTTCATGCATCCAAAATTTGAGTTTTTATATCCATCCCATTACATTTTTGTTTGTGCTATGATCATTTGACATTTGGAAAGTATTTGCCAGTTCTACTGATACCCTTAGTTCATTTGTCTTTCATCATGTGACTCTTTATTCCCCCAGAGGAGGGCACATAGTAGTTGAACCATCTCTCTTGTCCCTCTGTCTGTCTGTCCCATATTTATGTGTGCTCAGTAATTCTGGAGGGATTTTGAAATAACCTGGCAGAAATGTCAAACACATGAAGACAACGTGTCGTGCCCAAGACCCATTTCAGTTACTCGAAGGTCAAAGTCACACTTACAGGTCATAATCCCTAAAAGTGCACTGGGTGTCGTGTCTGCTCAGTTAATCTGCCATTTCTGGAGGGATGTTGAAATAACAATTACATAATTTTGTTTTACTGGATATGACTTCAGCAGCATATGTCTGTTTACAACGACATTTCTTTTTTATCATATTTTCAGGAAAAATCTACCATTGTTTCACTTTCAGCTTTTCAGAAGATTCACATATAATGTAGGCATAGGTTAAATGTCTTCTGTTTTATTAGCCATCTTTTTTGTTTCAGCCACATTTCTGCCATTACGCACTTTACACATGTGCGTAACCTCTGTCAAAAATATATTTTATTTTCTTAGTTTCTATGTTATAAAATCTTATTTCCACACCAATCAAGTTGGACAGGTTTAAAATGGTTAAACTTATACACATCAGGATTTTAGTTGTTAATATTTTGCGTTAAGTTCCTTGCATGTCCGCATATCACCTGTTCTTCATTAGAAATGAACCGAATATATTCGAAAGTATTACTACAAAGGTTATTTCCCTTGTAATTGTGCATAACCTCAAAAATGGCCCAGATACATGTATGCGCCTGTCTTGTTTGATCTCATGCATTGCTACCTGTCCCTGATAGATTACAACAGACACTCTCCATATATTCTTAAGAAAAAACTAAGAAAACACTAAAATTCTGGCTGTTAAGTTTATTATTTACAATTCTGTAATTAAAGCATTATTTAGATTTCCAAATATTTATTTTAACCAAGGTATTGAGTGAAGACAATTTTGCATTTGTGATATTGTATGATAAAGGCAAAGTGCTTCTTATGCTGATTTTATCTTTGAATTTAAATTGAAACTTTCAAAACTACTTAAACTTGAGGGCTTAAAAGTTTGTTTGCAATTATTTACTGCTTGCATTCCAACTTTGTTGCTTTAGATATTTTGCAAGTGGAATTTGTGTTTAAAGCAGTTGATTTGCAAGAAAAGTTCATAGCACTGTATTGTTTTCATAACAAAATTAAGAGAGAATTGCATGATTTTTGGTACAAAAATGCAAGGATATTTATTTCACATTGTTTTACCTTATATTATATATTTTTAAGTTTGATTTTTAGATGTAAGGTACTAAAAACAGGAGTGCTTCATGAACTCTTGGAGATTGATATGAACCATTTTTATGGATGCTTTGTGTGTTTGTGTGTTTTAACAGCTCAGACTTGTTCTTGTTATAGTCCCAGAAAATCTGCTGACATTAAAATTTGGCCTTGTACTCAGGGGTTGGAAGCTTCTCAACAGGCTCCAACTGAGACCTAACCATGGAGATCTAAGCCTCAGAGACATTATTGCTACATTAAGAGAAAGAATGTTACATTTCTATATGCCAGAAGGGGTACGGTAAGGTGTGCTTCATCTGTCCCTAAGCAGTTTCTTGTGTAGATCACTCTAACTTTATTACTCTTCAGAATTTACTCCTATTTGCAGAGATTGATTATGATGTGTAGTCATTTCTAAAGGCAAGATTACTCAATTTGCCATATTTCTTTCAGAGTTATTGCCCCCTTTTTAGCAAATTTTTCTTCACACAACTTATCCATTGTTATACTTTACAAATTATTTATAGCCATATGGATGATTGATATTGATAGGTATTGTCCAAACAGGTCAGATAACTCTGATTTCCTTCTGGAGTTATTGCCATTTGTTATTTTACTTAGGTAATTCATATGCAAGTTAACACCTTTATTTCACAGTGAAGTTTTTTCTCAGAATAATCCTATTTGGCACTTGTGGCTTTATCTTAGAGCATATAATAGTTCTTGTGCAGTGCTTTGTGAACATTTATAATCGGTAAAATTGATTTAAAAACAAGGCTGACAATCTGTATGTTTTTGTTGAAGCAAGATATTCATTTACCAAGCATATTAACTTCTTATGCTTAATTAATTGTCATATCAGTCATCTAGTACAATCATTGCTAGAGTATAAATGATAATTATATTGATGTTTTCATTATGTTCAGATTGGTATTATTTTATTTACTGAGAAAGGCTCATATAAAAAATAATAAAATATCAAACTCAAAACTGAAATAAAAAAATATTTGAATGTTTTATGGTTCTGAATTTCCAATTGAAGCCCCATGCACAATTATATTAGATTTCTGCTGAGACGGCAACCTCATGCAACCATTTCAGTACAGATAGCCACAATATCAGACTGCTCGTCGTCTGTGATTAGAAACATGAATTAATTTCTACTCAAGATTGAGTGTTTGTTCTTGTATGGCTGGTTGGTATTTCTGCTGGGAGTCACTTTGATCCATTTTATTGCATCTATTCTAGGAAAACAAACAAGATACTGGTATATATGTTCATCAATATAATGTCACTATGGCATTTTATTAGCAGATTTAAACTGTATTAGAACAATATTATTTTCACAATAAATATCACATGGCCTTGGCCTTACAATCATTAGGTGAAACAGGGATATGTCATGTTTGGAAAACATTTAAAACATGAAGGGTATTAATAATTTGTTAGTTTAAATTGATAAGATAAACAATTTATAGACATATATTGTATAGTTTACAAAAAAGTACTGTTTTTGAAGTAGGAAATAAATTATATCTAGATATTACCTTAAATATGTCTGTTTTCATTGATTAGTTTATAGTGAGTTGTATTAATTCTAGCTGTCTTTGAAACAAGGGTTTTAGGGCAATGGTTTTTATATCCTATAAAGATGTGTTGCCATCAATTACTGTTAGAACAGTACCATGCCTATTATAAACAGTATCTCCATATGACCACAAGATGAAATAGTGATAAGTTATAGTAATCAGTGTAATTAAAGCATAATTTCTGAGTGCCATGGACAAAACTGCAGCATCATCAGCATCAACAGCTGTGGTTATGTTGTTGCGTCGACCTAGTGTATTGTATAAACTTGGCAGACACAA
Source organism: Sinonovacula constricta (assembly GCA_007844125.1). Classification (NCBI taxonomy): domain Eukaryota; kingdom Metazoa; phylum Mollusca; class Bivalvia; order Cardiida; family Solecurtidae; genus Sinonovacula; species Sinonovacula constricta. The sequence continues at coordinate 40,362,799 of CM017562.1, forward strand.
ACTTTTGACCAAGTCAATATTATATTAATGATTAAATTATAATAAACTAGTTTGGTAGAAAAAAAGCATGTTGTCTTATAGCTGTTCTATTGCAACCTTCTCATGAAATGATACATTTTATAGCACAATTGTTGTATAGTAGCAGGGTGGTCTTCTTGCTCCATTTGAATAAAACAATCCTAAGTATGTTAGAAATACTTTTTTTCCTTTTCATTAATTTCATATTAATATAACATTATGCTATATATTTTGTGGGCGGTCAGTGATTGCTTAGGAATAAAGCAAAACATTTTTTGACAGGAACTTCTCAAGCTCACTCAAACATGTGAACTTTTTTCTGAGGCCAAAGAGGGAGATATTTTACTTGCAAAGTGTCAGATTTGTTATTTTCATATAAACAAATAAGAAAATTATATGTTACCAAGTAGGAAATTTCTGAAAATTCATAAAAAAAATAGTTTTGAATCTTAAAAGAGGGAGGTCTCCCACCAAAAGTGGGAGAGTTCACATGTATGGTCACTAGATGCTGAAATTTAATGCACAGATATTACTAGCTGATTTAAAAGTGTCTCTTGATGATACTTGTTTAAATTAGACTGGCAATTACTATCACAAGCTGCTACAAGATTTTGTTCTATGTATGTATTTGCAGGGGGTTGGGGTGGAGGGTGCAAGATGGCAGGGATATCATAACAGTTCTTAAAAATTAATATAGACCTAAGTCACTGCAGTACTAACATACTAACATAACTTCTACCATATTAACCTAGACATAAGATCACAACAGTTCTACTAAATTGACATAGACCTACAAGACAGAAAGAACATTCTGATGTGTGCATTAAGCCAAAAAAGGCCCAGAGTCAACAATCATTGTGGAGGTAAATGCCAAGTGAAGAGAGTATATGTCACTTAAGAGGAGTCTCATGGCCATATCTTGTCATTATACTACTTGTTAACACTTGTTATCTGTCCTTGTACAACATCATTCCTCTGCAAGACAACTTCACTGTTTTTTCCCAGGATGTTTAAAACACAGATAAAACTCTTTAATTATAAGTTACATGTATTTAAGCATTATGTATTACTCACCTGTATCAAAGCAATAAAGCTTTGCCAGATGTTATTTTAAAGTTTTATTTATGCCAAATGGCTGTTTCCTAGCAGTGCTTTTCTTTCTCCCCTGCAATGACACAATTATAGTTGTATTGGCAACATCCAGCTGATTATTGCTGAAGGAAGACCTCAGACTTATGCCTGGGTAGAACCACCAGTGCATCACAGGCTCACTGGAAAACCTCTCCACTTAAAAATTCTCACTCTGATCGGGACCCAGGAAGAGCTGATGAGTAACAAGTCAGCAACTTTAACTGCTTGGCCATGTGCGCCCCCATTTAGTGGTGCTCACCAGCAAATAATGGTATCAAAGTAGTTCCCACAACCTTTTTTTTTTGAGTTGCTGTCTAACCTATTTACATACTTTCAAAAAGGAATGCAAGCGACTGCCTGGATATAAATCAAAGGGAACCTCATAAGGAAAGATTACCATTAGTATTAACAAACACCTATTACGTAAACTGTAGCACTGAACCAATAACTTACACACACACTGTGTGCAAATGTCTGATGTTACCACTATAGGCTATTTTGTTTCCTATCGGGCAATAGTAGCATTCTGAAATCCCTGATGATGATTGTGATGATTGCATGACCTCTTTCGTCCATGATTGTCCCAGCGAGGGCATTGTTTATGCATCTCCCTTGATAAGAAGCTTTACCCACAGTAAAATATGAGAAATAAAGTCTGCAGTAAATGTGTCAAAGTTAATAAAGCATATGAATCATAGACAACAGAACTAAACAGAACTTTTAATGACTGTTAAAACTTAAGTATCGTTGATAAAGAAATAATTACAACAACTGTGTGGATGCAATAAATCAAATAACAATATGCAAAAATTTATAAAAAGATAGACAAACCTTGTATAAAGAGAGCGTGTTGCAATAATTGGCAAGTAAGTTTCTAAATGTTTGTGTTTGTTAAAACAAATTTAAAAAAAAACTGAAAATGTTGTTTTAAACAAACGAGTATTTCTATTTTATATGTTTTACATAGCCATTTAACAGCTTTCTGTAAATATCTAGGAAAACAATAAGCTTGAAAAGTTTTGTCAAATTATTTGTGGTTATATAATTGTGTGCTTACTGATGTATACAAGATAGGCCTATTTTTGTACCAGAGTATTCTAACACTAAAAAGTGTCTTATGTTTTTAGTGTCAAAATATATCTTTGTGTTTATATGAGCTTATGTTTCATCAGTATTTTTAATTATGAATTTTCACATTTAATCTTACTTAATAAAGTATTAATTCAGTTATCTTTGAAAAACAATTCACAGATAAATTAAAATTAATGTCAATATCTATAACTTTTGATCATTTTGAAACATCAAAAATAATCACAAAGAGATTGTAAATATTAAAAATACAGGCTTAAACTGGTTTAAGATGACAGATATGGCTAATCTTAGCTTTCCTGGGGATTGTTATAGTAACAAAGGTTATTTGAGGTCATAACTACTGGTTTCAACTGTCTCATAAACTTTTTAATTTCACTGTGAGTAACCAATGGAAAAAAATATCTCCATGATTTCATAATGCAATTTATGAAGTTTAAAGTTCAATTTGTTATCAGTGCTTTGATTTGATAAAGATTTACATCAAACTTGACAGGTATAGTGATGAAGTTAACTTGATCAGTGCTGATAAAATGATATGCTGAACTGTGCAATAGCTCCATTATATGCTCTTATTTATCATTTTTCTAATCTTATTTGCAAAAAATATATTTATAATTCAACTCTAGTGTCTTTCTTATATGTGATCTAATTATGTCACATCAAAGCCCAAATATACAAGTTTGCCATCAATCACCAATGTTACTAATGAAGAAGCAATTCCAGCATCAACCATTTTTAATTGTTTTTAAAACTGGAATTGTAGAGTAAATGAAGCATTAATTTACAGTGATCTTAGCAGGACATGTGCCATACAATATTTTGTAATCCAGATTATCATTTTGATGGGATCTCTTGACTTTACATTGTACAAAGGGGTTTTCAACTTCAGCTTCTCACTCTCTGGCATGGATGACTGCCCAATGAAAATGCATACATATGCTGAAACATACAATATGACAAAAAATGTTGAATTTTTTCAGCCCTGCACAAATTTTCAGAAACATTTTAGATTTACATAATACCTCGGTATTGCCTTTTAGGATTTTGAAATTATACTACTAGAGGTTTTTAACCAACATCAAAATCTTTCATATTAGTTGATAAGATTTTTTTACTACTTTCACATTGTCCAAGTCCATATATAGTTTAAAATTGCAGTATAAGAATATCAATAACTACAGGCAACTTGTTATTAAGTTTAAATTCACTAGTTTTCTGCATAAAGAGAAATGCTGCTACAATTTGAAATAGACTAGAAGTAAGAGCGACAGAGTTGACTACAAATCATATTTTGATATGTTGCTTTTAGCAAGAATATTGAATTAAATGAATGTTAAACTGTATAAGTTAATTACATTGTAATAATTTATGGTTGTATTGATTATATAATTAAATATGGTGCAGTGTTTCTGACATGTGAGAAATATTAAGCAACAATTAAGTATAAAATTGTTTTGATGTATCAAAATTTAGAATTTGAGGAAAACTAAGCCCAGAATTTAACCAAGAAGATACATGCAATATAATAAACAATAAAATATCTCTAAATCAGAAACAGAAATTTTAACACTGTTTGTGTCAGATTTCAGGAATAAAGTCCCATGCAAAAAAGTATTGTATAGTCGGGCTATATTATCAGACTGCTTGCCTTATGTTACTGGAAAGTGTGAACTAATTTCTGTTCAAGATGGTGCCTTGCCAAATGTGACTGTGATTACTGGTTGTCAGTTCTGGTAAGGCTTTTTTCACTACACTTAGCCACTTTTTCTAGAGATGGCAACAGTAACAATTTAAATCTCTTCTCTTGTAGGTAAGCCAGTTAAAAATTCTGTAATCAGTTTGTCTCATGTATTACAAGTATAATATTTTAATATTTTGAATAATGTTTATGCTTCTTAACTTTATTGTGATTATCTATTAAAATTGTAGATGTTGTGACTTCTATATCCTAGTGGATTCTGTTCAAATAATCTGCTATTTATTGAGTGATTGACAGCATGAAGTGTAAGGTGTCAGGGTAATAACTCTATGTGCAATAAACCAAGAAAACACAGTCCATCATCCCAAGGTCCCTGCTTCCATCTCAGATTTTGCAAGCAAATACAGTCCATTAACCCAAGGTTCCTTCTTCCATCTAAGATTTTGTAAGCAAATGGTCCATTGTCCCAAGGTCCCTGCTTCCATCTTAGGTTTTGCAAGCAAACACAGTCCGTCAACCCAAGGTCCCTGCTTCCAGCTCAGGTTTTGCAAGCAAACACAGTCCATCATCCATCATCCCAAGGTCCCTGTTTCCATCTCAGGTTTTGGAAGCAAACACAGTCCATCATACCAAGGTCCCTGCTACCATCTCAGGTTTTGCAAGCAAACACAGTCCGTGGACCTAAGGTTCCTGCTTCCATCTCAGGTTTTGCAAGCAAACACATTTTGTCATCCCAAGGTCCCTGCTTCCATCTCGGATTTTGCAAGCTATACAGTAAGACATCCCAAGGTCCCTGCTTCCATGTCAGATTTTGCATGCTAACACACTGTGTCATCCCAAGGTCCCTGCATCTATCTCGTGTTTTGCAATTTTTGTAAATGACCAGTACATCTTTATGCTGTATATTTTGTGACAAAAAAAATATCACTAATATTACATAATGCTATGTAATGATAGACTCTCAAGATTAAAACTTAACAAAAAGCATCAATAATGACTATATAAATAGAATGGCATGATATTACCCAGACTAACTGAAAAATTGGTCAAATGCTTGACACCACTAACAGATTACTGGTTTTGTCTAATTGATGTTTCACTTCATAACTGGCATCCATGCTGAAATATACAAATGTCTTGTGCCCTTTATGTTATGCATTAGAAATATGTCATAGTCAGTTATGTAGTTGTCAGGTCAATTGTAACTATCAGGACAAGAATATTTCATGAAAATGGCTGGTGTTTTAAGTGGTTGTTAGGTGTTAACGAGTTAAACTTCATATGATATACATCAAAATTATATATGGTTTGGAAATTCATCATCAAATTTAGTGCAAATAACATTTCAGATACATTATATGACATTTATAATGGCTGTATATTTGTCCGTAGTTGTTAACATTATTTCAAATGAGTCGGTAAAAGAAAATCATGAAATTTATCAAATCTTTAAGCACTTGGGACTAATAAAAGATTTTAAGTTACTCCGGTCGAATCCTGAAATGTTCCAGTAAGTTATGGAAGCAATCATTTTATCCCCTGACCTGCATTTACTTTCTTTTGTGACCCTTAAATCATAAATAATAAGGGTGGATCAAGAAGCCCTACCTACTCAAAAGAGAAGATTTGTCTTATTCGAAGGATAAAAAAAAGAAGATGGAACATTACAAATCAAGAATTCACCTTGGGTCAGATAAACACCAATGACACCATTTACTTTGGGTGTATTTAATGGAAATGCCCGATGAAATTATCGGCTGTGATCGACTATGGCAGCGGAAGCAAAATTATTGGTTCCATAATAGTTAAAATGTGCAATGCAAATGGGGCATATTTTTTTTTTATCCATCTGAAGGATAATTGTTCAAAGTTTTCTCAAAGAACTCATCCTATTTTATTGTTGAAAACATAAATTGGATGCCCTTTGATGATTTGCATCAATGCTTTTCTTGTTGTTTTCCTGCAGAATTGAACATTATGTATGTCACTGTGGTTAACCTGAACCCCCTAGAATTGTGTGTCATTTTTGTAACCACAAAAGTACAAGTATTATGTGGATTTAATATACTCACTTAGTAATAACCAAAATATGTATATTTATGTATCCAATTATATAATTTTTTCTCACTAGAATCACACCTTAACAAATTTGAATTGAAAACAGATGTGTCTGTGTCTTAATATGAAATTCAGCATATGGCATTCACCATTATTTGTTATATAGCATAAGAACATCCAACATAGCATGTGGGAGTTGATCAAATAAATATCTCCAGCTTTATAAGCCTTGTGTTATAATCTTGTCATTGATCTCTTACATTAAAACCAGCCCTGAAAAGGTTGCAATATACAATTTTCATATATAATAGACACAAGGAATGTTTAATTCCTGACTATAATGATTTTGTAACATATATATTTTCTGTTGAAATAGTCAGACTTTCTTTATCATGATTCATATGAAGGCCTGTAATGGAGAAAATTTTCTTTTATGTGAATGTGTATAGGCAAATTGAGCAAACTTTGCAAATTAATTTTTGAATTTAAATTAAAAACTTCTAAATTGCCACTGTTTGTTTTAAGTTAGCTTTTGTTTACATTCTAAATTTCAGTAGTAGAATTTTTTTTTAACTTTTCCTTTTCTTTTCGCAACATATAATTGCGTTGAATTAAATATGTAGATTTAGAGCATGATCAGTAATTTTGTCCTTAACAATCCAATAACAATTCACAAATATATACATCTGTGTGCAGTTTTGCGATAAAAATTTTAAACAAGATTTCTCCTTTATTTACTGCCAGGTATTTTTCACTGCTGATTGTTTTTAAGGAACATTTTGTTTTTTGATACATCACACCGACACAATTATGGTCATATGGTCAATGTCCAATTGTTGGTGGAGGAAGGCCCCCAAGACTTAATTCTGGGTAGAACCACCAGCACACTACATGTTAGCTGGAAAGCTTCCCCGCATGCTAGCTTTCATTATTAAGATTTAATAAAGTCACTTAATTGCATTACAGTACAAAAATGCTGTTCACAACAAAATTTAGAGAAAATGTTATTAACTGTTTCTTGAAAAAAATGCAGTAATATTTTTTTTCAAGTCAGTATATTTTTTTGTTAAATGCTTATTTATAATAATACTATTCTATTGGACACTGTTCTAAATTGTTAAGGATGCAGAGTACCAGACCTCTCTGATATAATACTATAGGTTTTCTTTACTGATGTGTTTCATTTTGCACAGTCTTCACAGCCCAAACAACATGTGATTGTTAACTGTCTAGGTATATGGTAATTGGCTGGTATTGTACAGACTAGGAATTAGTGTTTAGACGGTTCTTACAGGATCTAACCAAGACCTAGACAGGGAGATTAAAAGCTCAAAAGATATAATCTAATAATAAAAATCATGCTTCACTTAGAAAAAGTCCAAATAATTGTTGGATTTATACACTTGTGGCTCAACTCCATACTTGGGACTTCAATTCTGCCAAAACTGTAGTATTTTTGTTTACAACAATTGTAAATAAGGAAGTATTTGATGAATTTATCTGATGACTCCCACTCATGAAGGTCTCTTGTATTATTAAGCTACATTTCCACCTGGTCTGATGTCTGTACATACAACAGCTTTTATTTTCCATAAATTCCCTATAATATACACTATATATACAGTCAAACCTTATTACCTTAAAGTTCAAGGGACATATAGAAAAACTTTGATGTATCCAAACTTCGACCAAAAGGGAGTGAAAATTCAGAACTGACAAGAACACTCAATCGTGATTTATTATGGCAGAATCAGTAATAAAACAGAACAAAAATTATGCATAGTTAATACACATGGGAACATACGTTTTGCGAAATAAATGAACCACTCTTTAAGCTATAAATGAAGAACACACCACGATTATTCCACTATGTCTACATACACAGAAGTAGTCCTTAATTTATCTTTGCCTAGCAAACTGATTCCCCTGCAACTTTGTCACAACATTCATTGCAAATTTTCTCAGAACACACACTGCTTACATTAATTAAAGCCGTTTAATTAAATTGAGGAATTATTACAGTCTTATTGTGTAATTGACATTGACAACTTTCCACATATTGAATTAGTCCATCAGGCGACCTGCAGCGATTTTTACACTTCAGCACAATGTTTGTACAGGGTGCGATCTTGGGTCACAAAGATGAGAACCTCGACATCAAAGGTGTGAGATATAGTAGGAAATTGATTGAGAGGACTATGAAATTACCTCGAGGTAAGCAATATTTTCGACATATATTTTAATTTTGATGTAAAAGATATTTTTTAATATAGAGAAAGAAGGAATTATGTCGGAAAATAATTCAACGAACCGGAGTTTGCGATGAATCCGATTTCGAAGTAATGAGGTAAGGACTATAATTATATTGATGTGTTAACCACGTTAAGTCTTAACAAATTATTGAGAAATAAATCAAGTAAAGTAACAGAGACAGTCATGGTACAGTAAAACCTGACCATGAGACTGCCACCAAAAGGCGACCACCTGCTCTATATGGCCACTTCAAAGCTGCCCATGCAAATTTGTTCTTTAACTGACACGTAATAATGACCATCTGTTATCTGCACCCAGCAACCACATAGCAAAGTGTCAAGCATGCCTAATTTGGAGCCAATAGATGACCACTCAAAGATCATCGCCAATCAGATACGACAGCGTATTTCCGCAAAATTGACTGATTCGGAAAAAGTGTCACTTTCTCTGCACACCTTTTATTGAAACCAGATCTGCACTTATTGAGGACTCAACTCACTAAAATCAACCCTGTACTCAAGGTATAAAAGGCACGTTGATGTGAATTCAACTAAGAAAAAAAGAAAAACAACACCATGCGTAAACTATGCCATCACTGAAAAGATAAAGATTATGGCTAAATTATGTTAATGAATTAAAAAATGGCAGACTGAGATTAGAAAATGCATCGCAAAATAGAATCATGTCTATATTTGTATTTGTAATTGACATCGAAATAAACACAAATGCACTTAATTCATGCTGACAAAGCAATATCAATGTTTGCAATTGGCATATTACAAATAAACGGAGCCTCAATGGTCAGATTATGTGAATAATGTAAGCTGATTTTTTGCATCATCATCATCTAAGTAGATGTAATAATTATACAAACACAATTTGCCGATTTTAGTTGAGTTATTAAGAGTCCACCTGTCTTAATAGATCATTTTAGCCCTGTCCCGTGGGTGGTCTTTTAATACAGGTTTGACTGTATGAAATGAAATAATCAATACAATATCTTTGTGTCGGCAATTCACAATTTTAAGCTTCCAGAGTACATTAGGACGTTTGGTACCAGTAATAATTGAAACTCCATGCAGCAATAATGTAAGAGATAGCCATGTGATCAGACTGCTTGTCTTAAGTGACTTGAAAGATGAATTAATTTCTGCTCAAGAAGATGTGATAATTTATAAAAAAAACCCAGTGATTTCTTTATGTCAAGTCTTTTGGGTCCCTTCTCAATTTCTGATGGATTTTATTGTGATCATTCCAGGAAAAGAAAAATTAATGACATCACAGTATTTCATTGGCAGATCTGAAGTTATACAGAGATGCATTTATTTAGATAACATTAATATTGCTCAAAATTTTGATGCATTTGAAAGGAGCCTGCATATTTAATACTGTCTTGGAGTCTGCAATATGTGGATTCATGCTTGAATTTGAAGTAATTGAGTTTAAACAACATGTATTTTGATAATTTGATAGAGCTTGTGTTATAAATTTATTGTTTGAATAGAATTTATATTGTGTCTGTGTTTAAGTAAAATTCAGTGTTTTCAAAAGATAGTGTTATACTATAAAGAGAACTATTGTACACATTATTATTAAATGAAATCACCACTTCTTAAACTATACAAATCTGCATTCATTGTAGTGGTCATTTGATAAGGAGAAGGTTAAGAGTTGAAGACCAGCAAAGGTGACATCTACTGCCCTGTGCTGGATGCTATATTTCTTCTTGGCAGTTATGTTATAATGTATAAAAGAGAACATTTTATGTTGCATTTTATAGTCCTATGTGCATCTTATTTAAACAGGCTGAACATACAGTTATGAATATGTGTAACTCTTTTGTTTCACACCCTTTAATGGAAATAGGTTGAGCTATTTCTACTTGTACTAGGAAAAGTTGAACTCCTTTTCCTTGTACCGTTACTTAATATTCACTATTAATGCCGTGAAGACAAAAAGGAGTCAAGCTGTTAAGTTTAAGATAAGAATAAAAGGAAAAAGAAATACTAAGTCAACACTATTACTTTGACATCAACTTTTCAATTCCAGCATTGCTATAAATTATTCTTTATTGCTAGCTAATCTAGCATCATAATAAGGCTTCTGGTCGAAAAGGTCAAGGCATGCTATGACAATCAAATTAGGATATTTCGGAACACAATATTATGAATGTATGGGCTACTGCCAATACATCTGCTGGCTCTGTCATTCTTCCCATATATTCTATTTGAAAATGTTATTGATTGCAATACATCAATATGATGACAACCCTAGTCCCATTTACTTTCTTGTTTATGATTCAGTTTTAGGCGGGCCCATATCAGTGTGTTTTTATACCTCCGAGAGTTACCGAAGCTTTTGCAGCAAACTCCCAATCCCTTGATTGACAGCCAAGCTTGACAAACACCAAGCAGGCATTGGTGATTGCTTGAGATTGACTTGACATTAAGAAAATTGGGAAATAGAATGGATTAAAATGAAGAATATAATCTGTCTGTGCATTTAAAGATAAACAGCTAAGCTAATTTGCAGTACTTGGCACTACCATTTCTAAAATTGTATTGGTCCTGACACTATGAGAAAATTCTGGATGCCCTGAATGTTCTGATTGAATTTTAGGAGCCTACCACGGACAGGGTAAAGGCAGCAGACCACTATTTTGATGATGTTGAGAGAGCTGAAGTTGTGCCAACTAATATCATTATAGTGTTGGAACGTATTATGGGATCGCCCATGGCGGGTGGGCGGTTGCCGTCATCCTGATGTTTTTCCGAAGCATAATTCCAACAATAGCTATTGACTTGAAACTTCCTAGGTGGATAAATCTCATTGAGAAGGAGTGTAGTGCACAAGAACCATAACTCTGCACTTCATGATGTTGGAGTTATTGCCCTTTGTTTGATTATCTTGTCTGGAGTAACTCCAACACTATCTAATTTGTTTACTTGAAACTTCCTAGGTAGATAGATCACATTGAGATGGAGTGCAGTGCACAAGAACCTTAACTCTGCACTTCATGATGTTGGACTCATTCCCCTTTGTTTAAGTTTCTTGTCAGGAGCAAACATGTAGATTCATACTCTATCAAAGCTATTGACTTAAAACTCCTTAGATGGATAGATCTCATTAAGACAGAGTGTAGTGCACAAGAGCCATCACTCTACACTAGAGTGCAGTGCACAAGAACCATCACGCTACACATCATGATTTGGAGTTATTCCCCTTAGTTCAATTTTCCTATTTGAAGTTTGTCTGGACCATACTCCTACATTATCAAAGCTATTGACTTGGAACTTCATAGGTGGATAAAAGTTATTGAAATGGAGTGCAATGCATAAGAACTGTCTCTCTGCTCTTCTAATTTATAATGTCCCTTTTTTCAATTACCCAGATTGCAGTCCACAATCATGCCAGAGTGCATAGCACAACAGTGCATAGCAGTTTGGCTGGTTCAAGATTTTTAATGCTATTATATTTTAATTTCAGTTTTTTCTTGCAATAACCCAGAGTGCAGTCCAAAACTTTGTTATGCTGCATTGCACATGAGTGCACAACAGTTAGTTTTAAATTGATGATGGGCGCATTTTGCTCCGCCTTGCGGTGCTCTTGTTGTGATTTACATCACATTCATCATTGATAGGTGTATAAAGTCTTGCATCTACCTCATTATTTTACAAATAATTGTTCTGGACTAGTGATACTCACTGTATCAGGATTTATCAATAATTTGAACATAGCTATTCCAGAAAACTATATTTAATCTTCATATTACTGAAATATTATTGAATGCTTCGAGTTTTTATATACAGTACTGAAAATCACGAAATTGACAATTTTCCCGTTTCCACTCCGTTTCGTTTCCATTTCAGTTGGAAGCGTTTGCCGCTCCGTTTCCATTCCGCTTCCGTTGCGTTTCCGTTTCGTTTTATTCGCTTCCAGCGCTGCATTTCAAACGCTTCCAGCGTTTCTATCGTTTCTTCCGTTTCTACCGTTTCAAGCGTTCCGTTTCGCTCCGTTCCGATTTTGACTAAAAATTTCGTTTAATAAATTTCTAAAGGTAAAGTACTTCCGGTGTGTTTGCAAAATGACGAAAGAAGTAAACATTCTAGGGAGAGGCAAAAGTCTTCCATCACATATAAAGGAATCGGCAGTAGATTGTTTGCGACGACGATATTCAGTGTCAGTCACCCGGAGGGAAAATGCAGACAAAAAAATACCCTTAACAACCAGCACCTGCAAATAATCCTCAAAATTCGGGGAGTGCAGTATTGAGAAGATGCCTACCTACTTGCCTTCGCCAGACGTCATATCCCGGAATAAACAAACAAGAAATAACTTTCAAATATGGTCCACTCACACCCAGTATCCTAAAAAGTTACTTCTCTGTGACGTGTAAATCCGCAAAAAAAGCGTAATGGTGATCCGACCTTAAAATAAGACAATATCACACACATTCTTTTTTTAAAACTTGCCCCCGGACGTTTGCCCCCCGCCCCTATAAGTGCAGACTGGACGTTTGCCACCCCCTCTCCCCTTCAAATAAAAAGGTCCTTCAAATAAAAAGGCCCAGCGTTTACCCCCATCCCCACTGCCAAAATAAAAAGGCGAATGTTTGCCCCTTTCCGATATTTGTTATATGGCGGACTTTAGATTTAACGTCTCGCTGATAGTAACGTGTAATATCCAATAATTTTAGATAAGTATTACTCACTACAGTCACATTTCATGGTTAAAATGATTATCTCATATAAACATGAACATGTTGTTTTGTCGAAAACAGGCACATACATAAAGTCTCATAGAACAAACAACTTTCTTAGAAACAAGTGTGTGTTGTTGTGTTTTCGGTTTGCACATATTAGCGCCAATAAACGGCTGTTAACAATATTGTTCACGCACTTATAACATGAAGTCGCTAATTATATCAATGTGATTTTAATTTCTCCAAGGTTGTAACAAATAAATGCGGTGAACAAATAAATCATTAGATGCGGTGTAATTTCTTTCTGGAGAGGAGGGCTCTCTGGCTAACACTGCAACATCAAAGAATATTCTGGGAAACAATCGCCGGTCACTATCATTTGAAGTCGCCGAAAAGATTTTTTTTTGTTTCAAATTGACCGACCTATTATTTCTCTCAATACTGTGCAACATGATATCGATCGATAATTGTCTTCAAGCTGCCATTTAGAAGAGAGAGAGGGTATGAACGCTGGGTACTGTTTAGGGATTAAAAATGGTAAGTACGCGTGAACGGCGTGTGCTATGAAAAAATATGCAACGTTATTGACGATTTACCTTCGCGGCATAAATATAAGTTCTAAAGGAATGATAGTGGAGGGAGGAAACTGTACTATGTAGTAATATTTCAGACTGCGCATGTTTTTACTTATATAAATGTCCTTACAAAAACTTTTTAGTCCTTTGAATGATCATAAACACTTTTATAAAGGTATTATTTATATTTAAGGTATGGATTAACTACAAAAGAATAGGCGAGCCATTGAAATAATACATTTGCAATAAACACGAGATGAAAATATACATTATACTGTGTTCCTTGATGTGTCTTCTCTTGATAACATTATTTACAAAAACACGACAACTAATGTAGTATTTACTATAAGAAATCCCCAATCCCCACATCCACGTTTCCTCTTCTTAAACTAAAAAATAGTGGGTGGGGAAAGGGTGCACCATTGTGGGTACTACTAAATATAGCGTTAGGTCCTTTTATGAGCCCAAAAAGATATCGTGCACCTAAGTGTTTTGTCCTTTTTGTTGTCCTCGCGTAAGTCAATGCATATTGCTCTTTAAAAGGTGAAGGTCATAAACCACGCGACTGCCATAAGGTGACATTTTCAAACACAGCTGCATAGAGGATGCATGTGTTCTTGCGAAGTGGAAAAGACGCCAAAACACGGTCACACTTCCTGTCCACTAGACAAACAAGGTGTCATAAAACTGCCAGTTAGCTTAATTAGTTGGGGTGTCCGCTCATGTCTTAAAATTAGGGATTCAATTAGAGTAGAACTTTATGATGGCATGAACCCTACCCACGCGCATGGAGAAACATAATATCAATTTACAAAACGATATATTTTAAATTAATATATTTCTATCTTTAAATGGGTACAAAAATTAAGTACCCGGTAGGGCCCTCATTAGACCACATTTTGGCATAGAACATTCAAGACATGAATGGGAAAATGAGCCGTAGCCAGGCCTCATTCAAATAGTTGCAAGTCAAGTAAAGTCAAAAGTTGTATGCAGATTCTTAATCGCGGTCCACGAATTCCGATTAATCCTATATATGTAACAGCGCATTATGGGAACTATGCATTTAGAAATGGGAATTTTGATACTATTGTCCAAATTTACAACATTGATCATTATAAGATATATAACAATTAAGATTAGAAGCAGAAGAAACTTTGCTTGACAAAGAGGCAAGATAAAATAAAATACATATCCATGCCCCTGTAACTAAAGTAATGATGATGTAAATGACGGTGCTGCTGCTGCTACTGCTGCTTCTGCTGATAATGATGACGGTGATACCGATGCTGTTTATGATTATAATGTAAATGGTAATAACGGTTACGGTGATGCCGATGCTCATGACGATTATGATGTAGATCGTGATGCCGGTGATGCTGCTTTTGATGATGATTAGTGGTGATTATATAAGTAATATGGGATCCTGATGAAGATCATGTGTGATCAGGTGAATTTAATGGCGGTAATGATTATTATGTCTTTAATATTTATCGTGATGTAAGTTTTTATCACGGTTGTTTCATTTAACTGTCAATCGATGATTGTATACATGCACTATTTGGCAATCTATGGTTATTCAGACGTTGAACTTTAGGATCATACTTGTCATTGGCTCTGAGTGCCGGGGAGGATGCTATTGGTTCTTGATTGGGTCACACCTTGCAATAATACATAGCATTGTTTGTTTGTTTTATGTGTAGTTGTTTTATGTTTTTTTTGTGTTATATGAGATGTGTTACCTTCTTTTGGTTGAGGTTTAATTTCATTAAGTAACTTTATTTTGTACCACGCAATGCATTCTTTGTAAATGAAAAATACTTTAAGCAAGTATGTTCACACAAAAATGATTGGCGTAGTTGATCCGGAAACGGACCATGCAGCTACAAAATAATTAGCGAAAATTCAAACTCGGGAAATGCTGCGACATTCCGCGCGGTGTACGGACATTTGCCCCCCCCGGACATTTGCCCCCCGGACGTTTGCCCTCTTTTAAATGCAGGCCGGACGTTTGCCCCCCTGCCGATTTTCAAAGCCGGACGTTTGCCCCCTCAACAAAACTTGAGGGCGGACTTTTGCCCCCCCCCCCCAAAAGAAAATAACGTAAGGGCGGACTTTCAAAAAAATCAATCTGTCAATTTCATTAATTTTACAAAGAATGTAAAAAACGGCGATTAACATCCTTGTACTTAATTATAAACAATTAGCTGTAATGCGTTCAGTTATACGCGGCGGTTTCTTTGCATTACTAATTTCACAGAGAATGCCAATTAACGGCGAGTAACATGATTGTATTTAATTATAAACAATTATCTGTATTGCATTAAATTATGCCTACAATACGTGAATTTTGCAAACTAATTTTGATTAATCAAAGTGTTTTAAATGGGTCTAGGCCTACCAGTTGATTGACAGTTAACCTGTTTGTGACACTCTACGCATGAGTGGCAAGCGATCGCGGGAAATGTGTAGCAAACAACCTGTTAAAGCCGAAGTCATGCGGGTTCGACGGCGAGAGTTTTAGAACGGGTAAATTGTCTCGGAACCTGATGCGATGTAAAGATATGAAGGCAAATTAGATTGTAACTTTTACTTAATTCCAGTCCTATGAAAAAAATTATAGAAAATTTTGTTACACCTAACACATTTCATGTACTGTAGCACCATGTAGTACCGTTTGTGTATGTTTCTAATATGGCGGGAAGACATTTACAGGCGGGATACAGAGTTTGAGAAGAAAGGGAGGGCAATTTCCGCCTTGACATTTTAGTAGAGGGGGCAAACGTCCGCCTTGTAATTTCAGCTGGGGGGCAAACGTCCGCCTTGTAATTTCAGCTGGGGGGCAAACGTCCGCCCTTCACAAATAGGAGGGCAAACGTCCGGGGGGCAAACGTCCGGGGGGGCAACTGTCCTAGATTCGTACACACTATCTTCATATGCCAAACAATGAAGACTAAGAATGTCGATCCAAGGCGGATGTTAAGCTATTCATTGGAATTAATTAAAACATCAGTTTCGACAGAAACGCAATATTATAGTTAAATTGCGTGTTTTATCGTGCGGAGTGATTTTTAGTGCAGTTTCTGTTTTAACGGTACACGATGACTTGGACAACTCGTGCGGTTTCGGAACTGTAATGTACAAGTTTGATAAATACGATTTTTTGATAATAATTTATGTTATTTCTTTCTGCAGAGTACATATAAAAGCGCGTTTGTGTTGATAAATTGAAGCCAGTTATTGTGTTCGTTTAAATTTATTTCATACCAAGAAACGGTTGAAATGTTACTATAAATAATCGGGTGACCTAGACACGTTTGAAGCGGTAGTGAAAATAACTCTACCGTTACGATCATTCCGATTTTTCCGTTTCTAGCGTTCCAAGCGCTCCGGTTATAGCGTTTATACCGTTTACACCGTTTCAAGCGTTTGTAGCGCTCCGTTGCATTTCCATTTCCACTCCGTTCCGTTTCCGTTTCAACAGGAAACGAAAAACGTTTCATTTCCATTTCCACTCCGTTCCGTTTGTCAATTTCATGATTTTCAGTACTGTATCAGTTTTAAAAGGTGTATGATCAGTACAAATCAATCAAGTTGGTGTAGTATATATGTTACAATGCACTGAGAATAGAATACAACTCTACCCAAATACTTGAGCATTTAGTGTATTTATTAAACACTTAATAATAGTGTGTGTTTGTATAATGTTGTTGGAAAGAGAAATAAAAATAATAAAACTTTGCCCGGAGTGTTTTCTCGATCAGATGGTTGGGTAACAGTTCATACAAACATTTGTCATCATCCTGTTATGCTTGAGTCAGGCTCAGTTATAATGTCATTTCCAGACCCTGGAATGTAATTAAAGCACAATTTCCGAGTGCCATGGTCAATACTGGAACATCAACAGCATCAACAGCTGGGGTTATGTTGTAGTGTCGACCCAGTACATTACATAAAATTGTCAGACACAAAATATTGACCAAGTCAGGGTTGTAATAATGATGAAGATGTAATAAACAGGTCTGGTAGGAAGATTTATACTCTTTAATTGCTTTTTTAATTCACCTTGTTTCCCCATCTTAGCAACTGATATAGTTTGATTTCATTTTCTTGATTTCCTAGCTGGTGTTACCTAATTCTTACCCTTTTTAATTGAATAATTCATACATTTTCAATCCTGTATGCATTGTGATCACTTGCTGAAAATTTTAAAAGATTCTGGTTTCATATCATGGTATGTTGTTATTTATTTTCTGTACTTTGCATCTTGGATAACAAAGACACATCACCTTAAGTTAATTTTTAGTAAAACTGGAATATCTCATGCTAGTCCTCCCAATGATAATACTTTCTACAATGTTTCTCCCATAGTCTGTTCAGCCTGTCATGTGGTGAGCTTACAATGTTCAGCCAGTTACCATGATGTACAATAAACATATTGAAGTTGTCATGTGGTGAGCTTACAAAATCAAACCTTATTTATTTCTATGACCACTGCCACAAACTTAACCAAAGTAACAACAAACTAATAAAATAGATCTATAGGATAGATACATTCACCTGTTGACAAGGAAAAACTCTTTTCTTGGAGAAGTGTGCAGAGAAGAGAGTATCTGTCACTATTGAGTAGTCTCAGGGACCATTACCTGTCAATTATACTGATTGTTAACGTTTGTTAACGATCCTCTTATAGCATTAATACTCTACCAAGATGTTGGAAACCAAACACAGATAAAATAACATATGTTTATTATAGTGCAAGTGTATTAACAAAATGAGGTTTGAAATTTCAATTGACATTTCAACATCCAGCCTCTGAGGCCTATATATGTCACAACTCTTGAATCTCAATCCATGTTAAAATGTAGCCTTCCGTAATTTAAGAAACGTGTCTAGCTCTTCCAATTTACAGCAAGAAAACCATGCCAATGATAGTTATTTTGAGGTTATACCTGATTCCCTTGGCTTTAAGCACAAAGTGCCTGCCAGCTAATGATGGTGAAGGAGGTCGTTCAGATGAAACTTGTAGATGGAAGGAACCATTATCTACAAGTGGTGCCAGTGGATGAGAGGTGGAGTCGAGAATTTGTACCTCCGATGATTCCATGGCCCCTCACCATGAGCATTTGGGTCTCAGTCTGACCATAGACCCAATGTGAAAGGATCTTCCAGCAGATCTGCTGCATGCCAGTGCACTACTATCTAGCTTATTTAATAACACAAAAATAATACAATTGTATGCAGTTTCAAATATATCTTTCTTGTGATTATACTTACTGATATAACCAAGGATAATAATTCCAGGCTGGATTTTGTGTGAACAGTGGCTCTGATTAGACTTTGATGCATATTTATGCAGGTTTATGTTCTACATGCTGATACTGTTATCGTTACATTATATTATCAATCACATAAAGCTGTATTAACTTTTGCATGTACAGTGTTTTACTTTCTCAGTTACAGTTTAAATTGGTCTGTCATTTGATATATTACAAACAAATGCATTTGTCTATAGATTTTGGTTAAATAGAAAATAAAATAAAAAATGTTAGATGTGCAAAAATTGCTTTGTATTGTTTTTCTATAATTTGAATATGTGATGACAACTTGGTTTATAAATTGTAATTTTTCTATGTTACAGACAAGATTAATTTCTTGCTTTGCCCCATTTAACCACAGTAGCAAAATCACATATTCATTTGAAACAAGCTTGAGCCCCTTCAGACCAGGGCATGTAGACAACATTTTTCAGAGAGAAGGGACAGTTTCTTTACAAGCATGCATGCACTAATATTTTATGGAAAATTTGGTTAGTTTTCTTAATTGTTTAAAGGCATGTGGGCACTCATATTTAGGAAGTAAATAAGGCTGGTTTTCCTGATTGTTTATATGCATGCAAAGAGAAATAAGGTTGGTTTATCTGATTGTTTATGTGCATGCACATGGTAATATTTAGGTAAGCAGCATGGTTCATTTACCTAGTTGTTTATTTTCCTGCAAGTACTTGTATTTAGGAAATAAATAAGGTTGGTTTACATGATTGTTTATATGCATGAAATGGCCTATTTTTAGGAAAGGAATGAGGTTGGTTTTCCTGATTGTTTAAAAGGCATGCAAGTGATCATATTTAGAGCACTAATGAGGTTGATTTTCCTCAGAAAATTGATTTAATTAAATTGGCAGTTTACACATAATGATTATTAGTTAACAGATGCATAGAGTGACATAGCAGTCTGAAAAGAGAGGTAACTCTTGTAGCTCCCTTCAACTATCAGTAATCATTACTATCACCTTTGGTCTTAAAAGTAACTCTATCTACCTATTCAACTGCTGCACATAGATATCAGAAGGTGAAGGCATTATGCTCACCTTTACTCACAAAATCTCATTATGCTCACAAAAGGGATAGAAACTGTGCCTTCCACTTTTTTAAAGTGAATGTACATGTAAGCAACCTATTCACAGACATTGCAGTTATGTTATCTTATCCTGACTAAAGCATGGTCATATAATTGCTTAACTCCTTAAACAGTTCACACTTTGTTGGAGTCTTATACTTGTAGCCCTTTAGACAGTGCATTCTTTGGCAGGATAGTTAGCCTCAGACTTGTAGCTCCTTGAACAATGCACCCTTTGGCTGAGTAGTTGAAGTCTTATATTTCAGTCATTAGCCCTGATTTCTTGGTCTCTTGTAACATTATTACCTACCTAGCCTTCATACCATACATAGATTAGCCTAAAGAGCACATATATACATGGACCACATCTATTGGTCAGATGCTAAATAAGTATGACAACTTATGATGCATACATGCACATGGACAGAACAGCACAGACATCAGAACAGCACTGACGAGAGAACAATACAGGCAACCGATGAGAAAAGAGCACGGCAGACCAACAAATGGGAGACCCTTGACCATCGGCCTGTTAAACTGAATGTGTACAGCCACTATTCATCATGAGCCTATATATTAAATAAACTATGCAATCCTCAAACGAAACTTTGGAGTGGGTTTAGATCCCTAATTTTGTCACACTCTGAAGTAAAGGTTAAGACTAAAATGTTCATGTGGACTGGAGAGAGGGTTATGCATCTTTGGGCTAAACATTAAACTTAAGAAAGTACAACCCATACAATACTATTGTCTCAGAACTGGTTAATCTAAATAAAAAGAATAAAGTCCACTGTCTAGTTTTTTATGACATGCTGTCCTAAGACAGAACAGTCTACAGCTGCTTAAAGTGAACATTATCTTACTTGGATTTAAATAATTGTTGATGGGTCTTTCAACTAAACCAACAAGTCAGAAGAAACATTCCTTTTATACAGGATGCCCCATAAATAACAGAACCCATGTAAGAATACTAGGATATGTCATGTTTTATCCACTACGGTCAAATAGTCATGCTTGTTAATGTGGCCACCAACTAAGTTGTCAGCCTCAGATGTCTTTCTAGGCTCAAAGAAACCATTAATCAATGTATGCATGTTGTTGCTTACATTATTTGTCAGGTCAAGGTTAAGAAGTTTGAGTGCTGCATGTGAATCGAAATGTGCACAACTCTTGTCTATGGCCACCAACTATGTTATCAAGAATGCATGTGAAACAAAAGGTGCAAAACACCTGTCATGTTCCTTTGATAATAAGTGCAACTACCTTACAATTAAAATTGCCCAGCATTGACATAATAGTGGATAGAGTGTCCGCAGTTGCATGAAGTAAGCTCTGTTGATAGCAGATTAATCTTGAAAGTGAAGCCTGGACTCAAATTTTTGTCTTAATTGCAATTTTCCCAAGTTCAATTCCTGAAAGATGTGCTGCACTGCTGCTGATGATGCTAATGAATACCTTAGGTTCTAATTGTTATTAAAATAATTTTCAGTGTGTCTGGAAATTGTTTTCTAGTTTGTGTAAACCTGAAATATTTTTTGGTAAAGCAAAAGTTCCCCTATCTGTTAATTTTAAGATATATTGAAAGCTATTCTATAAAGACTGCTTGAACGAGACACAGAATTAGTGATGATTTATTATCTAGACATTTTAGAATAAGATAATACATTTGCACAGGAGATTGATATCCAAATTGAAGATGTTTGTTACAAGTCAATAGTTTTTATGTAAAATTGTTTTACACTGGAAACAGAGTTTTGTTTTTTTGGTTTTAGGTGTGTTTTTTTAAATGCTTTGCAATAACCAGTTATGATCATTATAGTAGTGTCTAGCTAGTCTGGTGGAGGAGGACACCAGACAAATATGTGGGTAGAACCATGGCTGTACTGCAGGCCAGCATTATATCCTCCGCAACCTTCTTAAACACAGAAGAAAATTTCAGGATAATTTCAGGTACTGTACCTTCTAATGTTTAAAACTTGAATAATTTAAAAAAAAAAGTTTCATTCAGAAAATTTCAGAACATTTTGTCAGAAGTTACCTTCTTATGTTTAAGTCTCTTAAGAATTTCAAAACTGTTTATCAGTAGTTACCTTTTTATGTTTAGAGTCTTGAGAATTCCAGAACAATTTGTCAGTAGGTACCTTTTTATGTTTAAAACTAAGAAATTTCAGAACAATGTGTCAGTAGGTACCTTCATATTGAAACCACAGAGAATTGAGAACAATATATCAGTAGGTACCTTCATATTGAAACCACAGAGAATTGAGAACAATATATCAGTAGGTACCTTCATATTGAAACCACAGAGAATTGAGAACAATATATCAGTAGGTACCTTCATATTGAAACCAGAGAATTGAGAACAATATATCAGTAGGTACCTTCACATTGAAACCAGAGAATTGAGAACAATATATCAGTAGGTACCTTCACATTGAAACCAGAGAATTGAGAACACTATATCAGTAGGTAAATTCATATTGAAACCAGAGAATAGACCATTTCAAACCAAGCGTCTAGCCAATCCTATTCCGCTGATCAAGTAGACGCTTTGTGAGAAAATCTCGACCTGTTTTGCAAAACTGGGGGCTCTTCACTTCCGGATTTTGTATTATCTAATTGAACGTAATACAGTGCTGAAAATCGTGAAATTGACAAAAGTTCAACGTCTGAATAACCATAAGTTGCCAAATAGTGCACGTATACAATCATCAATTAAAAGTTAAATAAAACAACCGTATTAAAAACGAACTTATATCACGTCCATTTACATGTTAAATATTAAGAAAATTATAATCATTACCGCCATTAAATTTATCTGGCCACACATGATCATCATCATGATCCCATATTACCTGTATAATCACCTTTAATCATCATCAGCAGCAGCAGCATCACCGCCATCACGATCTACATCGTAATCGTCATGGGTATCACCGTAACCGTTTTTACCATTTACATAATAATCATAAACAGCATCGGTATCACCGTCATCATTATCAGCAGTAGCAGCAGCATCACCGTCATTTGCATCATCATTACTTTAGTTACAGGGGTATGGATCTTTGTCAAGCAAATTTTCTTATGCTTCTAATCTTAGTTGTTATATATCTTATAATAAACAATGTTGTAAATTTGGACAATGGTGTCAATATCCCTATTTCTTAATGCATCGGTCACATAATGCGCTATTACGTATATATGATTAATAGGAATTCGTGGACTGCGATTCAAAATCTGCATACAACTTTTGACTTTACTTGATTTGCAATTATTTGAATGAGGGTCTACACGCCTGGCTACGTCTTATATTCCCATTCATGGCTTGAATGTTCTATGCCAAAATGTGGTCTAAAGTGGGCCCTACCGGGTACTTAATTTTTGTAACCATTTAAAGATAGAAATGTATTAATTTAAAATATCGTTTTGTAAATTCATATTACCAGGTATGTTTCTCTATGGGCGTGGGTCCCTTTCATACCATCATAAAGTTCTACTCTAATTGAATCCCTAATTTTATGACATGAGCGGACACCCCAACTAATTAAGCTAATTGGCAGTTTTATGACACCTTGTTTGTCTAGTGGACAGGAAGTGTGACCGTCTTTTCCCCTTCGCAAGAATTAACACATGCATCCGCTATGTAGCTGTGTTTGAAACTGTCACCATATGGCAGTCGTGTGGTTTATGACCTTCACCATTTACAGACCAATATGCATTGACTTACGCGAGGACAACAAAAAGGACAAAACACTAAGGTCTACAATATCTTTTTTGGCTCATAAAAGGACCTAACGCTATATTTAGCAGTACCCACAATGGTGCACTCTTTCCCAACCCCACTATTTTTTCGTTAAGGAAGAGGACACGTGGATGTTGGGATTTCAAGGAACACAATCTAATGTATATTTTCATCTCGTGTTTATTGCAAAGGTATTATTTCAATAGCTCGCCTATTCTTTTGTAGTTAATCCATACCTTAAATATAAATAATTCCTTTATAAAAATGCTTATGATCATTCAATGGACTAAAGAAGTTTGTAAGGATATTTATATAAGTAAAAACATGCGCAGTCTGAAATATTACTACATAGTAAAGTTTCCCCCCTCCACTCTCACTCTTTTAGAACTTATATTTATGCCGCGAAGGTAAATCGTCAATAACGTTGCATATTTTTTCATAGCACATGCCGTTCACGTGTACTTATCATTTTTAATCTCTCAACAGTACCCAACGTTCACACCCTCTCTATCTTCTAAATGGCAGCTTGAAGACAATTATCGATCGATATCATGTTACACAGTATTGTGAAATAATGGGTCGCTCAATTTGACACAAAAATATTTCTTTTCGGCAACTTCAAATGATAGTGACCGTCGATTGTTTCCCAGAATTTTCTTTGTTGTTGCAGTGTTAGCCAGAGAGCCCTCCGCGCCAGAAAGAAATAACACCGCATTTATTTTTTACAACCTTGAAGAAATTAAAATCAAAGTGATGTAATAGCGACTCCATGTTATAAGTGCGTGAACAATGTTGTTAACAGCCGTTAATTGGCGATAATATGTGCAAACCGAAAAAAAAACCCAACTTGTTTTCTAAGAAAGTACGGACACAAATGATGAAATCCTTTGCGCAAGAGCCCCCAGTTTTGACAATCGAAAGAAAACGGGTCAAGTCTCGTAGCGCGAGATATAATTCGGCGCATGCGCACTGGATGTTTGAAATGGTCTATTGAGAACAATATATCAGTAGGTACCTTCATATTGAAACCACAGAGAATTGAGAACAATATATCAGTAGGTACCTTCATATTGAAACCACAGAGAATTGAGAACAATATATCAGTAGGTACCTTCATATTAAAACCACAGAGAATTGAGAACAATATATCAGTAGGTACCTTCATATTGAAACCACAGAGAATTGAGAACAATATACCAGTAGGTACCTTCATATTGAAACCACAGAGAATTGAGAACAATATATCAGTAGGTACCTTCATATTGAAACCAGAGAATTGAGAACAATATACCAGTAGGTACCTTCATATTGAAACCAGAGAATTGAGAACAATATATCAGTAGGTACCTTCAAGTATTTAAATATTACTTTCTGTCTGGGATTATTACATCATAATGTGGTAACAACATTATTGCCCGGCCCAGTCACATTATATTTTGAACCCAGAGGAGGTTACGCATGTTTAGTGTCGTGTGCAAATCACGTGATTGGAAATCCCGCCTACCGATGCCATTTATGAATGGGGCCATTAACGGTTTTATCGCTGATTTGATAAGCGAAATGGGACCTCCTACTTTTCGTCACAGGTGAGTAAATATGTAAATGCCCTATCGAAACATGTAAACAACCACCACGTATTGGCATTGAGTCGCTGTCTGGCCAATTTTTCGATAATTTAACACAGAAACGAAATACTATATTGTTTACATTACAGTTTCACAAAATAACAGAGACACTCTTTATCAAATTGTGTTATTCTTTT
Organism: Sinonovacula constricta; assembly: GCA_007844125.1. Lineage (NCBI taxonomy): Eukaryota > Metazoa > Mollusca > Bivalvia > Cardiida > Solecurtidae > Sinonovacula > Sinonovacula constricta. The sequence continues at coordinate 40,388,229 of CM017562.1, forward strand.
ACGACAAAGTCTTGCGTAACTAATGTACAACAATTTTCAATGTTTTTACTATCAGAAAATCTAAAAAGGCGCCTTAAGTCGTCTCAATTCTTTGTGTTATGTGCTAATTAACTTGGTCGAAATTAGCTATAAGTTCCTTTATTGAAAGGCAATGCACTTAATTTTAAATATAATGTGCATCGTTTTGATTGTTTGATTCTGTCATCATTTTTGTAGTTTTTAATGATACAATATATTTTTCAATAAAAAAGGTTAAAACTGTCTATATTACTTATATTTAACTGCTTAACTACACAATGTCAGACAGCATAAGCATTTTTGTTATCATGACTACATGTTTTATGTTGTTGTTGTAGGTTAATGTGATCTGAGTAAAAATGGACACCCCTATTTTGAATGTGTCTACTAGAGACTCGAGAAAGTGTCTTTTCAAGTGGACAGAACAAAATGATAAAGAAAACAATACAGGCGACTGCTTGGGTCTGGAATCAAGCCGATCGTCAGCAATCAGAATACGGCGTCGTACCATTGGTTTGTTCACTGGACTAATGTGTGCAATCCGTGCAAAAACGCTGATACTTGGACAGTCTCTCATTGGAATACAACACACGTCCTGTTTAACACAAAACCCCCACAATTCGTCGCAATCTAACCATTTACTCGTTGATGTTACCACTCTGACCGCCATTTTAAAAATGACCGCTCTAACGTCCAGCGATCGATAATATAGTCCGAATTTGCGTGCCGTGTGCAAAACGCGCAGCCTCCTCTGTTTTGAACCTTTCTCTAACAAAAATAGTTGAACATCCCCAGTATGAACATTATTGTGTTGATGTGATGGTTTTTACTGAAACCAACCTATTTTTGGATGTACAATTATAGCTTCAGGGACATCCTGTTTGAAACATACAGCATCATGTGGGTAATAACAACATACCATTAGTCGAGTTTTAAAATAGCTGCAGTAGTAAACCATGTGTTATCAAGTCTGAAGTTTTATCAGGTTTGTCCTTGCTAGTTCATCAGCAGTGCCCAGTCATTGACTGATATAGTGGCCCAGCCTATGTAATGGTTGATAGTGTATGTCCTGTGGTTTAGGAATGGTATCATAGTTCATCATCAGGCTTCAATACAGTCACCCGAAGCTGCAGCTTGTGTCTGGGTTGTTTTACCCTCCAGTACTAATGACTTGATGCCATTCGATGAGTGTGGCTGAATGTGTTATCAAAGTGTGACCCTCTTTTAGCATTGAAGATTGTACTACAGGGTGTAGTGTGTGTATTTCACCTGGGATTATTGCAATAGGGATTTTATGTGCATTAAAGGTATATGCTTATCAGTGCTTTACTCATTTATTTTTTTATGTTTAATTTTATGCGTATCACTTTTTAGGAAAAGGTTTTAATATGAAATGAATATGATGCAAAGAATAAAAATATGAAAACAAAAAGATAGCATAGATAGAATATAATCATACAAATAAAAATAATAAGCACCTTCAGCTGTCAAACATTGTTAAACTTTCCTAGCAGGCACTTTGCATGTTCAGTATAAATTACTGCATAAACCTGGTCATATTGCTGTAGCGGTTTCTATGGTATTTTTTTCAAAGAGCCATTTTAACTCAGTTTGTTGAGCAGTTCTCTAGTATTTGGTAGGTCAGTGGATCAAATCTTGGTGGAGGCTCACTTTTTCTTCTCTTTCATTTGGAGCCATGGCTTACTGCTGGAGCCTGTTTGTGATGTGATATGCAACAATGCTGTACAGAAAAACTAAGTCAGATTCAAGGATTCAATTTTTCTCCTGTTAAAATAAAATTGTTAAAAATCCACACTAATGCTTCTTCATCATCTTACATTTACATGCAAAGAAACAATACTACAGATTCAGAAGCAAATATTGCAGATCCTGATCAGACAGCTCCCAGCAAGAAGCTGGCTGAACTGGATCAACACTATTTGCCTAAGCCTTATCAACATTTGCATAGCAGGATTTGTGATAACTGCTTTGTCCCTATTACTCTATTGTTGTTTTTCAGCAAAAGATCTTGTGCAACTTATGAAATAAAAATTAAAATGTGTTAATTTTATGTGAAAAAGACTATATAGACAAAGAGCAACTTTTTCTTACAAACTATTTAATACTCACAAACATAGTCTATTAATTGCCTTATAACAAGCTGTTTTATACTCGGGGTATGTAATGTATGTTTGTGATAAGTCTCACCTGCAGATGTTATTGTTTACCCTTTGTCATTTATCATTTGTCTGCTGTGAGATATCTAGTGTTCATGTTATAGAAGGTGCACCAACCAATTAATTACCTGTATTGTTCTGTGCATTCTTCCCAGCCTCATCATCAAGCAGTAATACTTGACCCTAAGCTTCTTACTTTTGTCAATTTCAAGCAGGAAAAAAGAACTGTAGCTGTTTATGTCAGATTTTGCCTAAAATTGTTTTTGCATTTATAAACACTGGATACGTTGATTTGCATAGTTTTGTCAACAGTCAAGTAAGCAAACAATGGGTTTAAAATATGCAGGATACCCTGCTATTGAAGATATTTAGGGGTATGTGAATGATTATAATAATATATGCATTGAAGTATATCCTTTTTTGCACTAAGAACGTGGGTTTAAATAAAGACAAAGGAAAAGAATTCAAGTACATGTGACAGGTCATATTTTGTTAACTACAGTCTGTAGTTTAGTGTAAGGTTAGTCTTTTTAAAGCTCTACATGATCAAGCTCAGGCAGATAGTGAAGATCCAGATCTATATAGCTTCTATATAGCTTCTTTTAAATAATGGTGCTGTCTGATCAGGCTCCACGCTTGTTTGCTGCTAAGTGTCCGTACCTTGTTGTACTTAGTTATTGGCAAAAAGCTAAATGTTCTGTTCTAGTATAGCTCATTATTAACAGGTGGATTGTCTAAGGGAGCTGGCAGATCTGAATCTACACTATTTGCATAAGTCTTATAAATTCATGATTAATGGGCTAAGAGTAGAGAAAGGAGGTCAAAAAGTTGTAAGATTGTACAAGAACAGTGTTTTTCGCATAGGGAGACATGTAAACACAGGTGATCTCACCTTTATGACTTCTTGTCATTGAAAACTAGTTAATATAGCACAGTGGTTTCTGTTTATTGGATTTATCAACCCATACACCAACAGATGGAGCTAGATGGAGAAAATGTCTTCTTAAAACAAATATAGTGCTGCCTTCACTTTGTATAGCATGCCTTGAACTTCTTGCATGATATCACACTTTGTCACATTATTCTTACACCGGGTAAGCCAGTTATGGAACTACCCTTACATTGCCTGAGCATTAGCTAGGTGTGTAGCACTACCATTATTACTGACCATGATCAAACTCTCGGCCTCCTGTACCTGGAGCCGACATTCTACCATTTGTGCTGCCAGATCTAGTACACACACTTGGTATTGAAACCATTCAGATGGAATTGATTGAATAAATCATATCCTAAACAAGAATGTATGAAGTCGAAAGAAGGTTAGGAAGTTAAATATTTTGTTATGCTGTCTGCAAATAGTACCATAAACTGGAAGTTAGCTTTGCTTCAGTCCCAAGGAGATAAGCCAGACAAGCCTTTGCTCTGAAACATTTCTGGCTGAATTTTTTTATCCATGTTTTGGATTTTTAATGAATATTGAGGCAATCAATTTACTTTTGTTAAAATGTAAATTCATGTGTAAAAAACCACACAAGTACATGTATAAGCCTGTTCAGTACAAGCGACATCGACGAACATGCAATTGTATACAGATAAAAAATGCATCATCTCGAAGGCTCAAACCTCTGTCTGTTGTCTCTGAAAGCTTCTATTACTGGGATAAGCAGGATTTGTCAAAACTAATTCCTTTTGTAGGTAATTTTTATGATCTTTTTCTGCTTATTTTCGTATTAATTTTGATAATCTTGCAAACATACAAGTAATTATTAGGATAGGCAAACAGTGTTTTATTGGTTTCATTTACAATTTCAACTTGTCATTTTCTGTTATAAAGTCCATAGTACATTAACAATTTGCTGCTTTTTCAAGAGGTTATAGCAAATATTATATGTTACCTTCAGTACAGCTTAATATTTATAATATTGTAGGAAACTGTACCTTGTTCAGTTCTCGTTATTTTCATGCATTACTTTTGTCACAAATCTTTGCCTGTACGTGACTTCTTTCAATTAAAATGGTCATTCTATTCACTACTGTATTAGTATAAGCAATGTATAAAGAAATTACAAAATCAAGATTAATGTTAGAATTATCAATGCTAAAATAAACAATAAATATGAAAAAATAGGTTGATCTCAATTTAAAAGTTGAGAATTTAGTTTGCTTTGTAAGTAGTTAGGAAAGATATGCTGTCCCCTTATTTGCAGATAAGTATTTCAACTCAATTAAACAGTCTCACACCTGCCAATGCTCTGTATATCAACTATTTCCAAATTATAGTGTACTAAAGTATCTCCTACTTTTAACCAGTTTGAAACTGACATTGTTGTTTGTAAATTTCAAAGTTTACCATAGTTATATGTTTTGTGTAATGAAGTAATTCTTAATGCTTAACTTATATATTGTATTCACAATGGAAAGCACAATATTGATTATAGAATGATAATTAATGCTTTGATTTCAAAATGACCCCTCATGCAAGTATAACTTAAACCTTTTCTCTAAAACAGAAAAATTAAGTTTTAGAGTTATTGTCCTTTCTGACCTTTTCCACCACAAGGTGCACCTAGCCTAGTGCCTTACTTGACTGAGACACTGCACCCATTAATTCATTCATCAAGATAATGTATTCATTACTTTAACTTAAATGGGTGATTTATTCTCACAGTCGCCACAGTGAAAGAAACAATGATATCTAATGTCAGAAGTGGGTTCTTACAGGGAAGTCTTAAGGTTATTGATTCTCAGGTTCTCTACAGCAGAAGCAGCCTTTGGTAAAACAATGGAAACACTAGTAAGTAATAACAACAATAATGATGATAGTAATAGATATATTAGTGAATATAATGACAGCAATACCTGACCTAACTTGAATTCAGAGAAATAGCTAAGTAGACATGATAATATAAAACAAAACACTTTTAATGATAGTAATGAGAACATTTGTATTAGGGGAACCTGTGGTGTAGCAGTTCCATTTTGTGACTTACAACATTTTACCTCCTTACTGTGATAATTCCAGTCTTAGATATGTCTGATCTTTAATGTGGGATGGTCTTCTCGGAGAGCACCCAAAGTTATACCCAAAGTAGTTTGTTTGAGGTCTAAGTGTTACCACTAGGTATACTGAAACAGTTTGAGGTCTAAATGTTACCAGTTGTTGTACCCAAACAGTTTGAGGTCTAAATGTTACCAGTTGTTATAGCCAAACAGTTTGTCTGAGGTCTAAATGTTACCAGTTGTTATAGTCAGACAGTTTGTCTGAGGTCTAAATGTTACCAGTTGTTATAGCCAAACAGTTTGTCTGAGGTCTAAATGTTACCAGTTGTTATAGCCAAACAGTTTGTCTGAGGTCTAAATGTTACCAGTTGTTATAGCCAAACAGTTTGTCTGAGGTCTAAATGTTACCAGTTGTTATAGCCAAACAGTTTGGCTGAGGTCTAAATGTTACCAGTTGTTATAGCCAAACAGTTTGGCTGAGGTCTAAATGTTACCAGTTGTTATAGCCAAACAGTTTGTCTGAGGTCCTCAATGTTACCAGTTGTTATAGCCGAACAGTTTGGCTGAGATCTAAATGTTACCAGTTGTTATAGCCAGACAGTTTGTCTGAGGTCTAAATGTTACCAGTTGTTATAGCCGAACAGTTTGTCTGAGGTCTAAATGTTACCAGTTGTTATAGCCAGACAGTTTGTCTGAGGTCTAAATGTTACCAGTTGTTATAGCCAGACAGTTTGTCTGAGGTCCTCAATGTTACCAGTTGTTATAGCCAGACAGTTTGTCTGAGGTCCTCAATGTTACCAGTTGTTATAGCCAAACAGTTTGTCTGAGGTCCTCAATGTTACCAGTTGTTATAGCCAGACAGTTTGGCTGAGGTCTAAATGTTACCAGTTGTTATAACCAAACAGTTTGGCTGAGGTCTAAATGTTACCAGTTGTTATAGCCAGACAGTTTATCTGAGGTCTAAATGTTACCAGTTGTTATAGCCAAACAGTTTATCTGAGGTCTAAATGTTACCAGTTGTTATAGCCAGACAGTTTGTCGGAGGTCTAAATGTTACCAGTTGTTATAGCCAGACAGTTTGTCTGAGGTCTAAATGTTACCAGTTGTTATAGCCAAACAGTTTGGCTGAGGTCTAAATGTTACCAGTTGTTATAGCCATGCAGACAGTTTGTCTGAGGTCTAAATGTTACCAGTTGTTATAGCCAAACGGTTTGTCTGAGGTCTAAATGTTATTAGTTGTTATAGCCAAACAGTTTGTCGGAGGTCAAAATGTTACCAGTTGTTATAGCTAAACAGTTTATCTGAGGTCAAAATGTTACCAGTTGTTATAGCCAAACAGTTTGTCTGAGGTCTAAATGTTACCAGTTGTTATAGCCAAACAGTTTGGCTGAGGTCTAAATGTTACCAGTTGTTATAGCCAGACAGTTTATCTGAGGTCAAAATGTTACCAGTTGTTATAGCCAGACAGTTTGTCTGAGGTCCTCAATGTTACCAGTTGTTATAGCCGAACAGTTTGGCTGAGGTCTAAATGTTACCAGTTGTTATAGCCAAACAGTTTGGCTGAGGTCTAAATGTTACCAGTTGTTATAGCCAGACAGTTTGTCTGAGGTCCTCAATGTTACCAGTTGTTATAGCCGAACAGTTTGGCTGAGGTCTAAATGTTACCACTTGTTATAGCCAGACAGTTTGTCTGAGGTCCTCAATGTTACCAGTTGTTATAGCCAAACAGTTTGTCTGAGGTCTAAATGTTACCAGTTGTTATAGCCAAACAGTTTGGCTGAGGTCTAAATATTACCAGTTGTTATAGCCAGACAGTTTGTCTGAGGTCCTCAATGTTACCAGTTGTTATAGCCGAACAGTTTGGCTGAGGTCTAAATGTTACCACTTGTTATAGCCAGACAGTTTGTCTGAGGTCCTCAATGTTACCAGTTGTTAAAGCCAAACAGTTTGTCTGAGGTCTAAATGTTACCAGTTGTTATAGCCAAACAGATTGGCTGAGGTCTAAATATTACCAGTTGTTATAGCCAAATAGTTTGGCTGAGGTCTAAATGTTACCAGTTGTTATAGCCAGACAGTTTGTCTGAGGTCCTCAATGTTACCAGTTGTTATAGCCGAACAGTTTGGCTGAGGTCTAAATGTTACCAGTTGTTATAGCCAAACAGTTTGTCTGAGGTCTAAATGTTACCAGTTGTTATAGCCAGACAGTTTGTCTGAGGTCCTCAATGTTACCAGTTGTTATAGCCGAACAGTTTGGCTGAGGTCTAAATGTTACCAGTTGTTATAGCCGAACAGTTTGGCTGAGGTCTAAATGTTACCAGTTGTTATACCCAAACAGTTTGTCTGAGGTCTAAATGTTACTAGTTGTAATAGCCAAACAGTTTGTCTGAGGTCTAAATGTTACCAGTTGTTATAGCCAAACAGTTTGTCTGAGGTCTAAATGTTACCAGTTGTTATAGCCGAACAGTTTGTGTGAGATCTAAATGTTACCAGTTGTTATAGCCAGACAGTTTATCTGAGGTCTAAATGTTACCAGTTGTTATAGCCAAACAGTTTGTCTGAGGTCTAAATGTTACCAGTTGTTATAGCCAGACAGTTTATCTGAGGTAAAAATGTTACCAGTATAACCTTAACTATGTCAGTGCAGTGTATAAAATTGTTCTTACTGTCTAAGTAAAAGTAGTACATATTTATGTGTATAACTTTTAAGTTGTACTATTTTCAGCTACCATGCAATCATCACTATCAAAGCTGATTATTTTCACACATCTTCGTTTCTTTAGTCGGTACTGTAATAAAAAGGCTGAGGTAAATTGCCAAACAGGTGACATTTATATGGTTTAGTATGTATTTAGTACATCCAGCTGGAACACTTCAGGAAATACACATTACATATGGGGGATATAAAGACATTCTTTGTTGAGCCTTTTTGTACTATTTTACATAATTTTATGTCAAGTGTTGACTGTCTTTTATAAAAAAGATGATTTTGTGTTGGTTTGTTATAGTCTAATGGTTATCTTATCAACAACAAAAAGGTGTGCAACAGTATTTCCTTTACCCAGGGATTTTAGGTTTGTCAAGTAGTGTTTTGTTTAAATCAATGTTCCATAATTACTAAACTTCTTTGCAGTTTATATGTTGTCCATTTTCAAAGAGGTCATTATATTCTGTAGTTTCTCATGTTAATTTTGTTGAATCCAAATGTTCAATATTTGTGTATCTGGAAATGGTAGTTTTGATGTCTTTATAAACTCTAGTACTTTTTATTTGACATCTGATCTTTTTTTTAAAGGGATGACCCTTATTAACCTTTAAACTTAGAGAAAACAAGACTGATTTTGTTTAATTTGTAGAACGAAAAAAAAAGATTAAATTTTGACAAATCCTTTTTATTTTCCTATTAACAATATTTCTTTGAGATCAATCACTCATACCACGAAATGTTCTTGTTTTGTCTTTTTGTTTGTTATATTGAAATATTAAAACAAACTACAACAAGAGGAGGTTTTCATTGTGGATAGTGCTGCATTGGTTGCAGGCACTCGTTTCCATATTCCTTTACCAGTAGTATCAGAAGCTTTCTATGCTGACCAGTATTACTCACTTTGCTGACCAGTATAACTCATTATGACCAGTATAACTCACTATGACCAGTATAACTCACTATGACCAGTATAACTCACTATGCTGACCAGTATAACTCACTTTGCTGACCAGTATAACTCACTTTGCTGACCAGTATAACTCACTATGACCAGTATAACTCACTTTGCTGACCAGTATAACTCACTATGACCAGTATAACTCACTTTGCTGACCAGTATAACTCACTATGCTGACCAGTATAACTCACTTTGCTGACCAGTATAACTCACTATGCTGACCAGTATAACTCACTTTGCTGACCAGTATAACTCACTATGCTGACCAGTATAACTCACTATGATCAGTATAACTCACTTTGCTGACCAGTATAACTCACTACACTGACCAGTTTAACTCACTATGCTGACCAGTATAACTCACTTTGCTGACCAGTATAACTCACTATGACCAGTATAACTCACTATGATCAGTATAACTCACTTTGCTGACCAGTATAACTCACTATGACCAGTATAACTCACTATGACCAGTATAACTCACTATGATCAGTATAACTCACTTTGCTGACCAGTATAACTCACTATGACCAGTATAACTCACTTTGCTGACCAGTATAACTCACTACACTGACCAGTATAACTCACTATGCTGACCAGTATAACTCACTATGATCAGTATTACTCACTATGCTGACCAGTATAACTCACTATACTGACCAGTATAACTCACTATACTGACCAGTATAACTCACTATGATCAGTATAACTCACTATGATCAGTATATCTCACTATGCTGACCAGTATAACTCACTACACTGACCAGTATAACTCACTATACTGATCAGTATAACTCACTATGATCGATATATCTCACTATGCTGACCAGTATAACTCACTATGATCGGTATATCTCACTATGCTGACCAGTATAACTCACTACACTGACCAGTATAACTCACTATGATCAGTATAACTCACTATGATTGGTTTATCTCACTATGCTGACCAGTATAACTCACTATACTGACCAGTATAACTTACTATACTGATCAGTATAACTCACTATGATCAGTATATCTCACTATGATCAGTATAACTCACTATGATCGGTATATCTCACTATGATCGATTTAACTCACTATGACCAGTATAACTCACTATGCTGACCAGTATAACTCACTATGATCGGTATATCTCACTATGCTGACTAGTATAACTCACTATACTGACCAGTATAACTCACTATACTGATCAGTATAACTCACTATGATCAGTATATCTCACTATGATCAGTATAACTCACTCTGATCGGTTTAACTCACTATGATCAGTATAAAAAATAAGTAAAAAATAAGCCATCATGTGGTTTTCTTTGTTAGAAAATAGCTCACTGTGCAGTGTTTCTAGTATAGGAAATACATTTTTGTAATGACAAATTGAGTCGTATGCTTTACTTTCCACATGGATATAGGGCACCAATAAACATTATTTCAACGGATGTTTTTTAGGTAACAATGATTTATTCTGCTACATGAAGGAAAAATTAGATCCTAAAGTGAACCATAATGCCACAATTGTTATTACAAAAAGGTATTTCCTATCTGAGCCACGCTGCATGGTTAGCTATTATTAAACTAAGAAAACCATGTGTCTACTTATGTTTAATCTCATCCACATCATCCTATGTGATGTCGATGTCTAATTTTAGCAGGAATCTCAATCGTTCATTTTTATAGATTTGGAAAGAATGAACATTTTAAGTGTTAATTAACCAGTTTTACTGCCCTAAACTTCAGATACTGCTGAAAACCATCAAAGCTTAGACTTGAGTATGATTTTTTTCTGAAGAAGTTATGTACAAATATCCCAAACAGAGGTCAGATACTGTTACATATATTTGATATAGGCAAACTGTCGGATACCCCCTTATCTTGGCTATACAAAAAAATCATGTACAAGACTTGCAGAAGGCCAGATGTTGAAAAGAATTGACAGCAATGATGAAAGGGAGACTTACAGGTAATTCTTATTGATCAGCCAATTTACCAACTAGATAGTGATATGTGTGCTAATCTGTCATACCAGGTATACTCATATACTCGCTTTCATGTGGGATAGTAGCTGCAAGCTGGCCTATGGTGGATTGTATGTTTTCTGTAGCATACAACAAAGGGTTGTACTTCAGTAATAATAGATGCATGCCATTCTAATGACCATCTACAATCATGATGTATGTGCCCAAACAGATCTTGGAGCTTTCCCAGATTCTAGAATGAGCCTTGAATATGCAGCATCTTGTATCAGAGCCTGGCAGCTTCAGGTTAAAAGTTGAAGAAAGTGGCTGAGGGGGGTAGAAATGTGGCTGAGTGGGTAAAGCTATAGCTGAGTGGGTGGAAACATGGCTGAGTGAGTATCGCCTTGACTGAGTGGATAGAGCAGTGATTGAGTGGGTAGTGTCATGGCTAAGTGGATAGACTTGCTGTCTTGGTGGGTATTGTCATGGCTGATTGGTTTGACATGCTATCCATGGGTATAGTCATGGCTGAGTAGGTGGTCATGGCTAAGTGGGTATAGAGTCAAGGCTATAAAAGTCATGGCTATAAAAGTCATGGCTGAGTGGTTAGAGTTGCTGTCTTTGGGTATTGTCATTAATGGGTGAATAGTCTTGGCTAATTGGGTACATATTTTGTCACATATGAGTGTGTAGAATCATGACTGAGTGGGTAGAATTGCTGTTTAAGTGGGTATTGTCATGGATGGGTGTGTAGTCTTGGCTAAGCAGCTAGAGTTGCTGATCACATGGGCAGAGTTGTTGTCTGAGTGGGTATTGTCTTGGTTGATAGGAGAGAGTTATGACTGAATGGCTAGGGTTGCTGTTCAGATATGTAGAGTTGTTGTCTGAGTGGGTATTGTCTTGGCTGATAGGGCAGAATCATGACTGAATAGTTATTGTCATGGCTGAGTAGGTAGATTCGTGGCTGAGTGGGTAGAATCATGACTGTTGGTAAAGTTGCTGTCTGAATGGGTATTGTCATGGCTGAGTGAGTATAGAGGAATGGCTAGGTTTGCTGCCTGAGTGGGTATTGTCATTGCTGAGTGGGTAGAATCATGACTGAGTTGGTAAAGTTGCTGTTTGATTGGGTATTGCCATGGCTGAGGGGGTAGAATCATCGCTGTGTTAGTAAAGTTGCAGGCTGAATAGGTATTGTCATGGCTGAGGGGGGTAGAATCATGGCTGAGTTGGTAGAGTTGCTGTCTGAATTGGTAATGTCATGGCTGAGGGGGTAGAATCATGACTATGTTGGTAGACTGTGTTGGTAGAGTTGCTGTTTGAATGGGTATTGTCATGGCTGAGGGGGTAGAATCATGGCTTAGTTGGTAGAGTTGCTGTCTGAATGGGTATTGTCATGAATGAGTGGAAAGAATCATTACTATGTGTATAAAGTTGCTGTCTGAGTGGGTATTGTCATGGCTGAGAGGGTAGAATCATGACTATATAGGCGGATTTACTGTCTGAGTGGGTATTGTCATGGCTGATGGAGTAGAATGACTACTTAGTAGAAAGATATGTCTGACTGGGTAGAGTTGATATCTGAGTGGGTATTGGCTGAGGACACTGCAATGTCTTTCAACTGAACTAAACTAATGAAGAAAAAAAACATTGATACATTTAATACAGAATAAACTATTCTAACTTGAATTTTGCAATCTTGGTTTCAAGTTTTTAAATTTCATTTGTGTTTATTTATAATTCATATCATTTCTGGCAGTTGTTGTCTAAATAATCTTCACAAACAGTCATGTTAAGAATAGTTTTGCTTCTATTTTCTTGTGTTTTGAGTTTTGGTTTAAGAGTTGTAACATCCACCATTAATCATTGAGACATCCAGAGACAGTTCTTATATTATAGCAATAACATTTTCAAGATTATGATTTGTGTTGCTGCCTTTTCCTATAATGATGCAGCTACAACTTGTCTATTTTGATTGTTGTTGTGCAGCATCTTTCAGAAACTGTTAAATTAAAAAAAGAAGATATTGTAAAGGTTCTGTCTGCCAGAAAAAGAAGCAAATAAAAAAAGAAAAAAAAATCTTTTGCCATTGCAATTACTGCATCATGTCTGGTTAAACTGGCAGGGTTGGTTGTTTTTTTAAACTTCCTTAATAATTGGTCTTCTTGTAGTGTTTCTTTTGTTTTACAATAAATTCAACTGTGTTTCTAATGCAGTAAAGAAGCTAATGCATCTTTTTGGACTATTCTTTCAACAATCATTGCAAATTTCTACTGAAAAATTCAAGTTAAAAACAATAGTAAATGTCAAGGCCATTGTGGAAATATTGAGACATTATTCCGAAAATCTGAAGTAGGAACTGAAAACATCTTAACTGAATTATTCAACCCTAAATCAGGATAGGTAAATATTTATACATCCTGGCATGACTTGAATGACTCAACAATTTTGTACCCACATGTTTTGGACCAATCCATGAAATAGTCAAAAATTCATTTGAAAATGGTGATAAATAATCAGCATGCATTTATTTATATGATATGGTACCAAAAGTTGGTCATTAAATGTTATAGAAATCAGTATGTATCAATGCTGATCTTAGTTTGAAACATTTAATTATAATTCATTCGTTCAATGTTTATTGAGTATGATTGAATATGAAATTAGAAGCTGTATTCATTAACCCGCAAATGTATAGGACTCTACTATTACATGATACATCCTATGGAAAACATAATAACTAAAATGATTCTTTAAAAAAAAAATTCAAAACATATCCTTTTAATATTGGAATAAATGAAAAGCACAGTTTTATCTAGGAAATATGGATACATTTGTAAAGATACAAGTCTGATTTTTATTTTAGGCATTGCTCTTCTGCCTGTCCTTTCTTTACCAAGCCATGAACAGTATTAAATGCTTAAACAATATACTTAGAGTTGGTAAAAAAAATGTGACCTAGATATGATTCTTTTTGATTTTTAAAAAAAAATAAATATTTGATTTACATTAACATTTATCCCTTTTTCAATTTTTGGGAAATTTTGGCAAGAAATTTAGCTTAAAAAATGTATTGCAGTCTTGTAAGGGGTAAGAACTAAGTGTGTTTGTCATTGTGACAGGTGTTTGCCAAAATTTTAATTTACAAAATGTATTGATCTGTTATTTTTAAAGAAAAAAGTGTCTTGAATCAATTAAAGACACCAAAAGATTATTTTCCTACAGTTGAAAATTTTTTACAATCTTAGTACCACTTACTTATCTAGTATAACAAACTATCCGCTGTTGTAAATCAGAAATGCACATTGTATATTACCAACTAAATAAAGTTTGACAATACTTGTTTAGCATAGTTTTCATAGATAATAAAACAAAAATTAAATGCCTATGTAAAAAACATAACCTTTTATAACTCATCAATGCAGAAAGAATCTTGTTAAGTTTACGTACTACAAACTTAATTAACTTTTTAAAACCTAAGTAACTTAAAAAACTATCAAGCTAGATGCAGTTGAAAATTTCTGTCTGTTTACCAATTGTTTTGGGCAGTTTTGGCAGAAGGTGGAGCGGCAAGTCATCGTGACTGCTGCTTCTGTACTAGACTTGCAGAAAAATATAGCATACAGTGGTAGAGGAAGACTTTTACACATAGTGTGTTTATATATAGACAATTTGCCTATATCTAATATATGCAACAATATCCGACCTCTCTTTTGGAGTATTTGTGCTTAATTTCTGTAGAAAAACATACTTTAGTCTAAGCTTTGACAATTTTCAACAGTATCTCAATTTTGGGGCAGTAAGAATTGTTAATCAATGGTCAAAATGTTCATTCTTTTCAAATCTATAAATAATAACAATTGGGATTTCTGCTTAAAACAGACATTGACATTACAGCAGATGACGTGGATGAGCTAAAACATAAGTGGTCATATGTTTTCTTCGTTTAAAAAAAAGCTAACTGTGCAGCATGGCTCAGATAGGAAATATATGTTTGTAATGAAGATTGTGACATTTTGGTTCACTCTTCAGACAGGTGAAGGACATCAATAAACAGCATCTTGCGAGATCTGTTCCTGTAACAATAGTTAAGATGTTTAATGAAAAATGTTTTTGGTCTTAACTGTTACCATCTTTAAGATGGGTATATTGATGCAATGTCTAATTTCAACCCATGCAGGCTGGTTTGATATTGATATGGGCTGGGACTTGTGTCAGGATATCTAAGTAAGCGAGAAGTATGGTTAAGCAGCTATCCCGGAAATAAAAATAATGACAAACTGGTGGACAGGACCTTTAATTTAAATTAGGTGTACAAATCTTCTCTCCTGGAGGAAGTACAAACACATTGTGTTTTAAGTGTCTAAATTTTAGGAAATGAAACCGTTCATGTTTGACTGCCTGCAAGCCTCCAATCAGAGAATCTGTTGCACATTCTGAAGAGATTTAATCCATAGGGATTGATTGAACAATTACTTTTGTCATTTCTCGGGAATTTAATTTTACATTAAGATAAAATGTTTTGAATTAGAGAAAAAATTATTTAATGTACAAAGAAGCAAAGTTATGTTCTAATTGAACTCAGGTTAAAGTTCTATAAACAAATGACTTTTCTTAAAATTACTAAAAACAGTTTCATTTAATAAGAAGTATAAATTCATTTTAGATTTTATCATACTACAGCATTTGAATATAAATATTAAACCTGATTGAAAATTCTGAGTTCTACAGAAAGACATTTTGCAATTTATTGGATTTCAGTTCCCTGAATTAATATGCAATTATATATAAAAAATTAATCGTATTTTGTAACAATGTTAACTAAAAATTACAAACCTTTCTTAAAGCTTTTCAAAAATTTCTTTTGTATTGAGTTTATAGCACAGAAGACCAACCAAAAGCATTATGTCTGCCCTCTACTTGGGCCCAATTTCATAAAAAACAACAACAAATTAATGCTGGTTATGTTTAAAGTATGGGTGTGGAGCAAGACAGTGAACCGGATATACTTAGGCTGTAAGATGTTTATGATTATCTAGGTACACAAACAAGAGCCAGTTTTAACATGTTAATTGGGGTCAGCCAGCAATAAAACTGGATCAATTTACCAGATTTGCCAGGTCACTGATTGCACTAGGATGTCATAAAATGTCAGCAATCTTTTCATTTAAAGTTTGGCTGTCACTTCACTGTCCAAATCAATCTCTCCTTATGGCAGTTGAACAGTTATCTACATGTACAGGTGAATTTCAATCTTAAGACTTAGTGCAGGGTCATGAACTTGTGTGTGTTGATATATACTTGATGAAAGGATGTTTTAATATATAGTATATTGTGTAAAATTTCATCAAAGTTGTAGGACATAATGTTCAGCATACATGCAAAATCTTACCATACATCCAGTATTTGTTCATAATTGTACCATATATTTAGTAAAAATATTCAAAATCTTACAATATATTCAGTGAACATTTATAATCCTACTATGCCTTTAGTATACTTTAAATACTACATATGCAGAATACATTTAAAACCCTACCAAACATATAGCATACATTATTAAAATCCTACCAAAAATATAGCAAACATTCAAAATCCTTCAAAACATACAGTATACATTCAAAATCCTACCAAACATACAGCATACATTAAAAATCCCACTAACCATGCAGCATACATTCAAAATCCTACCAAACATACAGCATACATTCAAAATCCACATTCAAAATTTTATGAAACATGTAGTATATATTCAAAATCCTACCATGCCTTCAGTATGCATTCAATATCCTACCAAACATACAGTATATATATTAAATTCTATCATACATACAGCATACATTTCAAATACAATTATACATTCATCATACATTTAAAAATCCTTCCATACTTTTATCATAGAGTCACTGTAGAGAAATAATTAAAATGTAAATTGTCTAAGAAGTTAATCCATCTTAAAAAGAAGCATCCTTGTTGACTTATTAACAAAAGGGTGAGCAGTATGCATGTGATAAAAATGTTGTTTTTGTTTCAATAAACTGAGTATCCTGGATTTAGAGGAATTTTCTAAACTTGATAAGAATTTGTGACACTTTTACTGCTTAAACCTTTTACACTGCAAACAAGGCAGGTCTGTTTTGCCTTTCTATATTTTGTACTTGTTTAAACTTCAGCAATCAACTTTCTGAGTGTAATAAAACATTATAACATGTTGTTATAATGTTATACATTTTAAATCATTTATGCTATATTTTGTAGGATCAGAAAAGATATTAATGACAGGTATAATGTAATTAATTCCACCACACATAAATGCTTGCTCATAAAGCATGCAGCACTGAAGTTAATATGATGTACATGTGCATCATATTGATTGTTTTATAAATGCTATATCTGCTGGAATGTTTGACATAGGTAATGTAGTAACACTATTTTGTATTATCCTCATGGTAACTTTATCAAACTTGTCACTGCTTTGATTCTCTCTAGTTACACTTGTCTGCCATAAATTAATGCAGATGTGAATAAATATAAAACTTGAAACTAAAGGAAATTATGTTTCTCATGTTACTTTATGTTTTGTCAGTTTTGCATTAATTGAACAGCATAATTTAAAGTTTAGATGCATTTGGACAAAGAACTTTGAGTCGCAGACTAGTCTATCTTTATGGTCCCTCAATGTGTGGGTTTGAGTCTGTCTCCAATGCTCCTCAATGTGTGTGTTTGAGTCTGTCTCCAAGGGTCCTCTAATGTATAGGTTTGAGTCGCTCTCCAAGGGTACTCAATGTGTGGGTTTGGGTCCGCTTCAAAGCATCTCAATGTGTGGGTTTGATTCTGTCTTCAAGGCTCCTCAATGTGTGTGTTTGAGTCTGTCTCCAAGGGTCCTCTATGAGTGGGTTTGAGTCTGTCTTCAAGGGTCCTCAATGTGTGGGCTTGAGTCTGTCTTCAAGGGTCCTCTATGAGTGGGTTTGAGTCAGTCTCCAAAGGTCCTTAATGTGTGGGTTTGAGTCAGTCTTCAAAGGTCCTCAATGTGTGGGTTTGAGTCTGTCTCCAAGGGTCCTCAATGTGTGGGTTTGAGCCTGTCTTCAAGGGTCCCCAATGTGTGGGTTTGAGTCTGTCTTCAAGGCTCCTCAATGTGTGGGTTTGAGTCTGTCTTCAAGGCTCCTCAATGTGTGGGTTTGAGTCTGTCTTCAAGGCTCCTCAATGTGTGGGTTTGAGTCTGTCTTCAAGGCTCCTCAATGTGTGGGTTTGAGTCTGTCTTCAAGGCTCCTCAATGTGTGGGTTTGAGTCTGTCTTCAAGGCTCCTCAATGTGTGGGTTTGAGTCTGTCTTCAAGGGTCCTCTATGTGTGGGTTTGAGTCTTTCTCCAAGGGTCCTCAATGTGTGGGTTTGAGCCTGTCTTCAAGACTCCTCAATCTATAGGTTTGAGTCTGTCTTCAAGGCTCCTCAATGTGTGGGTTTGAGTCTGTCTTCAAGGCTCCTCAATGTGTGGGTTTGAGTCTGTCTTCAAGGCTCCTCAATGTGTGGGTTTGAGTCTGTCTTCAAGGGTCCTCAATGTGTGGGTTTGAGTCTGTCTTCAAGGTCCTCAATGTGTGGGTTTGAGTCTGTCTCAAGGTCCCAATGTGTGGGTTTGAGTCTGTCTTCAAGGGTCCTCTATGTGTGGGTTTGAGTCTGTCTCCAAGGGTCCTCAATGTGTGGGTTTGATTCTGTCTCCAAAGGTCCTCAATGTGTGGGTTTGAGTCTGTCTCCAAGGGTTCTCTATGTGTGGGTTCGAGTCTGTCTCCAAAGGTCCTCAATGTGTGGGTTTGAGGCTGTCTCCAAAGGTCCTCAATGTGTGGGTTTGAGTCTGTCTTCAAGGGTCCCCAATGTGTGGGTTTAAGTCTGTCCTTAATGCTCCTCAATGTGTGGGTTTGAGTCTGTCTCTAAGGGTCCCCCATGTGTGGGTTTAAGTCTGTTTTCAAGGCCCCTCAATGTGTGGATTTGAGTCTGTCTTCAAGGCTCCTCAATGTGTGGGTTTGAGTCTGTCTATCTGCAAGAATATTGGTTGGTAAACAATTCAATTAATTGAGTTATAAACAACAAAAAAACTATATGCTTTCAGTATTATATTTACAGAGATTGCTTCCTGTGATTAGATCACCTCAAAGGGATTGGGTTGCATTTACATTTACACTTTTTATCTCTTTTATCTTTTTTGCCTTTTTCTAATTTTGTGGTATCTTACTTCAGCAGTTTGAAGAGCTTTTTTACCTTGCATAAAATAGATTTGTAGTTGGATTACCAGTTTATCTGACTTTGAAGGGCCTAACATGCTAGTGGGATATCTTCTGTTTTTGTCAACAGTGTCTGAAATGGAGTGCTTTATTGACTTCCGAGGTTTACATTTGTAGAACCTGATCACAGCTTGATATGTCATGGTATCTTGTTATTCAATTTGCCTTTCATACTTTGTAATTAAAATGATGTTTTGATGAAGTATCTTTCTCCATTTCAAAAGAGTAATCTAGCAAACAGTATTGATCCTGGTTAACTAATGTTTATGTTAAGGGCAGATGGTGCCGCTTCATGCAAATTAACTCTTAGCAGGCTAATCACATTTTTTGCAAGGAATAGTAAAAAGATATAGATACAGAAGAGCCAACTCCCTTCTGGGAGCTGTCTAACCAATATCTGCACTTTTCATTGTTTATTCATTATCAATAAGTATATTTCACATTTACATGCAATATGTGTAATATATAAGCAGTAGACAGAATTTAGCCAGAGGTCTTAACAAAAAGCAGCATGGTTAAAGGAAAGAGCAAATGGTTTAAACCATAATACACAGAAACGTTTCTGGATTATAATTTGATGAAGCGTTAGAAATATTCAAACATCACACTAAAACAGATTGAAGTATTATGCAAACAAAACACTAAAATAGATTGACATTTTATGCAAACAAAGTACTACAAGGGAATAAAGAAATCAAAATAAATCCTGTTTGCAGCCAAACAGTGGAATCTCCACAACCACTGGTGTTATGGGATTTAGTTCTGTGGATACGTAGATATTTCTTACTTTTGCCATCTTGACCAGTATCATGCAATTTTAGAACTACTTTTAGTTAACTGATTTTTAATTTATTAACTTGTATAATGTCGGTCCAACAGTTAGGTTTATAGCTAAGTGATAAGATGTATGAATGCATTTAATCATGGACACTTTAAGCAGCTTGGTGTCAGGGATTTTTTTTGCCTGTTTTGAAGACTGATATTAGGTCTTGCTTACAAAATTGCAAAAAAGTATGTTTATACCCAATTCAGTGAATGAAAAAAACTTGTTAATTGTCATCCTTGGTCAAAACAAATACATAATTGTCTACTTCAGTCACATGAGAAATAGAGATATTAAAAGGAGTTGAATGAACCAAATACTTTATTTTTCTTTTTATTATTTGATATATATGATACATTTTCAGTTTTTCCAAACTTTTTTTTTAAATGATGCAACACAATTTCCAATTCTAAGGATCTGATTGTCTCCTCAAAATGGTGAGAACAAACTGTGGATGTATACTTTCTGAGTCTGTCTGTAAAATAAGCCTTCTCTCCCTACTGTCTGATCTGTACTTTATTTATTCCACTTGGGCTTAGTTAAATCTGTCTAGTTGGGTCTGCCAAGTTAATAGTCGTCACAGATCCTAGCTCATAAAATGTAAGTAGTCTTGTGTAATAAAATACCCATTCTGTAATACAGCTTTTTTTTGTAATGGTTTCAGATATATACAATGTAGTTGATCTGTACAGTTGATTCTCCTAGCAGTTCAGTATACTCCCAGTCATGGACCATACTGACCCACAGTATATTTTCACTTGTTGGAGACTAAAGGCTTAATCCCATTCTTTGTAGATTTATTAACTTTTAGCCTACTATGAGTATAATTATAAGGCTAAGTCAAATAATGTAAATCCAGATCAGTCAGTTCCCTGCTTTTGGGAGCTGTCTGAGCAGGAGCTACACTATCAGCTGCTCAGTCTCTGTTTATAAGTAAATCAACCCTGGCATATAATATATATAATATTCAAGCAAAGAGTCCAGAAAATTTAGCATTTTTTTTTTTTAAATGTAGCAAGCTAATGGCTTATGGATTTAGAATAAAATAATGCAGATCTGGATCAGGCAGTTCCCATGCAGATTGATTTAAGCTTAAGAAGAGGCTAAGAATAAACTCTTTATTGTACATAACAGGGTTAGGATATTGCAAATAGGTGTGGTAGTATGCTAGATATTCACAGCTTGCTGTATAAATGGAGGCAGCAGTTTATCTACTTTAAGCTATCACAGCTTCAGGCAGATTAAATAATTGTTGATAGGACCTCTAACCTAAGAATAAACAACAACAAGAATTGCCACCATGGCTGTCATTGACACATTCACAAATATATCGACAAATTATTTGCTGTTGATTTAGTGTTGATACTCATATTGATACTACACCTTCAGATCAAAATGATGACAAAAAGTATACTTTCTAGTACTTAACTGGTTCATTTAAAAATAATGATAACTGTTATGTAGTTCACTACAAAAATACTCCTATCTAATGACAACCCTTCTAGCAACAGGTGTGTGAAGTCTCTAGTTTAATCAATGCAATTCTTTATTCTGCATAAATATTAATATCATCATCAAAGAACATATGGCATCATATACAAGATATTATACTAGATAAGTACAAAAATAATAGTTGTATCAATCAAGAAATAGTATTATATACAATTATTTTGTCACAGCAGTTTTTACAAGGAAACAAACAAAAAAGTATGCCATATATGTTATATACTTTATCACAGTAAAATGGTATGCATTATTTACTCAACCTTTCTTTGTATAAGCAAGTTAGACAATTTTTTACTAATCATCTAAACAATACTTGCTTGTAAATTTTGCATTAATTATTGAAATTTTGGTACATATACTGTTATGCATACCTTGCTAAAACAGATAATAATGATCATTTAAGGACTTGTTGACCTTGTACAAGCTTAAATTTGTATCATTTTCGCTGTTAGTGACATGCTATACTAGTGATATTATCTGTTAATGACATGCTGTCTTAGTGATGTCATTGGTTAATGGCATGCTATCTTGTGATGTCAGCTGATAATGACATGCTTTCTAGTGATATCAGGTCGTAATGACATGCTATCCTAGTGAAGCCAGCATTATATCTTAGTCAAGTGGTCAACAATTTAGAATGTCTGAAAGATTGTGTTGTGAAACATTCAACCTGACAGAAAGTCATTATACTGTAACATTTTGCTCTAGTCACTAAAATTTGTTAAACCTGTAGCTTGCTACATTTTGTTTAAAAAAAAAGCTTAATTCTTAGTTGTTGTTTTCAGTATTACATATGTTAAATGTCATGGTTGATGCTTATAAACAGACACTGAGCATCACATACTGTAGATCCTGATCAGATAGCTCCCAGCAGGGAGCTGGCTGATCTGGATGTACACTACTTACCTAAGCCTTATAAATACATGAATAGCAGGCTAGGAGTTTAGGTCAGCATAGCCCTGTTATCTACATAATCTTACTGTTTATGCAGAACAGTCTAATTAAGTTACCAATTTGCAAATAGTTAGCTTAACTTATTCACATTAATACAGACAGCCTTAAAGAGTCTGAATACCAAACATTCTGACATCCGATCATCGTCAAGAGTAAACTAGGTTAAAATTGAAATAACTGAAAATTAACTTACAGGAATATACAATTATCAAAATAAAATCATAGGACAACAACACTTAATCACTTCTAAAGCAAAATAAAGAGATGTTAATGATTATTAAAAACAAAAAGTCAGTAACAGCTTAGGCAAACTATGAGGCTTATTCTTGATACTTATTCCATACTATGTCAGACTTAAAACTTGGAAGTAGAATTTAAGGTTGGAAGTCTTTGAAATCAAGGGCCTTAAAAATAAGAGGAAGAAAATTGGTATAACATTATTATATACATTTTGCAGAAGTACATTATTTAGTGTTAAATGTTACCACTAATTGGAATTCACTGTGTATGTTTAATACAAACCACTTTAGAAAATTGATGTAAATGATTAAGTCCAAATTACATACGCAAATTAACTGTCTCCTTTAAGAGATAGATTAGCATAAAGTCAGCCAATTAACTCTTAACCTGCTAAATACAAATTGCTCAAATTTGGATCCTGATAAGCTAGATCTTGGTAGGAGTTGTCTGACTGGGATACACACTATTTGCTGTTTAAAGAGTCAAGCAATGTTAATTAAACATAACTAAGCATAAGTATGGGCTTTTGACAAGGATAGCAGGCTTAGGTTTCCTTCCCATAAGTAGTGTTGTTCAGCTGTCGGCTGGGAGTCTGGGTATCAGACAGAGTTAACGGTGATATTGGGCACAGTATACATCAATTTTCTCAAAAAAAACTAAAAACTATTGTTACCCAAAAAGATTTCTCAAATTGCTGTTTTTCATTATTACACATTTTTGTGAAAATTGTGAAGTATAACAGCATTCTCGTCAACACAAACAGGTATTTTCTATCGGAGCCAAGCTGCACAGTTAGCTGTTTTTAAACTAAGAAAACCATGTGATCACTTTCTTTTGAGAACATGTTATCATCCTATGAAGTCAATATAGAGTTTTAGATGAAATTATTTATAGATTTGGAAAGAAAAAAAACAAATGAGGTTAAGTGTTTAAAATACTCCAGACTTTTATTCGTTCAGAAACTATGTCCAATTTCCCCAAAACATGGGTAATAGGGTAATATACATGTAGAGTTACATGTATTTGATATAGGCCAACTTTTGGATATCACCATTAACAAATATAGCAGGATGAAGGTTTAGAAGGTCAAATGATTTAAAGTTTTTTTTCTTTCTTTTCTGCATGTGTTTTGATTAAAAAACTAACTTTTTGTAGTACATACTTTTTAATCTCATTACTATGGTCTTATAGAATACAAGTATATCCTATTTTGATGACATTTTCATTGTCACAGTGTAAAATGTGAACAAACTTAACTCTTGTTTTAAAGAATAGATATCAAGGTTATTTTGATGACATACAGATATACGCTTTACATTTTGAAAGTCATTTTTATTGTATAGTGAAACATTTACCCTCTGTAGGGGTCATGAAAAGTAGTGTGCTCTGACCTTCATTTCCTCACTTCCTCATTGCTTATGCTTGAAAACATTTTTTTTTTACCTAGTATTAATATGAATAGAAGTTTGATGGTGTTTTTTAAGTATTCTAAAATACCTGTCATTACTCATATGTATGAAAGGTCATATCAGACAGTTTAAACCAGTCAGACAGTTTGGACAAGATTTTTTTAATTCTGAAACAACCACATCAATATTTTATACATGAACATATCCCACAAAATGTTGTTTATTGACTTCCTCCATCATTAGGAAAAATGCAGCATAACATTACCCTCACATCAGTACAAACATATATTTCTATCTGAGCCATGTTGCACAATTAGCTATATTGATCTTAGAAAACCATGTGGCAACTTACATTTTAGATCAAGTTAAAGCATCATCCTGGCTATACCCTCTGATGTCAAGATCTATTTAAACAGACATACCCATTATTATAGCTTATTTAGAGGTTTTTAAAGAATGAGAGTGTGTTGTCTATGCTTAATACTGTCTAATGATTAAAGATGTGTTCAAAATTGTCTCTATTTAGACTGAAGCATGGATGTATGCAGAAATAATGCCTATTTTCATTGAAACAGGGGTTGTTTCTTATATTTTATATAGGCATACTGTTGGATACTACCTTAAAATAAATGGAAGGAAAATCATTAAAAAGTGCAAAGCATATTAGTCAGACAGAAAATAAGGTAAAAAATGAGGATTTATCCTTTAAATGTAATAATATCTTTTGGACATGTTTAATAAATAGTCAGCGCATTGTTTCACATTAACTATACAATCACCGTCCTATATCGGCACGTGTGTGAGCATGAATTAGTTCACCAGAATCAAATACATGCTCTAGATGGGGCTATATCGGTACAATGAAGTTCAGTTTGTGTTACATATTATAGTCACATTGTACTGCTTGGAATTTAGCTGTGTGACTCTTTCATTTCCCTCCTTATAATGGATCTATATGGAACTATTTCTTACTGCACTTGGAATAGTTTAACTATGTTCGGTCTGGTGCTTTTTTCTGAATGGTAACATTATAGCTGTATCTCAGTGAATACAAAAGTGATCTTTGATCTACAAGTTTAAGTAACTTTCAAATCTATAAATTTATGATTTTTTTCAACTAGATTAAACTTTGCAAATATTAAACCAACCATCAATAAATCAATAAGAAATCAAGGCCAAACATTTATCTTGTTATACATTTGCCATCAACATTGCAACCAAAGTGGTCTCATGTGATGCTTCAGTTATAAACATGTGCGCACATGCAGGATGTTGAATTCATGTAAACCTAAAACAAATGATGTTTTAAATCTTTGAAGTTGTGATTTGTGAATGTGAACTTATAGCTATCATGATACCCTGCTTATATAGTAGTGGAGGTAGAAGTCTTGTAACTGGCCTGTTGTTGGTGGTTCTACCCTCACATTTGTCTGGGATCTTCCTCCACTAGAAATGGCTGAACTTTGTAGTATGACAATAATTGGGAAGGTGGGATGTATTTAAATTTAAATTTAAATCCAATCTAAATCCTGCTGTAGACAATAATAATATAAGACATAAATTTGGGTTAGATCCTTTTTAAATAATTGCATGACAGTTTCAGTTTTAAAGAGAATATATAAAGCTATATGACTGTAACCTCCTCACGCATAAAGATTGCTATTATATCTTTACTTCCTTGCCTTCCATATCCCTCTACCCTTGGATAAGTTATAAATCCTCTGAGGGTAATCAGTGGCAGGTTGCCACCTACTGTATTTAAAGATTCCTCACAATTTTAGAGCTAATGAACCATCTTGAGTGCCTTCATTGAGCTTATTCCAAACACCTGGAAGACTTATTCTGCCCACCTAGAAGAAGCAGTTACAAAGTGTAACCCTTAACCCTTGTCATGCTACGTTAGTTAATAACCAATGCTAAACTTTTAGTTAATTACTAACCATTGCTAACAGTAAGTAACAGGAGGTATTTTTATCTTAGCAAAAAAGTGTAGATCCTGGTCAGACTAGCATCCCTTCTGGATCTGGATCTGGATCTAAACTCTGTCTAAGCCTGACCAATTCTTGCACAGCAGTATAAGCTATATTTGCTTATATTCTGTAACAAATATTTACCACTTGCAAACAACTTCATGCAAAGTTAATTTGAAACATTTCTATAAACTAAGAAGTTAAATATGCAGACCAGAATAGTCAGCATAAGTCTGATCAGTTTGTTGTACTGAGCAGGCTAAGGCGGCCAACAGTTACCGTAATATAATATAATGAAAGGAAGAACTGGAGACAGTAAACAACATTAGAGAGATTTGTTGTATCACTGGGGGACTTTTTGAGTTCTTTATGTCACATCTTTATTACATTACTTGTTTTCTAAGTATTTTAAATTGAGAATTAACATTAAATTAGGTAGATTTGAAAAGGCATACAAACCACCTGACTGTATTTGGCCATGGCAGGTGAACATTGATCAAACATAATGAAGATATTTTCCTTTGATCTAGAATGATAATGCCAGAATAATGTACAGATGCTGTTCAAAGAGAACATTAATATGTAAACAGCTATAACAAAAGTGTTGCATGGTACCTTGGGATGTATGGTATTACTGATATATATTGTGTATTGTATATACTATTATGCTTTGACTCATCTGGATTTCAAGTCTGTAAATCCAGGCTATTTGTAACAATATTGAAATCCAATGGGGAGGTATTAAAAAGCACTTGTTTCATTGGATAATTACTTCTTTTGGTTTCTTCTGTCTTTACTTAGAATAAAAACAGAATAAAGGAGGTTTCAACTCTATTTATGTTCACTTTAAACTCTTTCTTTTCAAAACCCCACTTTTTGGTGAAATGTAACATCCATATTTTGCATTTTTTATCGCATTCTTGGCAATACATTTATTCTTTATGTTACCATACATAAATGTACAATTTTATTTCAATAACACTGCATCCAGACACATTGTTGATCAACTTATTTTCTTCATTACATGCATTTTAGATGCTTCACACATCTTAAAGCATTATTGACATGCAATTGATGGAGTGTCGGCTCCAGGTTCAGGAGGCCCTGTGAGTGATCCCAGGCCACGACATGCCAAAGTCGCTAAAAATGGTAGTGGTATAGCTTCCTTGCTATTGCTTAAGCAATATAAGGTTAGTTCCATGACTGGTTGGCCCGGTGTCAGGATAATTTGACTGGGTGTGGTATCATACCAGGTGTTAATGGCATGCTTTACACTGTGAAGGCAGCACTATATCTGCTTCAAGTGGATACCATCTCCAGATAACTGAAACACTGTTGGTGGGACAATAAACCCAATAAACAAACATTATTTACATGGTACAAAGTCCTAATTACCCTATTTGTATAACATGACAACTAAGAAGGATTTTTAGCATTGAGCTACAAAAAAATAATTTACTCCAGACATTGAATATAAACACTCTGCTATTTATCTTTCAAAATCATTCTCTGTAGAATTGTTAAATAAATAATACCCAATTAATCAGTTGTATCAGCTCATTAAGAGCTTACATTATTTGTTGCTATCTTGCTGCCTCATAATTAATGTTTATCTTATCTTATTGTGAATGATAAAAATTGATAGTAGGTTTTCTTCTTGTGAAAATGTATTCCAGCTTTCAGCAGGACCTGTCACAACATAATAATCTAGCTTAAAATTAAAAACTATGAAAGCTTTAGGTAGTAAAAAATTAGATTTGATTTTAGTTACTTTATTAAGATATAACATCAAAACATTGAATATTAAAACAGTTGTTCAGATTGGTTGGTAATGTTGTTGAAGTTCTATATCCACAATGACACTGTTATCTTGGTAACTACAAACTGATTAGGCAGTGGCAAAATGTATAGAACTAGATCAAGTAGCTCCCCTCTCAGAGCTGTCTGATAAGGATATACACTTCTTGCTTCATGGTCTCCATCAGTATGTGAAGTTATTTTAGTAGCAAGTTATAAGCAAACAAGACTTTAGTAAATGTTATTAGCAAATGCAGCAGATAAGGAGTTAATGTAAGATCACTATGATCCACATTATTAAAGGTGTGTTCTTATTTCAAAGTTCATTATCTTAGTAATTAACTATGAAAGGAAGGAAGCAAAAGAGTAATTAGCCATAATTATCATGCTTCATTTTATTGATTACTTCTACTTTTTTATTCATTTTCTTACATCTACCAGAAAAAAGGATCGTCAAAATATTGTTTAAGGCTAAGCAGAAAATAGTTCAGATCCTGATAAGATAGCTTCTATTGAAAACCAGCTCATCTGGATCTACACTCTCTGCTTAAATCTGAAGTTGTATTTGGCAAGGATATGTATGTAAAGTAGTTATTGAGTGTGGAACTGGCTCCTTGGTGTTTACTACTTCCACTCACACAGTTAGAACTTGCTTGTTAAATTCTGTGGCATAGTTGTGGGGACCTTATATAATATAGAATTAGTCCAAATTGCCTCATTTTATTCTGCCCACTTGCTGCGATTTCAACAAAACTGTCTCAAAGGTGGTGGTATTATGTGTGTCTTCAAGTACAGAATGCTTGTGGTGTGTCCAGATTTGCTGGTTATGCTGTAATCCAAGCCAGTTCTAAAAACTTTAAAATAACTTAGCTAAAGAGTTCACCTATGATGAGACCATGTGTTTAAGAACCTATATTGCTAGTCTAAAGGTCAAATTTAAGGTCAAACTGTTTGCCTTGATGGGATTGTAACATAACAATGTTAGCACTTAGATTCATCAAATATTGAGAAATAAAGGATAATTTAAAATCATTCAAATTTTGACACTCCCTTATCAAACTATTCCAAACTTAATTGGCACATTTACATCTAAGAAAAGATGAAGGTTTTGATATTTGAGCTTATTTTTGGCTATGTATTATGTGAACTTTTTAAAACAGCTTACAATAACGAAATTTTAGTAATTCAAAACACACAGTTTTGTACAGTTTAACATTTGTTGCAAAGGTATTAATATGTGTAATTGCCCAAGATGGTTTTTTCCTTTATATTGTGAAGACAGAAACAAATTGCTGTGATTTTACCTCTATGGGATTTTATTTGAATTTGATGTTCCACTCTTGAACATCTAATTTATTTTCCTTGACCTAAGTACCAGACATGGCAGCGCAGTCAGTAGAGCATTGGCTCCAGATATGGAGGCCCCGGGTTCAATCCCGGGCCGTGACATACCAAAGTAGCTAAAAATTGTAGTGATATAGCTCCCTTGCTAATGCTCAAGCAAATATAAGGGTTGTTCTGTGACTGGTTGACCCGATGTCAAAGTAATATGACCGGGTGTGGTATCATGCCAGGTGTTCATGGTGTGCTATACACAGTGAAGGCAGCTTCATATCTGCTTCAAGTGGACACTGTCTCCAAAAAACTGAAATACTCTTGGTGGGACATAAACCCAAGAAATTAACAAACTTTATGTAAGTACACGTATGGTAATTCATATTAATGCAATAATGCTTGTCTTTATAAGACTTCAGTCTTTTTTATGCTCTATTTTCTTGTTGATTTGACCTGTTGACACTGTGAAGATTCAGAACATGAATACATGAATAAAAGCAGCTTAAAGATACCTTTCTGGTCATTTAAAGATTTATTTGGCCCAACTTAAATCCTTTAAATACCCCAAAATAAATTAAATTGGAGATTAAATGCCATGCATCACTTCCTTGATACATGTAAATCTTTTTACCATTGAAATAGATTCGCTCTTAAAATATACAATTAATGAATTCCTCGTTATTCAGTAGTTCAGCAGTTGAATTTATAAATGAGGTATGAGATTTGCCATTTGGGTATATACGGTTTACATGACCTGTGTCATTCTTGGTTTGCAGCTTATACTTATAGCAGCCTTGTCTATATTTTAAGCATCAACTGCTCTTTCAAAATGTAAAAAAATTAAAGAAGATTCTCAAGGGTAGCAAAAAATGTAACTCTGCTGTGTGTGTGCCAGTATACATGAAGCAAGCTAAAAGTTTTATGACTATATCTTGCTGGATCATAACATATTGAATTAGAAAAAACTTTGATTATCTTTAATCCATTTTGGTCTGATTGTATATTTGATCTTTCACATTTCTGTTTTCTGTAAAAAAGGTGGGGTAGCATCACTGTAAAACTCCAGTTATCTGCCCATAATAGTGCCTGTGCATTGTGTTTATGCTTCCCAGGATATTCTCATAAATTCAGGACCAAGGCTGATTGGAGTGTCTTTAAAAGTCATTTAATCGTCCGTGATGGTATAAAATTTCAATTACCTGTAAATATACTTATCCATAACCACTTTTTACCAATATGGCCATGTTTACAAGAATTTCAATTTTATTTTTAAAGCTATCGACAGGCAAAAATCATTTAAAACAACCCTCTTTATTTAATTTAACCACAGGTTAAAAAAGAGACAGCTATGATGATTATATGTTCAGGAAAACACTTGTTCCCTGCGGTCCTTCATGATGGTTTATCTCTTACTCCCAGTTAATTCGTGCACTTCCATGATAAAACTTTCTTTTTAACTCCCAGACTTACAGTGTTGAAAGTATGTTATGGCATCCTTTCAAATAGTCTTTCAGCTGGGAAATCAATTTATGGTATTTGCTGTTTAAAGCACTTTTACTCTAACAATAACAAACAAGCATGATGGATAGAGCTTCACTTGAAACAAATTGAATCAACTTTTCTTATACAAGTTTGTTTCAAAGGATATTTTCTGTTAGTCTACTATCTCCTTAATTAGCTGACTGTTAGTAGTTATGAATGCTTTTCTTCTAGTACATTAAAAATGAATCAAAGAACTGAAATAGTTAAGTCTTATCCTGCTAAGGATGAATTGATATGGCTTGGGCATGTAGGGTAGGTCCAGATCAACAAACTCTTGCTGGGAACTGGCTGACCAGGTTCTGCTGTATTTGCTGCCTGGGATTATAAACACTTAATTTTTTCGTAGAGTTGTAAACAAAATAGTAAACTTTTAAGTTTTGGGTATCATTAAATTCAGCAATGAATAAAAAGGTTTGTGCTGGGTGACAGTCAGGTGCAAAGTCCTTACACCTGCCTATCGGGTACTTGTTATTTTACTTGCCTCAGGGTCCTATTGATTGTTACTGTTGTATGCAATCTGGGCTCACTAATCAAAGTGTGCAATCTTACACCTGAAGTTGTCCGCACACAGCTTAGTTTGTCACTGTTTACCTACACATATTATGTAACCTAAGTTCTTATTTTAACTGCTGTCTTGCATTTATTGACTCTTCATATATAGTATGACAATTAGAAATGATAATTCTATGGAAACAATAATTCTATGCATTATCCATCCAGCCATCTGTTGTTAACTTAAGACACCACTTACAAAATATAGTGTTTATATAAAATCATTGTGTATAATGAATGAAAATAGGATTCACCCAGTTGGGGTATGATGATTTCTGATTTGTGTGACATTATCCACACACATTTAATCAAGGACATAAATAAGAAGTATCAAAAAGGCATTTGAAAAAAAATTGGGATACACTCTTTTATGTGTGGATTGATTGAACGGTGGGGTGTTGTTTTGCCAGCCAGCCAGCCAGGCATTGACTACTTGCTGAGTTAGTAGTTTGGGTTATTAGTTCACTAAAATTGCTTTTTTAGCATACATTTTTTATCTGAATTCTATGCCATAACTTTATTAGAAAGCATCAGATTTACTTCAAATTGAAAATAGATAATTAAGGAGGTATCAAAGTGCAGTGAGCATAAATGCTTGATTACCTTGTGATTTATGAATAGATATGGTGTTTTGGTGTTTTTGCCATACTGATAGATCAAAGAGCCAGGATACAACCATTTAATACCATATCAGGTTTGTGACAGCTGGTAGTACACATAAACATGAATTCTTTATGCCTTTTGTAATAACAAAAATGAGTTTGAAGGCATGCACATTCTAAGAGTTCAGTCAATAATATACTTCAGCAACATAATGATGGACTTTACAACTTCTTGTGTCATATAAATCTATAATTATGCAATTTGTTTGGGATTTTAAGTCATTAGTATTGTACATTTATTTTAATTAGTTGGGTTC
Source organism: Sinonovacula constricta (assembly GCA_007844125.1). Lineage (NCBI taxonomy): Eukaryota > Metazoa > Mollusca > Bivalvia > Cardiida > Solecurtidae > Sinonovacula > Sinonovacula constricta. The sequence continues at coordinate 40,420,360 of CM017562.1, forward strand.
TCTCAGGTTTATTTTGCATCTTGTAAATAAAATACTACATAACTAGGTGATTGAATGAGTACATATCAATAAATATACTATTTATATATACTATAATATTTAGTAACTGTAAGGTGGTAACTGTCGGGTTTGCTCTTTTAGAATCATACAAACTTTGTTCTTACTTTTCACTTGGCTTGATCATGAAATACCTTTGTCCAGTGCCTTTTCAGAGTTTGATATATGTTGCAATGCTCATAGGACTTTGTCATATATTCTTATTAAAGACATATTTAATAAAAACAAAAATAAAACGTTTAGGATGGCTAAAAAATACACTCATTTATTGTATATGAATTTCTGTAGCAATATACAACTAAGAGCTACATGTAGAATAACAGAGCTTATAAACATTTCTCTATGCATTCATGATAGTTTTAATATATCATAGACATATATAATAGACATTCAAGGTATTGAAGCTCATTACAGAAAGGTAAAAATGAGCTCATGGTAGCACCATGTAGCATGGTTTGGGATAAAGATCATATTTAAACGCCTTGAAAGGTGGTATGCAACAGTTCAGACCATTTCTTTTCTCAAACAACTAAATAAATTCTTGTAACCTGGAAAGATCCTGTGAAATGTATGTTTTCAATGCCATAATTGTCTTTGTTAAAGTATAAGCTTTTCCTGTCATGATTAAATACTTGTTTTTCCTGTTGTAGCCGAACAGCACAGTTAGTTTTTTTTTCAAAGAAAACCATTGTGACCACTTACTTTTTAAGATCACATTAATTTTATCAGTCAGTTATACTGCTCTAATAGCTTTTTTTAGCAGAATACTTCATTGTTATATTTATATAGCTGGAAAAAATGAACATTACACCATTTATAGGGTCTAACAATTAAGGTAGTGTTAAAAAATTATATTTGCTTAGTAAATTACCAGGGGCCAAACTTATTTTATTATATATAAGCTGTGATAAGGGATACTATAATTATCTTTCAATCATTTTTTTTTGCCTAAGTGAGGATGTCCCTAGATAATATTGGTCTTTAAGAATGGCTGCTTTCACTCTGTATTCCTTACAATATCTGAGCTGACAACAGCACCCATCATACCTAGTGAGATACACTTTCCTTTTGTTGTCGCAGCAAAAGTTATGTCAACAAATTTATTGAATAATTATACCAAAATGATATCACTGACCTCTTTATGCTGTGTCATAATAATTATATGTTCACTATCTGTGAAGATGCTATGATGTATGTTATAAATGATCCAGAGCTGAATTATAGTGCACTCTCAAGCATGAACAGGAGACAAATAATTAAGCTTCACATCAAAGTCAACATCTCTTTGTTGTTAAGTTTGTCACCTGCATCTAAATAATGAGACCTTTGTGTCACCTTAGTATTACCTGCTGTAATTAATTATGGTTCTGTTATGTAATGATTTACAGGAAATTGAAAATAAAATGTAGCAATTTAACTGAAACAAACTGCCTTCTACAGTAATAGCTTTTAGCACGATCTCTCTGGTAGTCCATCAGTGACCATTGATGACATCATCTGTGCTTTCATCTCAAACCACATATGGGTTCTCAAGCCAAAGCTGGAAAAGCAGGGGAAGCTGCCAACATTGCAATAATGGTCCCTGCTCTTACCTCTTAATGATTGCGCTCTGCGCCATCTCTCTCTGGAAGCAGCTAGATGCAATCTTCTATACCTCTCAAAAGCTTCTGTTGCTTTGTGGGATGGGGACCTCCATGCTGATCTGTCATTGGCAGCATTTTCAAAATTTTGTCACCATTTAAGACTGCTCTTCAGTGTGTCTTTATACACCCACAAACGAAGTTTGAGATGGTATGTTGGAGTGAGATTGTCAGTCTGTCTGTCTGTCAGCTTTCATGGTTTCTGGATGATAACTCATTTTTGGTTCACATGTGTAACATCATAAGATACAGATACAGGTCATGTCGGACTTTGGGGCTGGTGAGGTCAATGTCAAGGTCACTGTTACTTAAAATAGAGAAAAATTGTTTCTGGATAATAACCCAACCATGAAAGGCTTCACAGATTTAAACAATTATTACACATACGTAACATTACAAGATACAGGTCAAGTTCGAGATTAGGGCTGGTGGGGGTCACTTTTAAGGTCACTGTTACTAAAAATAAGAAAAACTTTTCTGTTAAAAACTGAACTTAGGAATGAGTGTTTGTGATGAACTTTGCTGCATAGGTAGCTTTTATGAAAACAACAATTGGAATTTAAAGTGGGTCCATTGGGGTCAAGGTCACTGTTTCTGCTTAATAACTAGTGTTAGGAATGAGATATTATGATGAAAATTGCTGTATAGGTAGCTTCTGTGAAGACAATGCTTGGGATTGAAAATGGGGCAGCTAGGTGGGGTCAAGGTGTCTGTTCACTGTTACTAAAAATAGCAAAATGGTTTCTGGATGATCCCACATTGAAAAGGTTTCACTGGTTTGAAAATCATTTGGTTCACAGCTTGTAGCATCACAAGATACAGATCAAATTAAATTTTAAGACTGGTTGGGTCAAGGTCAAGGCCACAGTTATTTAAAGTATAAAAAACCCTTTTCCACTCAGTAACTGAATGTAGGAATGAGATTATGTGATGATCTTTGCTGCATAGGTAGCTTGTTAAGACAGCACTTGGGATTGAAAGTTGGGTCAGTGGTGTCAAGGTTACTTTTACTGAAAATAGAAAAATGGGTTCTGCTTAATAACTTAGTTAGGAATGAGATATTATTGTGAAACTTGCTGTATTGGTAGCTTCTAAGAAGTTGATGCCTGGGGAATGAAAATGGGGCAAGTGGGGTCAAGGTCACTGTTACTTGTCATTGTTTCTTGTGTTATCTTATGCCATAGATTCTAAGCTTACCAGTTCTAGTATCAAGCACCCATGTGGTGGTATTAATCACCTTAGTGACAGTTTTAGTTATAGTGCAGTTTAGGTCGCCCTTTTTGGCGGGAGTGCACCATATAGCAGCTGCTTGGGCATGCAATGATCATCCATACAGATAACACATTCTGTCCATTTCAGTTGAGATTTCATGAGTACTGACTCGATGCATGACATTTTGGTTTTGTTTAGTACCTCCTGGTTCATGACTTTGTCCTGCAAGCGAATGCCCATGATTTTTTGTAGTGATCTTGAGGTCATCTGCTTAATGTGCTGCCTTTACAATGTCCATGCTTCACAACCATAAAGCAGATATGACAGAACTGTGGCATTGAACAGTTTGATCTTTGTGGATAGGGTAATCCCTTTCCTTAGCAAGGCTTTTACTCATAGTTTACCAATTGCTTGACAGGCTTTCTAGATCAAGAATGCAATAAATCTGTCAAGTGAACCATCCGAGGATATGTTACCACCAAGATATTTGAAGTTGTCCACACATTTTTGTTCGGTGCCTTCTATTACAATGACTGGCTTATCAGCATTGCCAGGTCTGCTTAGAATAGCACCTCAGTCTTTCCCAAGCTTATTGTCAACCTAAAGTGCTCGGAATAGTTCAAAAACTGATCCATCTGTGCAGTACTGGATACCAAGGTCAAAATCCTTGATAGCATGTGCTAGGACTAATATGAAAAACAGATTAAATAGCACTGGGGCAAGAACACAGCCCCGTTGCACACCATTACAGAAGTCAAACGTGTCTGTATACTTGCCTGTCATGTCCTCATGGAATAGCCGTATTAAGGTGGTAAATGTCTGCAGTATGTTTCATAATACCTTTCTGTTGACTGTGTTGAAGGCTTTGATGAGATCCTTTGGTGAGTCCATTCGTTGTTTAATACATTTCTCTTCAATCTGTCAGGCAGCAAAAACCATGTAAATTGTATTTCGACTGGAAAGGATTCCCCACTGAACATTTCTCAGAGATATTATTTATGAGACAGAATAAAAGAATTCAAGCAAGGATTTTACCAGCAATAGGTAGAAGTGATATTCCTCTGTAATTACTGCAATTGATTCCTTGTTTTTGTAGAGGGAAACAAAGGTCACAGCCCTTAGATCCCGCTGCATATCTTCTGTGTCCCAGATAGTCAAAGAGTTTGTTTCAGAAGGCTTTAAAGGCATTTGTTCCCAGAGTTTTGAACACTTTTGCAGGAATTCCACACTTTCCTAGTGCTTTGCTGAAATTCACTGGTTTGATTGCCTTCTGGAGCTCTTCTTTTAAAGGTGGCAAGTCCAGATCCTGCGCTACAGGTTTCTGTTGAATTTGGTGCAGGGCTTCTTGGTCGACAGTTGATGGCCAATGGAGGAGTTGACTGAAGAGTTCCTGCCATCTAACACTGATTTCCTCTTTGCCTTTGATTGAAGCTGGACCATCTACGGAGAGGAGAGGTGCTGATGCCCCCTTTTGGGGTCATATATAATCTTGGTAATGCAGAAAAGCTTTTTAGCTGTTGCTATCTGCATAGGACTGAAGTTCATCTGTTTTCTTGTTCAACTGATGTTCTTGCATAGCATATGATTTCTCGTTGAACTTTTGCCAGGTAGTGTTTGAACTTTTCTTTTTCTGAATGGCAGTTTGGTAAACTTTGTGCTTTTTTCTAGCAGTTTCTGAATCTCCTCCTCATGTTCATCAAACTGGTCTTCATGGATCCTATACTTTGAACATTAGCACTGGCTTTGTGGTTTCAGTCACAATATTTTTGAATTGACTTTATTGTCATTTGACCCACTACTGACAGGACCTATTGCTTTTAGCTTTTCATCATTGATATATTGAAAGTTTATGAGGAATCTTCGAGACTGAAGTCAGTTCAGTGACAAAGGTTGCATTACTAACTTTTCAACATTTCTCATGTAGTGGCATGATGTGAAGTTTCTGTTTAGCTCTGACCAGTCTATGATCTGTCCAACAATCTGCACCATGCATGGCTAAAGAAATGTATATATCTGCTAACTTTTTGGTGAATGATGATGTATTCTATGAGGTGCTAATGTTTGGACCTTTAATGCATCCATGTGCTCTTGTACTTTTCAGCTGGTCTGAACGTTGTATTTGTTATGACTAAACCAATGCTCAGTGCATTTGCTCAGTAGCAGGAGTCTCTTACTGTTCATCTTCCAAAGTCCATGCTTTCCAATTAACTCCCTTTCATAGATCAAAGTCCTCTGCCGACTGACAACTTTATATAACGTTTGAATTGATGGCACAATCTATGCACAAGCTTGTGTTTGTACATCTTCGGGATGTCCTTATCCAGTCTGTATCTCCCTTTTGGTTTGAATCAATTTAAAGATTTGGCACAGTTGTTCACCACTATGGCACATGATGTACTTACACAAGACACGGACCAGTTAAGTTAAGGGTTTTATTGGACAGTTTGCCTATTTCAAATGCATTTTAGATTTTTTTTCTACTATTTTGAGGAATTTAGAGATAATTTCTGCATAAACTCATATTCAGTCTTATTAAAGAGGATTTTGAATGCTACCCATTTGTAAGACAGTACAAATTATGAGAAAAATCATTCTGGATGTTCATTCTTTTGAAATTTATAAATAATCCTGATATTGATCTCTGCTATCAATATTGACATATTGACATCAGAGTGGACTACCAAGATGACAATATGACATGATCTCAAAAGAAGTTGTCACATGGTTTTCTTAATCTAAAATCGTTATCTCTGCATTATGGCTGACATAGGAAATAACTGTACTGATGAGTTGGCATTATGTTTCATTGTTGACACAGATCTAGGGCATCAATAAACAGCATTTTGCAGGACCTTTTCAGATATCAGTGACTTAGTTGGTAATTTGAGAAAAAAAACTTTGGTTCAGTCTGTCAGATACAAACTTTAATAAATTTACATGTTGACACAGTGTGCAAACACAAAAGTTGATTTAGAATATATTTAGATCACTTTGGAAATCTTTTTTTCAGTTCATTAGTAAGTGCTGTTGACATTTGACTTGTTTACACCATGTTTGGCTGTTGGTGTTTTTATAGGCCGCAAGCATTAAACCAAAGCATTACAATTTATGTCTAGATAGTGAACTAAAATATGTTAGATATATTTCAAAATTCATTTTAAGATATTGTAAAGACAAATTTTATCACTAAAATACTATGATTATTGATAAAATTACATTTTTAAGAAATAGGAATAAGCCAAACAGTCAATTTAACATGCATTTACATATATCTCCCTCCCTGGCACCCCAATCTCCCTCTCTGGGAGCCTAAGTCTCCCGCTTTGGGATCAGGGAAAGATCACGTCTGATCATCATCAAGTACTTTTCTTTCCATTTTTGAAAAAAATTGTTTACAAATATAATTGTCATTTCGGCTATTAAAGAAAGTGTAATATATAAGAAGAAATGGTACGTCTTACAAAATAGTTGTCACTTCACCTATAATAAAAGTGCTGTATACAGCATTCTATGTCAGCAGTAAATTGAAAAAAATAAAAGAATCAGAGAAAATGACTAAGTGATGCCTTTTCCCAGGAGTGTTGTAACAATAGTTTTCAATATAGAAGTTGTCATAAAAAGTGCAAAAATAACAAAAAAAGAAAAAGATTTCCTAAGACAAATTCTATATCAGAAAATTGTCTGGGTCTAGAATTTCAAGGCCTAGCTTGGATAACTGTAATAATAGAGGTGGTATTTCAGTGACAGGTATTGTGTTTCTACAAGCTTATAGGATTTTTTGTCTCCAGCTGGTGCTTTTCAACTATAGTTGTTATGTTTCTCAGTAAGTAAGATTCATCATCACCCTTGTCAAAATGCTCATCATTATCAGCACAACAACCACTACCATCATCATCAGCATCAACATCATCAACATCATCATCAACATCATCATTATTACACTACCACATTCGTCGTTAACAAATTGTTATTGAATAATGGTGACATGTAACAAACATGGGGCAGATATTATAGGTATTAACTGTAGAAACAACTTTGTTATTAGATGATAACATGTAAGGATATTATGTATGTATTATGTAGAAAAATGATATTTTGACAGCAGTTCTGTGCCTTATTAATAACCTCTACATAGGAAAATAATGAAACTAAGTTGTTAATAAATTTTATTATGATGATTTATTTTCCATTTTATGTTATATATTCTTAAACAATATTGTTGTGTGTTTCAGTGCCTATTCAGCACCAGTTTCTTTCATGAAATATTTCATTAAGAGATCTACAAAATAATAAAATATTTATACAAATTCATTAGCAACTATTGTGGATGCCGTAGAATTTCATCTTTATGTCTGCAATATTTCTTTGTTGTCCATATAAAAAAGTATATTCTTACAGCCGTTGCACAACAAAGGAAATAAAATCAGTGTTTTAATTGGATTAATATTCAATTGATTTTTTTAATATAAGGAAACATGTTTTTCTAGCCATCTGTGGCATGATATTTTCAATCCTTGTACCTGATTAGCAGGAATTGATCAGTGTAGGCAAATATATGGTTTAAGATAAGCAGCTCTCACTTGAAGCTTTCTGGTCAGGATCTGCATTATTAGCTGCTTGCTCTGTCATATTTTGTTACCAGTGCATGTATTTTTATCAAATTACTTAGTGTTAACTAATAAAATAATAGTAGTAGATTTCAGAACATGCTTTAACTCAAGCCAGAAGTATCAACTATGTCACGTTGTCATTAACACATAATTGGACTATATAGAAATGAGCTGACTGACTGGAGATGACCCTAACAGTATCTTACAGTTGAGGCCATACAGTTTGGGATTGTGATCTGAGGAGGCAGATATTCAATGGTTGTCAACAGACTGGCTCAGTACAGTGGTAGAGTTGTGTTGTGTATTGACACTGGTGCAGAGATGGTCTTTTAACTTTCCCAGATCTAAGAAGATTGTGCTGCTGTGAAGTTGAATACCTATCTCAAATACATACAGCCTCATACAGTTGTTGCTACAATCAGGGTAATATTCCTTTTGCTGTAGTAAGTAATGTGGTATATACAGTAAAAGTTGGTGCAACTACACTGCTTGCAAAGAATAATATGGAATAATTTGTGAATAAATGCAAAAGTTGAAAATATTTTTGACATTAAAAAAAGAGAATTGTGATAGAACATTGGTGTGAATTATTTAAAAAATTTGATATTTTTTTAGAAACTTAAAATTTGGAAAAGTATACAGTGCAATAGTGTGCAACAATATGAATTTTTGTCAAAATTAACTAATTGACTGAAATTAAAATTAGTTTTCCAAACAATAGGAAGCTTTCTTGCAAAAGGTGATTTTTACTATTTTAATTGTGTTCATTAAAATTGAAAAGAATAAAAAAGCAACAAAAAAATAGTTATTTTAGTCCTTGAAGAAACAACATTAAGTGTTATTAAATTGATCTTCGTGAGTTAATCTAGGCGACTACCCTTAAATATTTGTGTCCTATAGTATCAGTGTGTGCTTTGGCGACCACAAGAGGCGTCTAATTACTTGACGATCATGCTGCACAGTGACATGATCTGATAAACCAGATCAAATTAGGACTAGCAGGAGGTAATTTCATGGCTGGTTAATTGTTTTCATCATCGCATGCAGCATCTTTAGTGCTGTGATTGTCCACAGTAATTGTCTCCATGAGAACATGGACTTGTAGCCTTGAATATTGTTTTCATCTGAGATGTTATTACATTTTTTGTCAAATACAGTAAAAAGACTTGTAAATTCGTTAAAAATATCTTCAAAGACTTGTAAATTCGTTAAAAATATCTGCAAGAAAGTTATTGAAATCTTATTTTTAACCATCACTAATTTATAGATATTTTCCACATCAGTGAAGATCTCTTATCTTGGCAGCCATCTTAGATGGCATCGTTACAGGATTTTCAGATGAATTTTATAGAAGCGTAAATTTTATTTTCTTGTAATTTCTTCATTTCTGGTCCAAAAATTAAAAGCTGTACATGTACACCATTGGAAAGCTCTTGAAATTCATATTTTTGGAATGCAATATGTTTAAAATTGATAAAGGTACAAAAAGTAAAAACGTAGAAATAAATAAAATTTTTGGCTCAAACTTAAACCATAATTAATAGTGTATCTTTTATGGTTGTATTTTTTACCTTTAAACTATCCAAAATATAGTTTTGATATTTAAAATACTTCATAAAAGCTGTTAAAGTTAAAAATTCAGTAAATATACTGAAAAATAAAAACACGGTGAATTTAATACAGCACGTATTTCCAGATTTCAGCATGCATTAGCTTCAGCTAAAAATGGCTGCCTTGAACTGTCTTGTCAGTGCCTATGACATTACATGGAAACTATCTATATTTTTTATTAAACATTCTTCTTGTTCTGTTTGTTAGGCATATTGTAAAATTTAAAAAAAAATGGAAAAAATAAATGAAAAGAAATTCTTAATTTGAAAAAAAAAAAAAAAAAAAAAAATCAAATCTATTGAACAAAATTGTTATTCTTTGTAAACTTTCCTAGAAGCTGCTTGTTCAACATTACTGTACGAAATATGTATGGAGCAATTACCATGGTACCATTTTTTCTTTCAGTTCCTCTTTTTTGCAAATGAATCAGTTGGCAAACAAAACCTTTAAAGAATATACATTTAGATTAAGACCATTCTATTCTGGTGTTTCCCAAATTACTTGGACATATATTTTACATTATGAATATTTGTAGAATTAACAATTTCAGTCTTTGTTAGATGAAAAAACAACAAGACAACTTCATTAGCATAGTTATTGATGAAGTGAGTGTCTTGTTTTCTTGGGTTATTCCGTTAAACCATGTACAGTTTATTTTTATAGCACTGTATGTACCTTTTAACGGGAGGGAATTCAGTTATTGACAGAAATGAGATAAGCTGGGATATCATATCTCAATTGGACCGGTAATGCTAATTGCTAATCTTTAACAAATATTTCACTCTTATCACTAACAAAGTACTTTATCCGTCAGGTAGGCTGATAATCTTTGATTTATACTTTTTAAATGTAGATTTGACTGTAGAAAAACAGTTGAGGATAGTACCAACACAACTGCCATGTTCTTGTGTTTTTATTTATATACATACATGTAAATACGCAGGATTTTAGTGTCAAAATAACCTTTTCATAAACCAAGGAATTCTACTGTGACAATTAAAAAAATTGGTGAGTCTAGGAACTCTTTTATTCTGTCACATTCAGGTGTGAAGTACATTGATTTATATGGTTGATTATTTGGTAGATTATCTGAGGAAATTCTTCATGAAAAAGACCATTGGCTGGAATAATTGATTTTGGGGTCATTGTTTGAAATATGCAGCTTCTGCTCCTAACTTTAAGACCTTGGAAATTGTCATCTAATAGAAATAAGGAAGTCCATAGCTGCATCTCGAATTTTTTTATATGTAGGGAACTTGTTTTCATTTTCTGTTTCATTACAGGCTGATAGCAAAGTTGTAGTTGCAGTTTATTATGTAGACCTGCAGTGAGCTTGTAGCTTCATTACTTTACATTGTACAGTATTAGATGTTGGAGTAGGATGGATTAGCTCAGTGAGGGCTGTGCTATTGGTGCCAATATTGCATGATAGTATTGACATTACTGGCTCTTTGACTGACTCTCAGCTGTTAAACAACAATGGAATTATAACATAGTGAAATTGTTACTTACATGTAGTTAAATGTTATACATTTTACAGTAATTTAAAGTATGTGTTTTTTTATTAAGAAATAATTGTTGTGTGCTCTGTATACATGTAATGATCATTAAAATAAAATCTTAAAGTGGCCTTCTTAAAATACCTTTTCTTTACTTTTTTAGGTTTTATCTACAAAAACATATTCTAGAGAGAAAAAAAACAGTTGAAGCTTACTCGAAAGATAGTGTGTTTGTTATTGAAACTCACATAACAGTTTCATTTATAATTGAAGTGTTGAGTTTATGATTGGTGAGGATATTGTGATTTTGTCAAAACATGTATTTGTGAGCATCCTGAGAACTTGAATAACTCTGTGAATATTGTGAATACCGGTATATTTCTAACTATCTGTGAGTATTGCAAGTGAATACCAGTATATTTCTATTTGTGATTATAGCAAGTTAAAACCAGGATATTTCTACTATCTGGGTATTGCAAGTGAAGACCAGTATATTTCTAACTGTCTGTGAGTATTGCAAGTGAATAGCAGTATATTTCTATTTGTGATTAAAGCAAGTTAAAACCAGGATATTTCTACTATCTGTGAGTATTGCAAGTGAATATTGGTGTATTTCTGTATACTTGTGCTTATTGTGAGTACAAATACCAGCTTATCCGCATAAACAAAGTGGACAAAACCTTTTTTGTCTTGACATAGAGATTTCTTTATTGTGGAATACGTGTTGTTGTTAGCCTGCCATCATGATTGAAGCAGAATTTGGAGAGCTGGGTGCCCTGCGGATCTCTAGCCTGCCTGGAAACCGGCACAGGAACCGTCGCCACACCCTGGCCAATGTCCGGTAAGTTCAAAGTTCAAAGCTTTAAATGCTCTTTTTGGCACTGTCCAATTAAATTTTTTTCAGGTACACCATAGTTGTCATGATACATTACCCGCTTCATCAATGTTCAACAATTACTATCTAGGGAAACCAGACAACTACCAACTACTAATTTGTAAAAAAAAAAAGAAGTCCTGACAATTTATAGAATCCAATACAAAAATAGTGTTAATTTTAAAACAAAATCTGTTTAGAAAAAGAAGTGATAAGGCCAAAATTAGTAAACAAGTCATGTCAATTTGAGTTGCAATTAATGTTTAGTACAATCTTATACTAAATGTACCTCAGGATAGTGTAAACCCAACCTGTTTCTTTTATTCCATGGATGTCCCCTTGACGTCCCATTATATGGTTGACCTAGCCATTGGTCGCTGCATCCATGAATCTTTGGGACCCTAAAGGGAGTTTATATATATTTGTAGTGGATGAAATGGTTTTCAAGAAGAGTTTAGAATCCCCCAACAGTCAGAAAAATGCTAAACCTGTAATGTATCTTAAATCTAACTATGTAGCTGTATGTAATAAATTGTGAATCTTATAATAACCGTGACAACAGGTCTCTTCATGATTTCTTGTAGAATAACAAGGATCATGCGGAGAGGGAAGTGAAAACAAGATGTGAAAATATAGGTTAATACATATTCACAGCAGTTTTCTGTACAGATATATATATTATCAAATGAACTGCTGTGTGTCAGAATATTTTGATTAATGTAATAAAGTGCTCACTCTCAGATGGAGTTCAGATTTCTGAAAAATGGAATGTCAGGAATTTAACATGAGAACATTAACTTATCATACAAGATTTATAATGATGATGCAACTTAACACTTCCATGTGCCAGATTGTTTTTTTATCTGAAGTTTCATGTGTGTCAGTTGGATCTGGATTGTACTGTCAGTTGCTTCTTACAATCATAAGAATAAAACTTATCAAGGATAATGTGTTAGACCTGGTTACAAACTGTATTTTCTGTTAGAGTTTCTTTTACATTTGTATGCAACATAGTACTTAGTGCTATTTGCTGTTTAGTACATTATTTTACTGTTCTCTTGTTTTGTATAATATGTTTGCCACTTTAATTTACATGTAGGTTGTATTTTTACGATATACAGTCATGTACTTTGAGCCAAGTTCTCTATTTCCATCCTCTGTCAAAGCTACCTCAAGGTGAATTATACTTTAACCTTTGGAATCTTCAACGTGATTTGGTAGTTATAATTTGTTGATTTGTTTTTGCTTTAATCTGCTAATAAATGTTATTGGATTTTTTTTGGAAGAGGTACATGTGAATGTTTATGATCCTGGAGGGAGGTATATGGTAGTCCTAACTATCTGCCTGTGTGTCCAATAATCCCACTTCTGTTTGTTTGCCTCAACTTGCATACTTCTTAAACTACTTGCAGGGTGATTTTTTTTTTCTGAAAAAGGGGTCGGGGCCTGAGGCTTTTGAGAGGGGGAAAATTTTGCAGCTTTTTGTTAAAAAGGGGGAAACATTTGCATTTTAACCTTTTACTTGATATCATACATCAGTCTATTTTCCTTGTTTTGTTTTTTTAACTCCCCCATTAGATTATCATATTCCAGTATAATATCAAGCTACCACTGAAGTCTCTGATCTGAATCAGTGCATCTATTTCTCCATTCATCAATGAAATATTGAATTTAATCAGAGGGGTATTGTCATTTTTAGGGGAAAAACTAGGCTTATTGGGGAATGGGCCTTGAAATGGCCCATTCTATATAAGATAAAAAGCCCCTGACTTAAGTCCATTTGCTTCATCTCACAGGCATACACAGTAAAGGAATAAAGGGGTATAGTTAAGATTATTCCTTATAATGACTACTAACAATGTCTCAGCCCTAACTTTAACAGTTTTCTCAGGTACCTTTTATTCAATCAGTGTTCACTATCTTACAGACATACACCTGATAGTGGTACCTCACAAACTATTTACAATTGCATCCCTTAAAGTCAAGGTCATATTTATATCATTGCATCTTGGGAGTGGGTGGGGTGCGGGCATATGTCATTTGCATTGGGTGATTGTGTTCATAGTATAGCCCATTAACTATAAAGTCATCTACAGTAGAGTGGTTCTGTGTTTTCTGGTTTTGATCAACTGATCCTGCAAAAGACAGTATCAGCCTCAATTCATATGTGAACAACACTTCGTTTTGCATTTATTTACATTAGACAGAGAATGTGATGCTATAACTCATCTCAAAGCTGGCCAGACATATCATTATTATTATACCATCTCATATATTATGTATGCTTTCCTTTGTAAGTTTGGAAACAAGATATTTATCTTGCAGATTTCTTTCTGTTTTAATTGAACTTAAGGTTGACCCCATGACTGATGTTTTGTTGTTACAGAGGAAATTGCCTAAATGGCAGTCTTAGGCAGATATTATGTTCTTTAGATATATTTTAGTGTATATCATGGTATACAAGAAGTACCACCATCAGTTTGATTGCCAACATGTGTTTAGTTGAGAATGTATTCTTATGCTTGATTTAACAGTATTTCTTAAATGTTTACAAGAAATAAGTTTTAAAGGAGTTACAACTTAAATACTTACATAATTATCCAACCTCTCCAAGTTAAAGTTTTAAAATATAATATATAAAATTGTTTTTGTACATTTTTGTAAGCTCAAAAATAAAACCATGAAACTGATAACACTGGTTTCACAGTGTTATCACTTTCAGATAGCACATTAAAACTGATAACAATTTATACATTTCCTTTTCGAAATGCCCTTAAATTGACACTTCAATTTATTCTCTGCTGTTATGGGAGCTAATTATATTACCTTTCTACCAGACACTACAAATTGTCTGCAGTAACACAGTAATAATTTGACATAATCTATTTTATTATTAGATGATTCTCACACAGCCTATGTGAAACCAAAATTAAAATTTTATAAATTTGCTAAGTGCAAGAAATGATCAATCTCCCCAAAAGGTCTTTAGTAACTTTCTCACAGTATTGTCTCCTCACTTCTTGCTTGGAGCAAACCAGGAGCAAGTGTCAATATTTCATTATTTTTTTTTAATATAAATTATTAAGAGATTAACCCTGTTATTGTATTCTTCAGCTAACTTTTTGATGACATAATAAGCTACCATGCTGAGTAGAAAATTGCATTCAAATTGATAGATAATGATGTACAAGTAAAAACAACAACAACCTGATGAGGTCGAAATATAGGAAAGGGCATCTTTGGTCATGGAGTAGAATCACCTACTTGTATCTCTTCTTTATTCTAGACCTTACACCCACAAGCTAAGAGTCCCTGTTGAGGCAAAAGGAAGAATAGTTTTCTAGCAGACCTACAGTGCAACTGTTGGTCTACACAGACATATGTCAGGAGTCTTCTACCTTTAAACAATCTGGACTTGGTTATAATGACAATCATTATGCTGCTACAATGTATTTCTGTAGTTTAAACAAATTGTGGAAAATTTGAAGGCTGCTTAAAAGTATATTAAATTTACAAGACCGTGTCATAATTATGAGCTTTTGTCTTTGCACTGAAATGTGAAAAATATATTTTAAATAAATTTAAATAAATTTTTTAACTCATATCATCTTGGAAAGGTTTATCATTTTACAAGATGGTGCAATTGTTTTTCTTATGGTTGCCTGAAATGGGGATTATTTTCCTTTTTAATCCAAACATTCTTTGCTCAGTAGACTGCTGGGAGTGACCATTTTTGGAGCAGCTGTCAGCTGATAAGCCCCTCCCCATGGGGCCCATGTATACACAGGGTAATAAAACATTTCCAATAGTTCCTTTCATGTCTAACTCAGGTAAAAGGTGATTCTATCATCTGTGCAAGATACAGATTTATGTAAAGGCTTAAATATGTAACTTTGTTAATATATGTGACATATCAACATACTTTGAGTATTATTTTATAGAACCTACCAAAATGATTTGCTGGTATTATTACCAGTATGTCCAAAAATAGGTTTTATGTCCTTCGTTTCACACTCCATAGACACCTGAGCTAGTGTCCAGTCAGTAGAGGGGCACTGGTAACCATGCTATCCAATGACTAGATTAAATGATCCAATAAAAAAAGGTCACAGCTGTTGTAGTTTGACCCAACTTCCCAATGTCACACTTTCCAGCCCCAGAGTAATTGTCCATTAATTGAAAGAAGTATGTTTTTCTTTTTTTATGTAAATGAACTTATATTAGTAGGCTTTTTTAGGAAGGAGTCCTAAATATCTTTCATGTTTACTGTACAGCACTTTGTCTAAAGTTTTCTTTTAATTTTTTTAAATAATCAAAATACTGCAAAGATTCATGGCTCTGAGGGGCTTTCAAATGATTGAGTTTTACCCGTACAGTGTGTATCAGTTTATTTCATTGTCACCGTTCCTGTGTGTGGTGTCTATATGTAATCTTTCCTGGAAGCAGTCCTATGATTGGCGCCATATTGTTTTATAAACAAGTGAACAGTGGCAGTTTCATGCATTGATTGTCAGTTATTATTCAACTTTGATGAATATCAGAATTAACTTAGATTGTAGTTTAAAATGTTGCTACATCATTACCTGTCACTTGGAAGCATTACTGTTTCCTATAGGTATGTATGATTTAATTTAAATTTTATTTGTAACGATGATGTTTCATGTACAAAGCAAATGTTATGCCCCAATTCTGTTTGTATTCGGACTTTGTATTTTTTTAAATTTTGTATTAATTCATGTTGTTATTGCATTATAAAAGTTTTCTAGTCTTTATGCCTCACAGAAAAGTGGAGACTCGATAATGCCATTTTGTGTAAAAAATACCCCTAATATGTCTGATATTTCTTTTACTCAAAAAGATATTCTTATAAGAAACCCATTTGGCTCTTACAAGATTAAAATGGTTTTATTTGAGATTTCCTTGAATGTAAAGATTCATTCAAAGAAAAAGTGTTGCAATACATACTGAGTTCACAAAATCCATAAGTTATAAAAGATGCCTATTTTCTTATGAGCTGAGAGATTATTAGTAAAAAAATCAATCCAAGGCATCTCTTGGTATATTTGTTTTATTTTAATAAAGTATTTTAAAAAGATCAGATGTATGCCTGAAACTCTCAGCTGAATTTCTACATATATATAAGGAATCAAACTCTGTAAATCAAGATAACTAGCATGTTGTTTCTTTGAGTCAGGAAGCTGCAAAATGTAAATTACACAGAAATGTTCAAGTTTTTATGATTTGCTTCAGAGCATCTAAATCCTGGGTTTGACAGAAACTCTTGGTAGAGACTGCATGTCTACCATTTTTCCTGAAGAACAAAATAGAAATGTCTCCCACTGTGTTTGTTCAGTGATCAGCATTTTTGGAGGTGCTTAGAAATCTTCTTTAAAATGTTCATAAATCAAAACATATCAATATTCTCTAAAAACACAAGTAGATAGAACAAAGATGATGTTTCTACTTTGTCATAGAACATGATATCGTGACAGCATGCTGTAAGGTCTGCCAAATGAAGAAAGATGTTTTTCTCATTTTAAAAGCTTTGCATTGGATTTTATGTTTAAGTTTTGACATTATCTCACATTTTTGATAGATTCTATAGAAAAACACTAGCTTAGAATTTTTTTAAGCTTCAAGACTTTATACTGAATGTCATACTGTAATCACAAACATGGTATTTATTAAAGCATATTACTGTAATTTGGCATTGAACTCATCCTCTTTGGATTGTACATATAACAATAGATACTACTTTTAGTACTTAAAGCATTGGTGCTTAATTTTAATTAAATTATATTCTTTCAAAAAATATTTTGAAGCATTATGGTTTAACTTGAAGCATCATAAAAGAGTTCCCCAAATTTAAAGAGAATATATTAGTCATTTATTTTCTTAATGAATAATATTATTTAATATATTTGTTGAAATAAAATAATTAAGGTCTTAAGTATTGTATGGATATTTAGGTATTAGGACGTATTAGGATGTCTCTACCCCTCCTTCTTTTGTTGGGATAAAATTATTTCCCTTTTGACAAATTGAAAGAGAACAGACCAAGACATCATGTGTACCTAAATCTAAGACATAGCATTATTTCTTTTTAACAAGTCATGTATATATTTTAAACAATAATGCCCACATTATATTCGGGTGAGGGAAAACTTAAGTATTAAAGCATATTATTTTTTTTCCATCACTTTTCCTAACCAGGATGTTCTTCTGTTGTTTTCTTAATTGGTCAATACTCTTCCAATTCACAATAGGACAAATCCCTTCAATCATTTTTGCACGCCTTGGAAATTTCTTGAGTATTGAGCAATGACCATGTGTGCTGAGTTTGAACACTGAATTCTTGATTCACTGTCTATTTTTGTTTGGCTAGCTGCAGAAGATCTGGTTGTTGATGTGTTTTTCATGTCTGGAAAACTTGCAACAGGTCTCCGATGTCCCTTGCACACACAGCATACACTTGTAAGCCCAGGGAGCACTGAATGTCATCTATTATTTACAGAGAAATAGTCTAAGAGCTGCAAGTGGCAGCTACCCGTATGCACGTAAATGCTGTGGTGATGTATTAAATGGAAAATTATCGTATTGTGGAAAGTAGGTTAATTAGAAAGGAAAAGCAGCATCAGATGGCGAGAATAATAATGTGACTGAAGGTTTAAAGAGATCTCAAAAGAGAAGTTATATGAATTGAAATATACAGTATGTGGACTTAGGGTGGTGGCTGGGTCGATCAGGGATGGTAATTACAGGAATCCCAGTAGACTTTAAGTTCATTAGGATTCTGATGGAACATCTATCTGACCAATTAATGGGAGTAACAGGACTCAGATGTCAAGACTGGGTTGTCCATAATAATTATTAACATGATAAATATCAACTAAGCATGCATAATAATGATTAACAAGATTAATATCAATCGGCATTGATAATAATTATTAACAAGGTTTATATCAATTGGCATTGATAATTATTGTTAACAAGATTAATATCAATCGGCATTGATAATAATTATTAACAAGGTTTATATCAATTGGTATTGATAATAATTGTTACATGTAACAAGATTAATATCAAACAGTGCATCCAAAATAATTATTAAGAAGATGAATTTTAGACAGCATTAATAATAAATATTTACAAGATCAAAATTAAACTGAGCTTATTTATGTGGGCTTTCATTAAATCTTTGTTCATAATGATACAATTTTGTTTGCCTTTATAAAAAGTATGAAGGAAAAATAATGTTTCCAAATAGTTCTCTACAGATGTAATATATAACATAGATGTAATATATATATAAATTGATTTTAATCATTAAAATAATTGTTTATAACATTTCAACTAATTTTATAGAAAATATTTTAGCTCTTTGTCCTAAGCTTTTAATATTATTGTACATGAAAAAAGAAGAAAATTTATAGTCATTAAAGATTTTCAATTACTCCAGTAACATTAAGACATGTTTTAGTCAGTAAAGAAATTGTTTTTGTAATGATAATGCACTTTTAATGTACATGTTGTTACCAAATTTTCCCATAAGAACTGTTTCTGTAATATTCACCAGTAAAACATTAATTTATCCTTAACTGACCATTAAATTCCAGTTAAATACTTTAAGAGTATCCCTAATTGATTTTCGAATATGATTGACCACCAAAATTTAATCGAAAATAAGATTTTTGGCTTATTGTTTTTTTCAATTGTCCTGGATAATATATAAAACCTAGTCCATATGATTTGTTTCTAAAATTGCACTAAATGATCATAAAGATTACATTAGACTATGATGTTAATTGTATTCCTAACATCATAAAAAAAACTTCAACATCCTCCAACTTATATTTTATAGATGAACACCAATATCTTAAATTAAAATCATGAAATGTTTGTTGTCCTTCTGGTTTTTGATACATGTAATAAGAAACATTGGTCCAGGACACATCTAACTTTTCTGACATTTCCACTGACTTCTGCCAAACAGTGATTGTTTTCTGTGACATTTAATAACTGGTGAAACTTGTAGTTAGCAAGCTAGGTTATGAGTGGACATGACAAGGTGGCTCTTTTTGACCAGTTGTTCCAGGCTTCAATTTTGACAGCCATTAGTTGTAAAACCAGCCTGACAAAATCTGCAGTCTGACAAGGATGTGCAGTAATACCTTGATTTGTTACATTTGTTAATAATCTAAAATCTACATGCAAAAGTATTGCAGCCATGCTGCTCAATTCTTAGTTGCAAATTATGCAAATCCTGCTCAGACTGCATCAAACTTATTTATTTCGTGTGCATCGCCTCTATTTCTCAATGGAATTTGACCAATCTCTTTTACAAAATGTTTGTCTTTTAGTGCCCCAGCCTTGATAGGGCTCAGTATCAATCAGAATTATCAATACAGACTTTTAATCTGTTCTTTGTCCCAAAGAGGAAGACTTAGGCTCCCAGGGAGGGAGATTTCCATGAATGCACATTAAATTTGCCATGTGACTTATTTCTATTCATAAAACAATATTGTTAATTCTGGTTTTCAATGAAAATTCTGGTTATTAGATTGGGGTATGGCGGCGGTTTGCGAAAAAAAAATAATAGAAAAATGGTTTCTGGTCAATAACTCAAGTTTTGATAAACCAATCTTGCTGAAACTTTTGAATATAGCAAGCTGGCATGAAGATCTAGCTTGGGACTAGATTTGGAGCCAGTTGGATCAAGGTCAGGGTCGCTGTTACTAAAAATAGAAAAACAGTTTCCGGTCAATAACTTCAGTTTGATTAAACCAATCTTGCTGAAAATTTGGATATAGCAAGCTTGCATGCAAACCTAGCTCAGGATTGGATTTGGGGCTAGTTGGATCTAGGTCAAGGTCGCTGTTACTAAAAGCAGACAAACAGTTTCCAATTAATTTTTTGTATTAAATTGTTAAATCATTAAAAACCTGGTTTCCTGGCATGTTCACGTTTCTTGTTTGCATATTATTGTAATATAAGCACTTCTGTAGTTGACCAGTATGGAACAAAAACTAGTCATAGCTAGTGATAGCTGCACTAAATAAACATTATCATGAATAATATTACAAATTCTCCAGTTTACATTATTATCCTGACATAAATTTTCTCCCATTATATGTAAATTCAAAACAGAACAATAGAGATGTAGATGTATCATGCTAGTTTTTGCATTATTTGTGTTGCACAATAAAGGCTCATTAGAGGGTTTTCATCAATGTACTTGACAGTCTGCAGAGGTTTTTGTAGCCAAGGGAATGTTTTAATCAGTACTAATGGCCAGTTCCTGTGCAGAATAGTTCATAAGAGACCACCCTAGTGTGTGCCCTGTGTGTTTATACATTGTTTGTATGTATGAATAAGTCTGCCTGGAGAAGATTTATTCCTTTTTATGCTACATTTACAAGTTTTTTTTTGTTTCTCCAACAAAACTGGAAATATGACGCATCTTCCCATCATGAGTTGTTTCAGCATAAAGATAACTGAAAACCAGTTTGATCAGAATTTGTTACAAAATCTAATTTTTGATTTAGATAATGACTATTTAACATTTTTCTGCTCATATTGTCATGGATTGATAACAAGATATGCAGGTAAAGACTTAGTAGCAAATAGTGTAAATCTGTTATTCTACTTTTTGAATAACCTGATCAATAAACTGTACAAAATCTCAATTATGCTCTTTTAAAAAGATTATAAAATATCTTTTCCTTCTTTCTTAATGTGATTTATTCAAACTGTTGAGGAAAATATCCCTACCAGATTTAAGCTATCATTGAACAATTTGCCTGACAAATACGTTAAAATGTTATAAACACTTTTCTTTACAATAATAAAAATAGCAAATAATACAGATCTTGATATCAGCTCCCAGCAAGAACTGGCTGATCTGGATCTACACCATTTGCCAATGCCTGATGAATTCATGTTAGCTGACCTTTTGTTAATATATTTATCTGAGTGGTATCCATTCTTACACAGCATTACACCACTTTTCTTTTTTCATAATGTGTAAATATTTTATCCTTCACCAGGGTGGCATGCTATGTCTGTAGGTCAGCCTCTGGGGATTTTATCCCAACAACAAACCAGAAGTTCTGGACATTATAACCAAGATTTTTCCTGACCACATTACACCGCATCCTTCTTCTCCTTGTCTGTACCAAATTGAGCAAACAATTTATGCTTTAGTGTTATGAAATTTGTTCCTTCTACAATTAAATAACAAAACCCAACAATAGTTGATTTCAGATATTGAGCACTAGTCTTAATTGTACGATGTTAAAATATTTCATGCTTCAGGGTATAAGCCCATGCTAATTAATGCACTATAATTATAACTAAGTATTGTCTAATATGGTCATTGTATGATTATAGCCTCTAGGTACTAAAAGCAGCAGAAAATCTTGTTATATTTTTTTATATAACTAATAAACTATAGGGAATTACATCCTTAAGTGTCACAGTGGGTCATATTTACTTTTTAGGTATTCTTGACTAAGATAGCAACATTTTTCTTTAATCACAGTTAATAATGGATAATAATACTCCTTTGATTACTAGATTATATATGAACAAGCAGTCTTTGAGGTTGATAAATTTAATCTATTACTATTTTTAGCAATTTTAAGCTCTATCACCTTGAACAGCTACAAATGTGGGGAAATAAGTTATGTGCTTTCATCAGTAATTAACAGTGCACAGATTGGCTTGATATTGATACTATGCTTTAAAAAGTATTGAGTGCCATTGATATGTTTCTGTGCAAATGGGAACGGTCTCAAAATTGTTACTAATCATTTTTATGTCTATCACAAAAAGTCCTTGTATGTCTCACATATTTCTGGCTGATGATTACCGAACAAGGTTTTGTATGCCAATATGTTTATAAATGGATTCTTAGACAGTAAGGGGGGGCATATTTTCTATGAAACTCAAAGGTGTTACGTGTATTACATTTGTTTGTTTCCAAAAGTTTAAGTCTGGAAATAGAATAACACTTTCTGCAATAATCCCATGTGAATATGTCTGGCTTGCTGGCTTGTTCAAATATTTTTTGCAAAATTATGGCGCGTGATTGTCAGCATCATGTGAATATCTGGAATTCCATTGTAGGGTATTATTGCTTATTAAAAAGGAATTGTTGTAGCCCAGTGCTAAACTTTGCCACAAAAAAACTTAAAATGAAGATTAAAAAGATTTTGTTGCTTTCAAACGATATGTTACCTTTGAAGCAGATCAGTGCTATAAAGATCATTCTTAGAAAAGATGAGCTTGTTTGCTGTATGATAACTTTTAACCTTTCAATTTAGGAAACACCATTAAATAAAAAATAAAACACTACAATAAAAACAAAAAATCTTCTTATTAATCTCTTGGCCAGCTGAGCTAGAATTGCATGGGCACGGGTATATAGGGAGCTGTCTGATCAGGATCAGAATTAATTTTCTCCATTTTTTTAAGCAAAAGTATATGTAGAAAATAACAAATGAATTTAAGTTAATCAGGGCTATTATTAAGATGGTTATCATATAATGATAATAATAAAAAAATTGCTTGTGTGCCCATCTAGATCCTTATATGTTATCAGGTTAATGGTGTTTATTTAAGGCCACTTCTTTTATATAAAATGGTTTACAAAACCGGCGGACCTATTTTTTCAAGAAATCAAAAAAAAATAAAATCGAAATCGACGATTTTTTTTTCATTAATAATTTCTGACCCTATGAAAACGAACCGAAAACTATCGAAACAAATCCCATTTTGCTTGTTTTTATATAAATAGGCCGAGTTTTAAACGCGCCCTCGAAACAGGTAGACGGGTTTTATGTCTCAGAGATAAATAGCAATACACAGAGTATCGGATCAGATTTTGGTAAACCAGTCCAGCGCAGAAATGGCTGACGAGTATTACGCAATCGTACCTACTCGGCGATCTCCGACAAGCTTCGGATATATCGCCTCGGATGTAATTGTAGGAATACACCAGTTGGTGATTTGCCCCGGCGAATAACTTCTCATTGCATTATGTAAACAAATATGGCTGACTTTTCAAAGTGCATGCAGTACCCTTTAGATATGATGGAGATTTAACACTCCTTGAAAGAAGAGAAGATTGCTTCGTTGAAGAATACTTTTAACTTAGTTGATACTGTATGTATATTACCGACAGGATTTGGTAAAAGTGTAATATACCAGTTATTACCCTGCATGCACTCGGATCATGCTTCAGTGATGTTTATATCCGAAGCTTGCCGGAGATCGCCGAGTAGGTACGATTGCCATTTTGGATGTAGCTCGTCAATATGGCGGCGACAGCATTATTTCCGAGGTGATTACTTTGACGGAATTACCCAAGAGTTCCGAGTGGAGTATTACGTTGAGGTCACACTGTGGGGTTACAAATATAACGGGCCGGGGAAGGTGTTCCTTAGAACTTTCCTAACTGAAAGTGTTTATATATATGTATACACATGTATGCAAATACAGTTTTTACCAGTGGTTTGACATTTTATCTGAAGTAGCTGTTACTTGGCAACCTGTGCCTCTCTCCATAAGTACATGGTATTGTTACATGGACCCTGTAATTTACCTGTACCAGAATGTGGCCAGTATTATGATGTTTGATTGTTGAATAAATCTGTTTCTGTAAATTTAAATTGGTTTGACTGTTATATAATAGTTAATGCTGTCAGACAGACTAATATTAAGACTAGATGTGGGGATTTTTTTTTATTTTTTTTTTCGACCGCCTTACGGACACTTTGACCAAAAAATTTTGTAAACCATAAAATAAAAAAGGAGTGGCCTAACAGCCTATGTTTTCAAGCTATACAGACTCCTGAAAAACAATGGAATGGGTGCAAAACTGTATTCCAAACAAAGAGGGCATTGTACCCAAATCAGACCAAAACACTGTTAAGAGAGCTCTTCTTGGATCTGCTTTTATTTCAAATAAACAGATTGATCCAACTGAGCCCATCATAATCAAACACAGGTTATGTTTAAACTGGTATGCAAACCTTGTGTTGATCGCAATACATGATAAAATTAAATAAAACAATCATATACCAAGACTCAGTGGCACAGTCACTGGACTGCCATACTAGATGCTTATGGTATTAATTATACAAAAAGTCAGCATTATTTCTTCTTTTTTTTTTAAATTGTCTTCCTTTTTCATAACATGTTTACAGTCTCTGAAATTATTGATGGATATGTTGTCTTGTTGCTTTTTTAACTCACCTGAGCTTATGCTCATGATGAGCTTTTGTGATCGCCTACCATCCGGCCTCCGTTGTCCAGCATCACATGTCCATCAACATTTTCAAATGACATCTCTTCTGAAACTGCTGGGCCAAATTCAGTCAAACTTTCTCAGAAGCTTAATAGGCAAGGGGGACGGAAAGCTTGGCCATTTTCCATATATGATTATATAGGAAAACTGCCAGAACTAGAGCCTTCATATTTGGTATACATGTTCTTTGGCAGGACCTGTATCACTTTGTCCAAATAATTCTCATCTTTTAGAAAACATTGCCACAAGGGGTGTGGCCCTTTTCCATATAGGGCTATATAGGAAAATTCAGAAAATCTTCTTGTCAGAAAGTATAAGAGCTAGAGCCTTGATAAAAAATACAAATGTTCCTTGGGTGACCTTGTATATAAATTGTCCAAATAATTCTGATCCATCAAAAACAAGGCTGCCAGGCCAGTGGCCATTTTCCATATATGGCTATTTAGGAAATCTTTTTATCAGAAATAACAAGAGCTAAAGAATTGATATTTGGGTGGCTTGTATGAAGATTTAAAAAAAAAGATCTGTCAAAAAACATGGCTACCAAGGGCATTTGGCCAATTTCCCTATATGGCTATATATAGTACTATTTTGAAAATCTTCTTGTCAAAAACTACAAGAGGTGGACCCTTGATATTTTGTATCCATGTTCCTTGGGTGGTCCTGTATCAAGATTGTTCAAAAGTTTTTGAATCGTCAAACAATATATCCACCAAGGGCATGGCCATTTTAGCTATATAAGTAAACTTTAAAAGTCTTTTTGTCAGAAACCACAAGAGCTAGAGCTATGGTATGTGGAATGTGTATTCCTTTGGTGGCCTTGTATCAAGATTGTTTTTAAAGAATTTTAATCTGTCAGAAAGCATAGCCACACTGGCTTAATGTCTACAGCATTCAGGTGAGCAATGTAGGGCCATCATGGCCCTTTTGTTTAATCCACAGACTGTTTAAACCTGTTTTGGGAAAGGCAAAACAAAACTGCAATGACAAGGGTTAATTTGGCTGTAAGTGTCAAGTAATATGTTTAGGCTAATTAATAGCCATTCATTATATTGGTGTCAACTGAGACCAAACAACATAACAGATATCATCTCTAGCTACTTGTTTACAAAAACATGGATTGTTTCCACTTGATTACACCATTTTATTACCATCTTTCCCCATTGGTTTCATGCCTACTGTTTGTAGTTCCATGTTGTTCATTGTTGTTTTATTGCCTTTTCATTGTTGTAGCCCCATGCCTGCTTCATGTTTCAGTTACCTGTACTAAATCTTAAGTTATTTTGCCAACTACATGCACTGGTTACAAGGCAATGCCAGAGGCTAAGCAACAAATAATACAGATGCTCTTTAGACATCCCCCAGTTAGGAGCTGGCTAATCTGGATCGACACCATTTGACTTTGCATAATACTTGAGCTTAGCAGTAAAATAGTTGGTTATACAACTTTTGCAAGGCCAGCAACACTTAATGTCCTCTGGGATATTATATGTCTAGTAACAGTGGAGATATTGTAAACAGTTTATTTTATTGCACCCTCCACATACTATATAATACTGATGCATGAACTTGAGGTGTTATTACTTGTTATATGCTTGTTTTTATTTCAAAATTCGAATTGAATACTTCGGCGTCTTGCTTTTTTATTGTTACATCACACCGACACTATAATGGTCTGACTGGCAAATTCCAGTTTATAAGGATGTACCCATTAAAATCCATAGGTAGAACCACTGGCACACAACAGGTGAAGATCTCCCCAAATGACAAGTTCTCATCCTGACTGGGATACTAAGCTGCACAGTATTTGGCGAGTTGCAAACTGGTGAATCTAATGGCTCTTCTTTGGGCACCCCTACTTTGGCATCATTTTCAGAATTTAAAAAGGGTAAAATCTCATTTCTTAACTCAGTGGTGATACTTGATGCCTTAAACAGCTATACCACAGCTCATGTGCATGCATGTACATTTGTTATGCACATATTTATTTATGTTACTAGAACAAATCTAAATACAGTATAACCTGACCATGTAACCTGACCGTGTGACTGCTCCTAGCAAGGGACCACCTGCTATATATGACCATCTCAAATACGCCCACGCATATTCATTTTTTTATTGACATCTACTCAATGGCCACCTGTCGTCATCACTTAGTGACCACAAAACAATGTGCCAAGCATAAATTGGATCCCAGTAGGCCACCATGCTAAGATCGTTACCAGTCAGATATAAGTTTGTAATATGCATAATTGACAGACAAGGTGTCATTTACTTGTTCACAATTCTTAACCAAACTACATCTGCTCTTAGAATATAGAACAAAACCTCCCAAGGAAAAAACATCACATGCCATTTTTGAGAGGGTGGACATAACATCCCACATTTGTTGACAGGAAAAAAAACACCTTCCATGTCAGTTTGACATGGTGGACAAAACATCGCATACTGATTTATTTTGTAATATTCCTGCTTTAGTGTCAATTAAAGCTACAAAAAGTTTTTATATTAACCTATAAAGATAGGGCTTTTTTTTTATAAATCATGCCTTTTTAGTCTTTAATATTTTCCATGTATTTCAGTATAAGTTATTTTTTTTTGTTTTCTATGTTGAGAGTGTGAATATGCAGTCTAACATTAATTTGGCTGTAAATAAATCCTTTCAGCAATTGTTATTTGAACTTTCACATGTTTGGAGGTTATCAACTGTTTAACATGTTGAGAAAAATGGATAAGGATTTAATTAAAACTAGAAATAAGTTTTCTTCCACAAACTATTCAGTCTTGCTTTATGTAAATTATGCAAATAGGCATGTAATTGAAATGGAAAGGACTGCCGGATGAAAGTTTTCTTACATCTCATTTTGTGTTTATATCTCATTTTCCAATTGTGATTTTGTGCTTTATTATCCGCCATAATATGGCAACAAACATGTAAATGTTTTAGACAGTTGTTAATAAAACTTGAAACTTGTTTTGGATGAAAGTGAACTTGGTCTCATCAAACCCAGTTAGCACTCAATGCCCATTAACAGTCAATTTACAGTGAGATCAGCATATAATTGTCAATAAAAAGTTAATTGGAGAACAAAGTTTGCAGGATTTGAAACTTTCTGTGTGTCCAGGTTGACCAAATAACAATATGGGAAGTTTTGTCTACCATGTAAAAAACATGTGGTATGTTTAGTCTACCCCCCATAAAAATAGCATGGGATTATTTGTCCAGTTACCATGCTCTTATGTCGATTTTAGTTGCTAAACTCATTTATTACTCAAGATTAAAAAGATAGGATGATGAAAAATAGACCCAAGAAGAAAAGTTAACATGATAGATAAACTATGTTGTGGCTGAAAAGATAAAGATTTAATATTGCTAAATTATGTTCATGAATTCTGAAATGGCAGACTAGAAATAGTCTATTGCACAAAAGAATCATTCCTAAGTTTGTGCTCAAAATTGACATCAAAATAAACACAGCTGCAACTGATTATTGCTTATAAAAAATGGAGTCAATTTTTGCAAATGACATCTTACATAGTCCCTAATGTAGGAAGATACAATGTGAATGTGAAAGCAGGCCAACTTGCTCAGTCAGCAGTGTTTTCATTGCAAGTGGTTCTGGGGTCATGCCAGACTGGTTGCTCCTCTTTCCCAATGTCGCTGTGTCAAACAACATTATTTTACCGGTACTATGGCTCACAACTTTGAACTTTCCCTGGAATGTAGCAGGTAGCCAGGTGATCAGGAAAGAAAGTTCAAAGAAATATTCTCATTCAATAATATTATAATAGATTATATAAATGAAAAGCTTGGGTTATTATGCCTGTTTCTGCACAAACTCATTTTTAGTCTCGCAAGCATTTTACCTTTACTGCCAAAAGTGACTAAAATTTCTGTCTAACTTTTAAACACTCAAACAAGAATAAAATATATAAAAATGAATAATATGCATGTTGGTACAGTTCAGAAGATGCAATACTAATGCAACAAATACATTTTCTTTTTAAAGTACATTTGGACAGAGAAAGAGCATTTTTAAAATAAAAAATGCACAATTTTGAGGATAATTTTGGAAATTTTTATAGCAAAAGTAATTTAATTTTATCCAAACTTACTTGCCTGCTTCTTACATTCTATAGGCGAAAGAATTCTTTTATCATTTTTCTATATGATAGATATACAACATACAATTTCATGAAACGCGGAGAAAAAAATCTTTCTTTGATTCAGAGTGGTATTGCATTGACTATTTTCCGTAACAAATAAGAATGTTTTAGCATGTTATTAAAAATTTGCATACAAAAGTGAGAACTTTAAGCTTGTTGTCTTTTTTTAAAAGCAATTTGAGTTTTGTCTTGTTTATAAAATAGGAGAAACATCTTTAGATCAATGAACATAAGAAAAAAGATGAACACATGAACATTATTCTTTGCTAGGGTCAATTTAGCATTAACTTTTTTTATGAAAAGTAATTAAATTTGGAATTACTTTACACAAGTAGAATTTGATGTCACACACAAAAATGTGTATATACATGAAATAACTCATCATTTGGTTAGTGAAAATGTGGTGTTTAGAAATATTTGCTATTCCTGTTTAGGCTGATTTTGTCTTATACTGTGACTGAAGTAGGAACATTACCATATATTGATGATTTTTGAGAATTTACCTGAAAGTTTCACATATGATTTTTACATAATTTTTAGTGTTAACACATCATTATAACCTCTATCTCTTCTGTAAACATTACAGAGACTGATATGGTTGGCTTTGAATAATCATGTAAATATGAGACTATTAGGAAGTGTGTTTTTTTAATGCTAATACAAATACACTAACTTTAACCCATAGCTTGCTACCTTTGTTAATAACCCCAAATCATTCTTAAGTGATCTTGTTTCATTGACATGCAAATAGCACAGATCCTGATCAGCTGTGTCATCTTGATCTTCAATATTTGCCAAAGTCTCTTAAATACATGTTTTGCAAGCTAAGGGTTAAAATTTGTGCAAAAAGAACCATGCACAAAAGATATGCAGTAGTACATATATATTGAATACATCTTAAAACAGTCTTATTACTTTAGGTAGAACATTTACCGTAATGACAAGGGTCCTAGGTTAGGGCCCATGACTGATTGTATATGTTTTTCTTATGTTTTATAAATATGAATTCATTACTGCATCATATTATATCTTAGGCACCAGTGGAGGCAAATAATCTGGCGGTAAGCTCCTAATGTGAGATAGACTTTTATGTGTGCACTGGCTGTAATTGCACCAAGTGGTTAGCATCCTTTTAACAAAGATACACATTGCTATACAGCCACATTGTTGTATCTCTATCAACATAACATCATTGGTAGCATGTTTTTGCACTCATTTCTTCAAATGTTGAATGTAATTGTCCAATCTGGTATTCTGATGCAGTGTTTGTTTGAAAGATTACAAACAGTATTAGTGGATGTAAACCTACGCATTTCCTCCCTTCTAAAAGGTTGGTGCAAGTGCATTTTATACAGCAGTAAACCCTTTCTTATGCTACTTTTCTAAATAACCAATTGAAAAGTCCTAATTATTTGCAGACAATTTTTTATGCACATAATGAAGATGTTTTGGTAAAGTTTTAGCAGCAAATATTTTATATCCATATTAAAAAGTTACAAGTTTGAACTGGCAGATGTACATAGGTTGTTTAAGCTAGATCCGTTCTGGCATAGCAGTGAAAGAGTAGAATTGTGTGGTAAGCAAGGATTCTAACCGTATGTCCTAGACGTCATGGAGAGCAAACGTGTGCAGTTTAACAATCCTACTTGTAGTGTTTAGTGTTTTCTGGTCAGCATAAATAATTGTATTATTCAAGAAAATACAGAATTGCTTATTAATTGCTTATTAACAGTATTTCGAGCAAGTACAAGATAAAATGAAGTTGAAGTACATTTGTGGCACACACACGAGTTATTTTCTGGTAATGTGATAATCCCAAACTTCTCTTAGAAAAGCAGTAGCAATAAAAATTAAGATTCTTATTTGTTACATGGTATTCTTACAAAAGCGCTGTTTCAGCTTGAAAACTTGACTTAAGCATTTCTATTGCATTAATTTTTTTTTTTTTTTTTTTAAATTATTCGCTGTGCATCAGTCAATTTTCTTGTGAGAAAAGAACGCATTGCAAAAGAAAAAAACAATGATTTTTTTTGCAGTTGAGATTGCTACAGAAGTATTTATTTGATTGTATACAACTTGTTTACATGCAGCCTTCTGTTTTACTGTCAAATATGCAAGTTGAAGCACCACTGTTTATGGTTATATAGACACTAAAATGTTGCAGGACATTTAAGCTAATAAAGTGTTACATCTTCATAAATATACTGTGTGTATATGAATTACAGTGGGATGATGATCTTCATAAACATACAGTGTGAATATGTATAACAGTGGGATGGTGATCTTCATAAACATACACTGTGTATATGTATTACAGTGGGATGGTGATCTTCATAAACATACACTGTGAATATGTATTACAGTGGGATGGTGATCTTCAGAAACATACACTGTGTATATGTATAACAGTGGGATGGTGATCTTCATAAACATACACTGTGTATATGTATTACAGTGGGATGGTGATCTTCATAAACATACACTGTGAATATGTATAACAGTTGGATGATGATCTTCATAAACATACACTGTGTATATGTATTACAGTGGGATGATGATCTTCATAAACATACACTGTGTATATGTATTACAGTGGGATGGTGATCTTCATAAACATACACTGTGAATATGTATAACAGTGGGATGATGATCTTCATAAACATACACTGTGAATATGTATTACAGTGGGATGATGATCTTCATAAACATACACTGTGTATATGTATAACAGTGGGATGGTGATCTTCATAAACATACACTGTGTATATGTATTACAGTGAGATGGTGATCTTCATAAACATACACTGTGAATATGTATAACAGTTGGATGATGATCTTCATAAACATACACTGTGTATATGTATTACAGTGGGATGATGATCTTCATAAACATACACTGTGTATATGTATTACAGTGGGATGGTGATCTTCATAAACATACACTGTGAATATGTATAACAGTGGGATGATGATCTTCATAAACATACACTGTGAATATGTATTACAGTGGGATGGTGATCTTCATAAACATACACTGTGTATATGTATTACAGTGGGATGATGATCTTCATAAACATACACTGTGTATATGTATTACAGTGGGATGGTGATCTTCATAAACATACACTGTGTATATGTATTACAGTGGGATGGTGATCTTCATAAACATACACTGTGAATATGTATTACAGTGGGATGGTGATCTTCATAAACATACACTGTGAATATGTATTACAGTGGGATGATGATCTTCATAAACATACACTGTGTATATGTATTACAGTGGGATGATGATCTTCATAAACATACACTGTGTATATGTATTACAGTGGGATGATGATCTTCATAAACATACACTGTGTATATTTATTACAGTGGGCTGATGAATTCACCACTACTAGGGCAACATCTAGGATGAATGCAACATTCATCAGAGAAATAATCAGTCTTGGCTTTCACTGCTAAATGGGATTTTGATCATATGCGTAATACAACTCTACTAATGTTGCCAATCTGGCTGGCGCAAGTTGACAGAATGAATAAGGTTGACAAATCTCTGGTTCTCTTGGACCACTGTTGATAAGGGACAACCCTTATACTGGTGTGTATATTCTTCATCAGGCTGTCATGAAATCTTTCTTCATAGAATTTTTTTTTATCATAGCTGACTTAAGCTTACATTTACTAACAAATGCTGATGCAAGCTGAGATGAATATTAAATCAACTCACATTGGTTGCATTCCCTATGGGTCAATATGCTCATAGCAACAAGAATTGCACTGCTTATGCACTGCTTATGCATTGACCTATTCACACTGTGCTGCTACGATCTGCCTTTTGTTCACTGTTTGCTCTTTAGGCCCACTTTTCCATAAGTATAGTAGAATAGTAGTAGACAATATATCAAAGTCAATTGCATACTCCTCAGACAGCTGCACCTTCCGCCACTACTATCCCACATAATTGACATGCAGTCTGAAACTTTCAAAATTGCATATAGCTTGATTGGAACTTCAAATTGTTGCTTCTTAATTGCATCTACATGAAACTTGGTAGGAATTAAAATTAGTTGGATTTAAAACATGTATACTTTGCAATACTTTTCAATTTAATTTAAATGACTTGTTACATTTTTGCTCTAACTTGCAAAAGTAGTAAGTGTTATTGCTATGGCAATTTGAAGTCTAATAAAAGCACATGGCTGAGGAAGTCACCACACACTTAACTCTTGTTATGCTGTTTTTCTTCCTAACCCATGCTAACATTAAGTCATTTGCTCATAATAACATTCAAAGGTAACTGAAGGAATCAATATAGACAAAGTAGCAAAGTGAGTTGGCTGATCTGGATCTAAAATATCAGCCTTAGCCTGGTTAATGTGTGTTTTAAACTGACTTGATGCTGCAAAAAGCTCACCTGGCAGAGCTGTGTTAATATCTCAAAGTTGCTGTTTTGAGGTTATGAAAGCTCTGAAGTTTTGAAGTTTTGTTAGCTTCCTTGCTCTGAATCTTGAAACACAGTATATAATTAGTCAGTTTTACAGAGTATATATGATCATATTTTATTCATGGAATTAACCTTAGATTGGCTGGTGATTGAACTTTGATTCAATTTACTTGTTCATTAATTGATTCATTAATATATAATAAACTTTCTAGTCTATAATTTGTTTTTGTCCAAGAAGGACATTTGGCTGGTTACATGTGTGATAAAAAATTCACAAAAATTCTGTAATTAGAAAACAACTGTGTTTGTGATTAGCACTTTCTCAAGTAACCTATTTAACTTGGCATCCCCCACAAGATTTTATATTTATAAAAATGATGAAACCAACAAAGAAAGCCACTACTTTATTTGCTGTTTTACAAAGTTTGTGGCCTAGATGCTTGTCATGTTAAAGTCTTCCACTTCTTATTTCTACAAAATGTCTTTACTTATAGGAGTTCTTGCTATTGCTTGCAAAAATTCTTATTTGGAAATATATTATATTACTGGGACGGCAAAATGAGACTTTTCACATATTTAAATAAGACAATTTACACACACCTTTTACCTTTTATGTCATGCTTTGCAACAATAATGTGTACTTCTTTTAGCAAAAAGAAAGCACATGGCAATTTTGGTTTAGAATGTTCTTCAAAATTTGCAAAAAATTAAAAAGTTTTTCACATTTTTCTCAATATAATGAAATTAAATTCTTCTTTAGGAAATATAACATTTCTGACACTTTCTCATTTAAAATAAAAATGTGATATTAACTTTTGAGAATGTATATAACTAGAGCACAATAACATTTGAATCATGTTAAGTATACTGTATTACTATGAAATGAAATAACAGAGGTTACTGTCATCTAAAAGGCATATGACATTGTGCAGAGTTTGTATGCTTTACCGTCTATAGCGATTTTTGAAAATGAAAATTGAAAAAGGAATTACTACAGGCTTTTATATTACCATTAGTTTGTACAAGTGTTTTGTTTTCATGGCATTCACATTATATAAGTGCCAGCAGTCATATATCATGGTTTGTTTTTGTTAAGTACATGTACAAGTTTCAGCTCTACTTGTGGTCATGCCCATATGTTAGTCATATCCAGCTAGATTTGGTAATAACCTAGACTATGCACAACCAAAACTTATCATATATACTGAAGACTCAGCAATAAATAGTGCAGTTTCTGATCACACAGCTGCCAATAGGGAGTCACTGATCAGAATCTGTGTGGATCTTTGTCTTACATTCATCAACTTAAATAAATAAATCCTAATATTTGATTATGTACAATTGTCATATGCTTACATTGCAGTCTACTTTCATCACTATCAGTATAATATTTACATCACATGTCAACTTTAAACCCTTGCATGTCTGCTTCCTTTGACCCTAAAAGGAATCCCAGATGGAGCCCAGAAGGCCGTGCTGCAAAGAAAGGGTCAATATCTCGATTCTGTGACTGTATTGGTCTTGTAAAAAGTGTTTCAAAAAGTTATGAGCAAACAGATCACTTCTTGAAAAGATTGCATATACATTTGTCTTGTCACTTTTGATAGGCATTTTATAAAGCAGTTCAACCCTTGTTTCCATGGATTTTCTAAAGTGTTGCACTATAGAGATGTAAACAGCTATCTTGGATCATTTGGCTTACTTATTGTGATAACCATGGGGTTATTTACTTGTGACACTATAGTATATTAAATACAAATTCACTTGAGGTTTATTTTTTTTATTTTTTAGCAGCATGTTTTGAAGTTAATACAGAAAGAGTTTTTAATATAAAACTTGATGACCAGGTGGGAAAAAACACAGAGACTTAAAACAGATTAACCTTTAGCTTTGAATTGATATGTGTTTAAGCATGTGTACTGTACATGCCTCTTTCTGTCAGATGTTGCACAACATTGTTTTGCTTTCTTCAACTGAGCTGTAAATTAATGTCAAATTGGGTTTACAGACTTAATTCAAAACTTGTCTCATTTTCGGGAAGTTCATTTCATAATATACGAGGTGTTTTCAAGGTGGTAAGACCTCTGGTGAAATAAATAATAATGCATAAAATGTGAGATAATTAAATCATAATCCAATTATTACAAGTTATTTGAGATCAGGGAAGAAACAGTAAGGACAATTCCTTGAAATTAAAACTGTGAGCAGTTTTTACATGTCGTCAGTAGCAGAAAATTTGACATTTTAAATCATCAAAATTGGACAAGGTAACTTAAAACAAAAATAAGTGAACATCTATTAACAATACTTGTCTTTGAAAGTTAATTTAAAATGTTTTAAAAGCTGTGACTTTTGCTATTGTGATAATTGATGATTTATTAAGAATATTTAAATTTTTTTGCCGACCCAACAAATTATCCCCAAAACATTGAAATTAATACACGTATTGTTAAAACAAGGTGAATCATCTAAAGAATTCTGAAACTACCAACATCAAGAAAATTTAAAAATAATCTGAAATAATTTTTATCTTTAAAACAAAAGGTTTTAAAAATATAGCTGTGTTAATTGTATGTCTATTTTTTATATTTGCTTCTATTGTTTTGATGATTCCAAAGATATTCTTTTGTGTTATTTTGACATTTAAACATAATTTATCTTTGTCATTGTTTTCGTACTGCTTCTTTGACCATTACTTCATAATGAGCCGAAATCATAAATAACCCCATTATGTACACTTATAGGAGTTAAAATACTTGAACTAAGGAAGATGCAGAATGACCTGGCTGTAGCTTATTATAAATATTTCATTATGTATGACAAAATCTTTTATATATATATATATATATATATATATATGAATTTGAATTAGCATATTTCTAGCATATAAATGTAAATATAAATAATTGTAATTGGAATGAGAAAAGTCTAAAACCACAAACTCACCAAAGGATGTTTGTGTGTTAGGCATATGAAATGAAACCAAGTGTGTTCCCTTTCCTACATAGAGAGAAATATAGGTCGATTGTGGTGTATGATGGTATCTTAGAGAAATCTGGGTCGATTGTGGTGTATGATCGTATCTTAGAGAAATATGGGTTGATTGTGGTGTATAATGGTATCTTAGAGAAATATAGGTCGATTGTGGTGTATGATCGTATCTTAGAGAAATATAGGTCGATTGTGGTGTATGATCGTATCTTAGAGAAATATAGGTCGATTGTGGTGTATGATCGTATCTTAGAGAAATATAGGTCGATTGTAGTGTATGATCGTATCTTAGAGAAATATAGGTCGATTGTGGTGTATGATCGTATCTTAGAGAAAAATAGGTCGATTGTGGTGTATGATCGTATCTTAGAGAAATATAGGTCGATTGTGGTGTATGAGCGTATCTTAGAGAAATATAGGTCGATTGTGGTGTATGATCGTATCTTAGAGAAATATAGGTCGATTGTGGTGTATGATCGTATCTTAAAGAAATATAGGTCGATTGTGGTGTATGATCGTATCTTAGAGAAATATAGGTCGATTGTGGTGTATGATCATATCTTAGAGAAATATAGGTTGATTGTGGTGTATGATCGTATCTTATTTTACGATTGGTTAGAGAAAAACATTTTGATAAGTGGTACAACCACAATAACCCCAAGTGAAAGTATTATTTTTCTATGACTACAAATGAAATAAAATATTATAATATACTAAAATTTACAAAAAGATTTTATGATAACCCAATCATTTCACTATGGGCCATAGCGATTTAATAAAGTTTGTTTTTCACTGGTATATATTTTTCCTTCTTTCACTAAAAGGCACGAAATAAATATTTATCCTTAGCACAGCTTTGTTTTTACTTATTTATTTTTTAATTAATTTTTGTAATTAACCTCACAATTATCTTGGGTATTTTATCACAGATTTGGAGTATCCCATAGAGGTATATAAAGAACAGCAATGTTGAAGCATCCGCATGAAGAATTGCAAACATTGTCATTTTTACAGCAAAAAGAAAGTGAGGTGGCAAAAATGTAAATGCCAAACCATGTCAGATAATATTATGAAAATTTATCTGACCAATCAGAAACATCTGTCAGTCAGACTTTGAAACAGCAATCTATAAGAAAGGATACGAAAGTAGGGTGGAAATGTTTGCTAGTGTATGGCACCTAGTTATAAAGTTCAGTGGACTGTTTTAGACTGTTCTGCAGACTATTAAGGTTTATCAATGGAGAACCGAAGTATATTAAATTTATGGTTGTAATAATGGTATATACTTGGATAATATTTATAAACACTCTAAGAAATATCCTCTTCTAAACCTTTCAGAGATGTAACACTGAACATCAGTTGCAAGTAAATACTTTAATTAATGTCTTGAGTCTGATGTCATTATTTTTCAACTCTGATATCATCATTTTTTATTTAATCTTGTCATAGATTTTAATATCCTTCCTGACACTGAAGCGCTGAGCAGACCGATTGAAGAATGTCATATCATACTCTTCATTGGTATACAAACCACCTGATCTATATGCTTTATGTGTATTATGCTTTATGTGTCGAATTAAGATTGTCTAAGCAACTGGCTGTGTTCAAAGACTGCGTAATAGTTTTCCCAACTTTCAGACACATCTTTTTATTTGGGCATTATTCAAGCTAGTCAGCTGTTATTTGTATGTTTTAGACAATATGGCCACTTATTTTGTTTATCATTTCCAGCCTTCATTATATTTTGATACAATTGGTTCTCAGTGCAGTGGATTTATCAACTTTCCTGCGTCTAGCATATAAATGTCTTGGTTTATTGACATTTATTAACAAGTAAGTTACTTGTCATGTGTCATCCAACAAGATTGTGCACATCACCATGGCTATTTAACAGAACACCGCCCTCAGTCTATTTATGTGATACTTAATTGTTTAAAGTTACCATATAACACTAGAGTTTGTATTTATTGTAATGTGTTTGTTTTTCATATAATTCAGACACGTCTGTAGGTGCCATAGAAAATGTCTACATTTTTTTTATGTCTACTCTTGTCCGCAACCATGTGACAGTACAAAAAAATGGCTATATCTGTTGAACCTGAAAGAAGGAATATGAATATAAATATTGTCATTAAGGTTAATAAGTTTATTAATACTTCACTCAAAATACACCAGGTATTTTATTCTCAGTTATTTTAAAAAATGTTAATACTACATGCATTTTTACATGTACACAGACTTATTTTTAGCGAGGAAGCACATTTCACCAAAACTCTGCATAATGTCATGTGATATGTCCAGAAAGAGGTGATTAATCAGTAGTAAAGAGACCGACTGAATAGACTGGATATAACCCTCAATCAATCTTGGCAGAAAACCCTGTGATGATGGCAATACAATGAGATTTTCTGCTTGCTGCATCTTAATTCCATGGTGCTCACAGAGCTGTCAAACAGATCTATCCAGTATGCAGAATGTGTCTATATTAAACCATTGATGTTATCCCACACCAAATATATGCTTTTGTCCTAAACACATACCTGTCAAAACTGTCAGATTCTGTGAATTAGTCAAGAAACTGCAAAAAAATTGCAATTTATAGCAATATTTTACAAGATTTTTGCCGTTACTTCCATGCATTGGTTTAAAGAAATATCAATAGAGACTTACACTGGCTTGTCTTGATCTACATTATTTGCCTAATCCTTATTTATTTGTTTTAGACAGGCAAAGAATTAATATCAAATCAAAGAGAAGAAAGTTGTTTCTAACAAAAACACAAGAGTTGAGCTATGGTTATGAGTCAGATTAGATTTGCTCTGGTTTACAATGATGCAGGCTTAAAGTACGAGTACACAAACATTATTGCTTTTATATATACGTGTCAAGTTAGCGTGAGACATTTCTCTGATTATTTAGACATCAGGATCACTAATTATTTGTTCAAGAAAAGTATAAAAGGAAGTTTGATAACATTTTTTTATTATGCAGAATAAAGTACACAAACCTTTTCAACAATACTGTATGGAGTGGAATAGAACAAGTTGCTGTGTATCTTAACTACATAAAACAAATTCTGATACAAGAATATCAATAATAACAGTACAACACGAGGATGCACAGTTCTGATGAATAATAACTCTGGACAAAGCATGCCATTTCTTCCTTTACAGAATCATATTCATTGAGAAGAAAAATTTAAATAAAATACTTAAGCTAAACATGGCCTGTACAATGAACATTTACAGTGAAATTATCGAGTACTTGAAAAACTGATTGGAAAATTTACCCGAGTACTCAAGTCCTGATTTTAATACTTATTGACATCCCTAACGCAAGCAATAGAATGTCTCTAATATGAAGTAGTGTATATGAGCAATATTCAGGACTTCAAATCGTAAAGGCAACAGTGATGTGGTGAGGTGCAGAATGTTTATATTTATGCATGCAGCATTATAAGGGTTAAAGAAACACTTCTTTTGATCTTCACTTGCCATTATAGCTTGTGACTTTTATTAACCTTAAAGCATACTCATGTGTGTGTAACCCATACTATGGTTGATATATTTGCCTACAAACTATGTGCAAGGCTTTCTTGCAATATTTCTAGCAGCCTGGCATCAACCAGTGCTGAAGTCCTGATTATTCAGCAAGGACTGGCTAATTTTTGAGTCACAATGTTTGCCACAAAAAATAAATGATAAAGTAAAGTACTGTATATTTTCTCTGGCCAAATAAGATAAGAGGTTATTTCATGATTTTTCTAATAAACTTCATGTTTTGGCTGACTTAAGATTTATTTTAAATTGTTCATTTCGGGGCCATAAGACCTATCAAGTGTCGGTGTGCCATAAAACCCCCAAAAATATAAATACATAAATTGTTCATTTCAAAAATTGTGTAGAGCAATAGTGGCAGCTAAAGAAATGTGATGTTTTTTATATAGATAAATTTGACAAAAATGTCATATATCACAATCTATGTTGTTTTTCAAATGCCAATGTCTCAACAAAAAGAGATATTTACACTTAACCTGCTAAGAATTAATCAGGCTTAAGACTTTTATGTAGGTTCTACTAGAGCCTGTCTCATCAGGATATACAGTCTTTGCCATTGAATCTGGAGCAATATGTATATGTAATGTTTGCAAATTGCTGTTAGTCAAAAACATAATGTTGTTTTGTTTTATATAGGATATGTACAAAAATGTAACATACTAAGAGTGTAAACAGATTTGAACTGAGGATTGCATGCCACACTCTGTGTTAACAGCACATGAATCAAAATGACAGATAAGCAACTCAAAGGTCAAACATGGCTTTGACAGCTAGCAAATGTGATTACCTTAAAATAGTCAGAATCTGTTGTATTGATTATGATTAGGAAGTTTGGGATCAATGGATATAATAGTGCCATCATGATTTTTATCACATTTCCAATATCATTACATGCTTATTAATGTAGTGGATTGACAACCGGATCAAGTTCTATGGACCCTTGTTCTGCGACATTTCTGCATTACAAAACTCTATAAGTTATTTGCTTACAACATTGTGTACAGTAAATAAAACACATTAATTAAGACTTATTACCACATAGAGTGTATCATGATCTGATGGCTCCCAGTGGGAGCTTGCTGGTCTGGAACTACTAAGATTTGTGCCAAAATCTTAGTAGTTCACAGCAGGCTAGGAGGTAACAAGAGTGACATACTCTCTCTGTGATAGGTGAATAATTTATGGACCACACTTATTAATTCAAGGTCAGAATAATGTATTGATCAGTCATTTTAAAAGAAATAAGATTGTATGAAACAAGTCACCAAAAGATTATACATTTTATTAAATTAATAATATTTTACATTGTGTTAAATACACCTAACTTACTCTCATAATAATTTGTTCACTTTCGTAAATTGTAAATTGCATGCTGTTGATAGCCCACAAAATAAAGTTTGTCAGTTCTTGTTTAACTCATTGTGT
Organism: Sinonovacula constricta; assembly: GCA_007844125.1. Taxonomy (NCBI): domain Eukaryota; kingdom Metazoa; phylum Mollusca; class Bivalvia; order Cardiida; family Solecurtidae; genus Sinonovacula; species Sinonovacula constricta. The sequence goes on from CM017562.1 coordinate 40,461,759, forward strand.
TATATCATCAATAATCATTGTAAAATAAGATCAATGCAAACAAAAACATGTAAAGATGCAATGACATAATTTCGGCAGAACTGTGGTGGCAGAAAGTTGGTAAGGCAATCCTTGTCAAGAAGACATTTATACACACAATATGTATGTGTTTATGGATAAGTTGTGGGTTTTCTGGTTTAGATGAGTATAGTGATGCATTGGGTAATTTCTAAAAATGCGAACTGAATTTGAGTTTCATTTGGTCCTGACTTGCATCAGCATATCTAAATAGGTTAAATGTGAAGTTAGACAGCTACAACTGAAAAATGTAGGACCTGTGAATATGTATGTATCTACAAAAATGTTGGGCCTGTGAATATGTGTGTGTGTACAAAAATGTTGGGCCTGTGAATATGTGTGTGTGTACAAAAATGTTGGGCACATGAATATACATGCCTGAGTGTACAAAAAATGTATTTTTTAAATAATGACTGGAATGAGCCAGGAAAATTGTGTGTTACTTGTACATGTACTACAGTTTGTTTCTCAACACCAAGCCTGAATGTTTCTCGACACTAAGCCCGAAACTAACCTATTTCTGCATGACTTCTCATCATGGCTATTGAAGCATGGTGTGATAAAACTGCACTCTTTTCTGCTGGGTCTCAATGTCTCCCCAATTCTTTGATTAGGAACATTGGTGGTCCTCACTTTTCCCGTTTTGACTTTATGATGTTTGAAGTATTGCAGGACATGATTTGGGGTCTGTCCTTCAGACTCATTCTGGCATCATGTCTGCATCTGTGAGCCCCATATTCATCATGTGTTTGGACACAAATATAAGGCAATGCCTATAAAAAATTGTTGTGTATTCCATGTCAGAACATGGATCGCCAGTTTGGAGTCTTTGGTCCACTCTAAAAACCTGTTAAGAATAAGTTAACCTTAGGCAGACATGCAAACAGCAGATGCCAAGCAATTTGGAGTAAATCAAAAGCAATTAGAGATTGCTGCAGTTTAATAAGGAAGACAAATCCCGCACAAGACATTTTTTCCCAGACATTTTGTTTTGTTTTTGAGTAAATGATTGTATGGAAATTTACATATTTTTGCAATTATATGTTTTATAAAAAAGATAACTTTGTATACAATACAGGTATAATTTGTGGATCGGTAAGACATGTATCAAGCCATAGATAAACTCTAACTATTATGCTTCATACTGCAAGGATTTCTGACCTACTATATGTTATTTACATCATGATTAAATGTTTTTTCTTAAAAAGGTAGGCTTATCTGTTAGTATAACAAGAAATGACTCCATTCTGTGGTTTGCTAAATCCTCTGGTTTAATGCCAACACCAGCAAAATTGGCTTTCTGAGCGTAATACAGACAGAGACAGGATTTATAACTTGCCATGCCAACACATTTGCAGAAATTTGACAGTGCCATAAAGGAACTAGGAACCATAAATAATTGCCATGTTAACATTTACCTAGCTACTCATTCCAAGCAAATAACAAACTAATGTATTTCCTGAAGACTTTGGGAGCCAGGAACACTTTTGATATTTATAAACCTTTTCAGCACAATTTATTGAAAAAAGATAGCTCAGCACTAAATATATCTGATCAGATCAGTGGAAATAATATTAGCATTTCTAAACTAATAACAAATGAAACAGTTGTACATGAATTTCAACCTTTAGCGGTGTGTAACAAATAAACATAGCTGCTAATGTAACACAACTTAAGGTTCTGGACCTGTAATGGTGACCTTCCACAATCCTTATAATGATAATGTTTCTTGAATCTGTACTATAAAACACATCGTACGGTGAGATTTCAAGGAAGTTTGTAACTCAAGTTATGTACATTTTTATAAGGTGACCCTTAATTTTCAAAAACACCGTAAATTGTGCTGGAACAAAAAATTAAAAGTACTATTTTTTCAAATTCTACTGTTCTATATTCAATTTTTAACCAATTTTCTTGTTACACAATCATGTCATGATAAATCAGAACAATAAGATCACACTTTGGACAAATACTTATCAAAATACAGAACTTTGCATACATGTACCCCTGAGCAAAAATCCGAGTTTTTTTGGGTGTGTTTAAAAATTTACTCTATCTATAAAAGCAAATAACTCAAGTTTGAAGCTAGTTAGACACATACAACTAGTTTTTAAAATTTTCTGCAATATGAGCTGCCCATAATATGAGATTTTAAAGGCATTTTACCGTTCCTAATAAAATTGAAAAGAATTTGTAAAGGTTACTATAATGAAACTGCAAGAGAATTTATAGTGAAAAATAACGTCAAAATGGTCAATTACAGATTATACTCCTTTATACAAAAATCACCTGCAGTTGGTATTAGAGATAGAAATATGTATGCAAAACTCTGCATTATTACATGAAAACCTTCTCTTGACTGATTTTGGCTGGCTTGAGGGAAATATTTGGAATTAACCACTTTACACGTTTTTGTAAAAAAATCCGACAGTTTAGAAATAACAGAGTCAGGCACTCTTTTAGTGTTAGTGACACTTGGTTGTCCCTCACAATTTTGACCCCTGAACACATTTAAAAGTCCATCCTGGCCATCCCCAGAAAATATCAGACGATGGTGAGCGAGCGTCAAACCATGTCGCTTACTCTCGCGGTTAGCATGCGAAGGCAAATTTAAATTGCAAACACAAGATGAAACAGTGCATTTTTCACCTGTACACAGGAAACCAACACAAAAGTTATGATCCACTTCAACTTTACATGACTTTGTTGTCGGTAAACCACTATTTTTACAATATTGCCCTCAACGATCATGCTGTCGAGCTCCCTATTCTCCCATTTTTGAGAAATGGGTAACCCAATGACGTCATGGAAAATCTATATCACGTGGTGAAAAACTACTGAAAATAGCAAATACGAAACTTTACGACGAATGCTATTCAAATAAAACTGGATCATACCGAGTGCCAATGTTTGCCGAAGTTAGTTACAGGTCCAGAACCTTAAGAAGGCTTTAAGGCAAAAATTGTAGAGTCTGATCAGGATCTGCCATATTTTCTTCAGTTTACTCTCACAAGCAATAAGTCTGAAACATTAGCATGTTATTTTTAGGATATAAACAATGGATTAGGAGTTACAAGGAAAGTTAATGCAGCAGGCTAAGTGTTAGAACTGCAGTATGTTTGGCTGCATTGCTACAAGAGTGCCAAGGTTGTGACTTCTTCATCAATAAGAGAACATGCAAGGAGCTGATTCATTAACCTGATCCAATGAAATAGACACTTCATTAGCTCCCTATAGATTAATCTTCCTTTAAATTGCTTTTCATGATAGAAAAGTGTGCAGAAGCCTATTGTTTGGTTATATTGAATGTTAATTAAGTTAAATGCATAACCAACCAAAGGCATCTCTGTGGAAGTGGTAGAGTCGTCGACTTCTAACACTCTGACTGCTGAGCATCTTACCACATAGGTTTCGATTCCTGGTCGTGGTGATAGACTGAGCATCTTACCACATAGGTTTGATTCCTGGTAGCAGTGATAGACTTAATGTGGCAATGTCTTCCAACTGACCTGCTGTGTCCCAGTGGTTCTTCCCAGACATTTGGCTGGTTTCTTCTGCCACCAAAACATTGATGCATTTCATTTACAAAACAAAGTATAAGCAAACAGGGTTTACTTCAACAAAATATAGAAGTGCCTTAAATTTACGGTTATTCTAAACTGCCACAAACATTTATGCTATTTAGGCTGTACATACTATTTTGGCACTGTAAGATCGAGACTGTTAGAGGGGTACAACAGATCTTGGCAAAGTTTTACCTTTTAACTAATTTATTTCTTGGTGTGGGTATATATCTTTATTCCAAAGCTGTACTCATTGTATACATGATTTATTATCTCCATTATTTCTTTACCAATCAATCCTTATAATTATGCTTGGTGAAGAAAGATACAAGAGAAAACTGAATAGGCAGTGAGTTAAGTATTTTTGAATCATTAAGCAAGAAAGCAGCTGTATCTACACTAAAGTTTTTCAGATACCGTAATCATGTTAGTTTAATAACAGAGATATGACAATGATTAAGGGATTGAATTTAAATCATTATATTGTCTAAACTGACACAATGCTATGCTCTCGAATTATGCATATTGAAGAAATCAAGTTCTTTTTCAGATAAAACAATTACTTTATCATTAATATAACTGCTGAATAATTGACTATTACTATTTTAAAACTGTTTCTAGTCTGACAGGTACATGGCTGTTGAACATCTGACAGTACCAGATCTGTTGAACATCTGACAGTACCAGATTTGTTGAACATCTGACAGTACCAGAACTGTTGGACATCTGACAGTACCAGAACTGTTGAACATCTGACAGTACCAGATCTGTTGAACATCTGACAGTACCAGATCTGTTGAACATCTGACAGTACCAGATCTGTTGAACATCTGACAGTACCAGATTTGTTGAACATCTGACAGTACCAGATCTGTTGGACATCTGACAGTACCAGAACTGTTGAACATCTGACAGTACCAGATCTGTTGGACATCTGACAGTACCAGAACTGTTGAACATCTGACAGTACCAGAACTGTTGAACATCAGACAAAACTGTTGAACATCTTACAGTACCAGATCTGTTGAACATCTGACAGTACCAGAACTGTTGAACATCTCACAGTACCAGAACTGTTGAACATCTCACAGTACCAGATATGTTGAACATCTGACAGTACCAGATCTGTTGAACATCTGACAGTACCAAATCTGTTGAACATCTCACAGTACCAGATCTGTTGAACATCTCACAGTACCAGATCTGTTGAACATCTGACAGTACCAGATCTGTTGAACATCTCACAGTACCAGATCTGTTGAACATCTCACAGTACCAGATCTGTTGAACTTCTGACAGTACCAGATCTGTTGAACATCTTACAGTACCAGAACTGTTGAACATCTGACAGTACCAGATCTGTTGAACATCTGACAGTACCAGATCTGTTGAACATCTGACAGTAGCAGAACTGTTGAACATCTCACAGTACCAGATCTGTTGAACATCTCACAGTACCAGTTCTGTTGAACATCTCACAGTACCAGATCTGTTGAACATCTGACAGTACCAGAACTGTTGAACATCTGACAGTACCAGATCTGTTGAACATCTCACAGTACCAGATCTGTTGAACATCTCACAGTATACCAGATCTGTTGAACATCTCACAGTACCAGAACTGTTGAACATCTCACAGTACCAGAACTGTTGAACATCTCACAGTACCAGATCTGTTGAACATCTGACAGTACCAGATCTGTTGAACATCTCACAGTACCAGAACTGTTGAACATCTGACAGTACCAGATCTGTTGAACATCTCACAGTACCAGAACTGTTGAACATCTCACAGTACCAGATCTGTTGAACATCGCACAGTACCAGATCTGTTGAACATCTGACAGTACCAGATCTGTTGAACATCTGACAGTACCAGATCTGTTGAACATCTCACAATACCAGATCTGTTGAACATCAGACAAAACTGTTGAACATCTCACAGTACCAGATCTGTTAAACATCTCACAGTACCAGATCTGTTGAACATCTCACAGTACCAGATCTGTTGAACATCTGACAGTACCAGATCTGTTGAACATCTGACAGTACCAAATCTGTTGAACATCTGACAGTACCAGATCTGTTGAACATCTCACAGTACCAGATCTGTTGAACATCTGACAGTACCAGATCTGTTGAACATCTCACAGTACCAGATCTGTTGAACATCTCACAGTACCAGATCTGTTGAACTTCTGACAGTACCAGATCTGTTGAACATCTTACAGTACCAGAACTGTTGAACATCTGACAGTACCAGATCTGTTGAACATCTGACAGTACCAGATCTGTTGAACATCTGACAGTAGCAGAACTGTTGAACATCTCACAGTACCAGATCTGTTGAACATCTCACAGTACCAGTTCTGTTGAACATCTCACAGTACCAGATCTGTTGAACATCTGACAGTACCAGAACTGTTGAACATCTGACAGTACCAGATCTGTTGAACATCTCACAGTACCAGATCTGTTGAACATCTCACAGTACCAGATCTGTTGAACATCTCACAGTACCAGAACTGTTGAACATCTCACAGTACCAGAACTGTTGAACATCTTACAGTACCAGATCTGTTGAACATCTGACAGTACCAGATCTGTTGAACATCTCACAGTACCAGAACTGTTGAACATCTGACAGTACCAGATCTGTTGAACATCTCACAGTACCAGAACTGTTGAACATCTCACAGTACCAGATCTGTTGAACATCTCACAGTACCAGATCTGTTGAACATCTGACAGTACCAGATCTGTTGAACATCTGACAGTACCAGATCTGTTGAACATCTCACAATACCAGATCTGTTGAACATCAGACAAAACTGTTGAACATCTCACAGTACCAGATCTGTTAAACATCTCACAGTACCAGATCTGTTGAACATCTCACAGTACCAGATCTGTTGAACATCTGACAGTACCAAATCGGTTGAACATCTGATAGTACCAGATCTGTTGAACATCTGACAGAACTTGAATACATCTGACAGAACTGTTGAACATCTGACAGTACCAGAATTGTTGAACATTTGAAAGTAATGTTGAAAATTTGACAGTACCAGAACTGTTGAACATTTGACAGTAATTTTGAACATCTGGCAATACTATTGAACATCGAAGAGTTACAATACTGTAGAATATCTAGCAAACAGTAATGTTCATTTGATTAAGTTGACATATTTTAATAATATGTTTTATTATACTGTCACTTTTAGCACATATTCTATGTATTGATTGGTATATGTGCTGAGTGCACTTGCACTCTTTATTGCTAACAGTAAACATGGTTTAGAATGAATATTCAAACAGCATCAGATTGCTGGCAATAACTTTGATACTGCTGTGTCAAAGGCATGCTTTAAGGCAAAATGGTAATATGGATGAACATAAGCATGATGGCACAATAATGCTTTCTTTTTTATATTGAAGTTAAACGTAATTTAACAGTAAGATGGTCCTGTTGAGTACACAATGTTTATCATAATGGTGTTAGTATGAATTGTTTCAGACCATAACCAGACTAATGTGAATAATCTGCTGTATTTAAAATAAAATCAGGTCTTTTAATGCTATTCTTATTGTCCATATCTTTTCCATCAAATTAATTGAAAATCTATACTTGAATCTAAACACTAAGTCTACCCAGCTCAAGTTGGTCAGGCTTAGTCAAATAATGTGAATCCAGATCATGAAGCTCCCAATTGCCCAGCTCCCAATTGCCCAGCTCCCAATATCCTAGCTCCCAATTGTCCAGCTCCCAATTGCCCAGCTCCAAATATCCCAGCTCCCAATTGCCCAGCTCCCAATTGCCCAGCTCCCAATTGCCCAGCTCCCAATTGTCAAGCTCCCAATTGCCCAGCTCCCAATTGTCCAGCTCCCAATTGCCCAGCTCCCAATTGCCCAGCTCCCAATTGTCCAGCTCCCAATTGCCCAGCTCCCAATTGCCCAGCTCCCAATTGCCCAGATCCCAATTGCCCAGCTCCCAATTGCCCAGCTCCCAATATCCTAGCTCCCAATTGTCCAGCTCCCAATTGCCCAGCTCCCAATATCCTAGCTCCCAATTGTCCAGCTCCCAATTGTCCAGCTCCCAATTGCCCAGCTCCCAATGGAAGCTGTCTGATCAGCAGAACAATTTGCTTTGACAAATATAACAAGTTAATGGTTATAATATAATCACAGTTGCTTCCTGGTACAATAGTTGTACATTTTGAAATTTTTATTGCGTTGCCTCAATTACCCCTTTGCTCGCTGCCATGATATATGTAGGAATTGTGTAACCTTTAACACATAGTCTGAATATGAAATATCAGAAAGTAAGACTTTATTTAGAAAGTCAATACCTTACATGTATTATTCTGAAACAAGCCCCGTAATGTTGGTTCATTTGTTTTTGCTACATCACATACACAGTCACTGTCGTATTAGCAACGTCCAGCTAATTATTGATGAAGACGACTCCAGACTAATGCCTGGATAGAAATACCAGTGCACTGCATGTAAGATGGAAAACTTTGCCACATAAAAGTTATTTCACTGACCGGGACTCGAACCCATGCAGTGAAGGAAACCCTGTGTTGTAGTTACTCACTGAAATTGTCAGCCAGTACAATTCTCATTAGTGTAACTGCATGGTGTGAGAAGGACTGAAGATGAAAAAATAACCTCTTACACCATGATGTGGAACCCTGGCAGGAGTAATAGCATCCTGTCATGGACTTAATAGCGCATGAAAACATTGCCTACTGAAGCCGTCAGGAATCAGTATAACCCATGGAACTTTTATATTCTAAACACAAGTCTTAATGGTTGTAAATGGAAGTAACATGGACACTGAAATACTCAATACTATTGATACTGAAAGGTTTTCTTTGTGGTATATTCTTGCTTTGTCAGATTAAAACAATATATATGCATAGGCTATCATGTGATTTATTGTCTTTTAAGGATTGGCAATAAGTAATGTGAAATGCATATAGCATAATATAAAACATTTTCTGTACGAATACATAATGGATTATTGTAAAACACACCTGTCAGTAAGGAAAATAAAGTGTCAGTAATGAAAATTAAGATCAGTGAAATAAATATCGCTGACTTTAAGCTGTTCAGTAATTTAAATTACATTGACACACAAACATGTCAACTGTCATGAAATGTTATCGGAAAAACAATAGGAGTTCATACCGTTTGTTATTTGATAAAAACCTTCTGTAAGGTTGTTAGACTTTCTATTTTAATTGAATGTTATTTTCAGTGCAATAACTAAATCTAAACAAACAATGTTGCAAGCACTTTGATATTGTTTGCTTGAAAAGAAATCACATTTTTAGGCAGTGAGAACCAGTATAGATAAATGACTGGACATAATTTTTGTTCTGGATGAACTGACCCTTCTTAAACAATACAATGTCCAATTTATAGTGGACATAAGCACTAGGCTAAGCATCGAGAACTTAAACTCCCCTCTTTACTGCCAGAGAGTAGGTGACTTTCACACTTAGCTAATTATGTCATACAAGAGTCTGGATATTGTCTATGTATTCATTTGCCTCTGTTTGTTGTTTTTTTTTGTTTTTTTTACAAATTCTGTCTTCACTTAGAATTTCATTTTATTATCATATTCACTTAAACATATTAATGTAAACACTTTATGACTGTTTTGCTACAGTGTGACACTGCCTTTCATTTCACACCAAAACATGGAAATACAAAGATCTACTTTTGTTGCACTAGGAGCAGGAATAGTCTTGCATTATTAGATTGGCAGCAGCAGCATCCTGTGTGAAACATTACTCTGTCACAGCTAATGCTCTGAATTTAAAAAAAATATCATCATTGTGGTTATAGTGCTTTAATTTATGTTGCTTGTTATTTTTATGTAATCTTTTGATATCTTGATATATTTCTGGTTACAGGGTTGTACATTTGATATTCACCTATCTTCATTTACTTGTGTACTTTGTTAGTATTATTAGTAAAAATCATTTGTAGTTGATCCTTTTAATTGATAAAATAGTTTTGACTGCAGCATTTGCCATTTGTATTGGATTCATTCGATGCTTTAGATTGTCACTTGATAAACATTTGATGTTTAATTATATAAGTCCCCCAATGTGGTTGTTGACTTGTTATTGAATAGTAATTTTATCAACAGTCATTTCCCTGAATAAAACAAAATGTTTGATTTCAGCAAGATGAAAAAATGCCTTGGTAAATTCATCATTTAGTGAATATCAGTAGGCATATTTTTCTTGTTTTGGAAGGTAACTTTTGACCATAAATACCCTATGTAATTATTTATTGAGCACAACCCAGTGGTCTGCTCCCAGTAGTCTGCTGCCAGCCATCTGCTACCAGTGAGCAATGTTCTCCCAGTGGTCTGCTCCCAGTGAGCAATGTTCTCCCAGCTGTCTGCTCCCAGTGAGCAGTGTTCTCCCAGCGGTCTGCTCCAATTGAGCAATGTTCTCCCAGTGAGCAGTGTTCTCCCAGCGGTCTGCTCCAATTGAGCAATGTTCTCCCAGTGAGCAGTGTTCTCCCAGCGGTCTGCTCCAATTGAGCAATGTTCTCCCAGTGAGCAGTGTTCTCCCAGCGGTCTGTTCCAATTGAGCAATGTTCTCCCAGTGGTCTGCTCCCAGTGAGCAATGTTCTCCCAGCTGTCTGCTCCCAGTGAGCAATGTTCTCCCAGTGGTCTGCTCCCAGTGAGCAATGTTCTCCCAGTGGTCTGCTCCCAGCTGTCTGCTCCCAGTGAGCAATGTTCTCCCAGTGAGCAATGTTCTCCCAGTGGTCTGCTCCCAGTGAGCAATGTTCTCCCAGCTGTCTGCTCCCAGTGAGCAATGTTCTCCCAGTGAGCAATGTTCTCCCAGTGGTCTGCTCCCAGTGAGCAATGTTCTCCCAGCTGTCTGCTCCCAGTGAGCAATGTTCTCCCAGTGGTCTGCTCCCAGTGAGCAATGTTCTCCCAGCTGTCTGCTCCCAGCTGTCTGCTCCCAGTGAGCAATGTTCTCCCAGTGGTCTGCTCCCAGTGAGCAATGTTCTCCCAGCTGTCTGCTCCCAGTGAGCAATGTTCTCCCAGCTGTCTGCTGCCAGTGAGCAATGTTCTCCCAGCTGTCTGCTCCCAGTGAGCTATGTTCTCCCAGCTGTCTGCTCCCAGTGAGCAATGTTCTCCCAGCTGTCTGCTCCCAGTGAGCAGTGTTCTCCCAGCGGTCTGCTCCAATTGAGCAATGTTCTCCCAGTGAGCAGTGTTCTCCCAGCGGTCTGCTCCAATTGAGCAATGTTCTCCCAGTGAGCAGTGTTCTCCCAGCGGTCTGCTCCAATTGAGCAATGTTCTCCCAGTGAGCAGTGTTCTCCCAGCGGTCTGCTCCAATTGAGCAATGTTCTCCTAGCTGTCTGCTCCCAGTGAGCAGTGTTCTCCCAGCGGTCTGCTCCAATTGAGCAATGTTCTCCCAGTGAGCAGTGTTCTCCCAGCGGTCTGCTCCAATTGAGCAATGTTCTCCCAGTGAGCAGTGTTCTCCCAGTGGTGTGCTCCCAGTGAGCAGTGTTCTCCCAGTGGTGTGCTCCCATTGAGCAATGTTCTCCCAGTGATCTGCTCCCATTGAGCAATGTTCTCCCAGCTGTCTGCTCCCAGTGAGCAATGTTCTCCCAGTGGTGTGCTCCCAGTGAGCAATGTTCTCCCAGCTGTCTGCTCCCAGTGAGCAATGTTCTCCCAGCTGTCTGCTCCCAGTGAGCTGTGTTCTCCCAGTGGTCTGCTCCCAGTGAGCTATGTTCTCCCAGCTGTCTGCTTCCAGTGAGCAATGTTCTCCCAGCTGTCTGCTCCCAGTGAGCAGTCTTCTCCCAGCTGTCTGCTCCCAGTGAGCAATGTTCTCCCAGCTGTCTGCTCCGAGTGAGCAATGTTCTCCCAGCTGTCTGCTCCCAGTGAGCAATTTTCTCCCAGCAGTCTGCTCCCAGTGAGCAGTGTTCTCCCAGCTGTCTGCTCCTAGCTGTCTGCTCCCATTGGGCTATGCCCTCCCAGTGGTCTGCTCCCAGTGAGCAATGTTCTCCCAGTGGTCTGCTCCCAGTGAGCAATGTTCTTCCAGCTGTCTGCTCCCAGTGAGCAATGTTCTCCCAGCTGTCTGCTCCATATGAGCAATGTTCTCCCAGCTGTCTGCTCCCAGCTGTCTGCTCCCATTGGGCTATGCCCTCCCAGTGGTCTGCTCCCAGTGAGCAATGTTCTCCCAGTGGTCCGCTCCCAGTGAGTAATATTCTCCCAGCTGTCTGCTCCCAGTGAGCAGTGTTCTCCTAGCTGTCTGCTCCCAGTGAGCAATGTTCTCCCAGCTGTCTGCTCCCAGTGAGTAATATTCTCCCAGCTGTCTGCTCCCAGTGAGCAGTGTTCTCCCAGCGGTCTGCTCCAATTGAGCAATGTTCTCCCAGTGGTGTGCTCCCAGTGGTTTGCTCCCAGTGAGCAATGTTCTCCCAGCTGTCTGCTCCCAGAGGTCTGCTCCCAGTGAGCAATGTTTTCCCAGCTGTCAGCTCCCAGCGGTCTGCTCCCAGTGAGCAATGTTCTGCCAGTGGTCTGCTCCCAGCGGTCTGCTCCAATTGAGCAATGTTCTCCCAGTGGTCTGCTCCCAGCGGTCTGCTCCATTTGAGCAATGTTCTCTCAGTGGTGTGCTCCCAGTGGTCTGCTCCAAGTGAGCAGTGTTCTCCCAGCGGTCTGCTCCAATTGAGCAATATTCTCCCAGTGGTCTGCTCCCAGCGGTCTGCTCCAATTGAGCAATGTTCCCCCAGTGGTGTGCTCCCAGTGGTGTGCTCCCAGTGAGCAATGTTCTCCCAGCTGTCTGCTCCCAGCTGTCTGCTCCCATTGGGCAATGCCCTCCCAGTGGTCTGCTCTCAGTGGTCTGCTCCCAGCAGTCTGCTCCGAGTAAGCAATGCTCTTCCAGTGGTCTGCTCCCAGCGGTCTGCTCCCATTGGGCAATGCCCTCCCAGTGGTCTGCTCCCAGCAGACTGCTTTGAGTGTTCTGCTCTCAGTGGTCTGGTCTCAGTGAGCAATATCCTCCCAGTAGAGTAGTCCCCTCCCAGCAGTCTGCTCCCAGTGATCTGCAATCAGTGGTCTACTCCCAGCAGTTTCCTCCCAGTAGAGTAGTCCCCTCCAAGCAATCTCCTCCCAGTAGAGTAGTCCCCTCCCAGCAATCTCCTCCCAGTAGAGTAGTCTCCTCCCAGCAGTCTGCTCTCAGTGATCTGCTCCCAGTGGTCTACTCCCATTGGTCTGCTCCCAGCAGTCTGCTTTCAGTAGTCTCCCAGTCTTCTCGCAGTGGTCTGGTCCCAGCAGTCTGCTTCCAGTGTTCTGCTCCCAGCAGTCTGCTTTCAGTACTCTCCTAGTCTCCTCCCAGTGGTATGATCCCAGCAGTCTGCTTCCAGTGGTCTGCTCCCAGCAGTCTGCTTTCAGTAGTCTCCCAGATTCCTCCCAGTAGTATGGTCCCAGCAGTCTGCTTCCATTGGTCTACTCCCAGTAGAGCAGTCTCCTCCTAGCGGTCTGTTCCCAGCAGTCTGCTTCCAGTGGTCTCCTCCCAGTAGAGTGGTCTGCTCCCAGTCATCTGCTCCCAGTGGTCTTCTCCCAGTGATCTGCTCCCAGTGATCTGCTCCCAGTGGAGTGATCTGCTCCCAGTGGTCTTCCCCCACTGATCTGCTCCCAGTGATCTGCTCCAAGTGGTCAGCTCCCAGTGGTCAGCTCCCAATGGTCTGCTCCCAGTGATCTGCTCCCAGTGGAGTTATCTGCTCCCAGTGATCTGCTCCTCGTGGAGTGATCTGCTCCCAGTGGTCAGCTCCCAGTGATCCGCTCCCAGTGGAGTGATCTGCTCCCAGTGATCTGCTCCCAGTGGAGTGATCTGCTCCCAGTGAAGTGATCTGCTCAGAGTTATCTGCTCCCATTGGAGTGATCTGCTCCCAGTGGAGTGATCTGCTCCCAGTGATCTGCTCCAAGTGAAGTTATCTGCTGTCAGTGGTCTGCTCCCAGTGGAGTGATTATCTTTAAGTGGTCTGCTCCCAGGTGGTCTGCTCCCAGTAAGTGATCGCCTGTCAGTGGTCTGCTCCCAGTGGAGTGATCTTTTCCCAGTGGTCTGCTTCCAGTGGTCTGCTCCCAGTGGAGTTATCTGCTTTCTGTGGTCTGCTCCCAGTGACCTGCTCCCAGTGGAGTGATCTGCTCCAAGTGGTCTGCTCCCAGTAGAGTGATCTGCTCCCATTGGAGTGATCTGCTGCCAGTGGTCTGTTCCCAGTGGTCTGCTCCCATGGAAGTGATCTGCTCCCAATAGAATGATCTGGTGCCAGTGGTCTGCTGCCAGTGGTCGGTTCCCAGTGGTCTGTTCCCAGTTGTCTGCTCCCAGTAGAGTGATCTGCTCCCAGTGGAGTGATCTGCTCTTAGTAGTCTCCTCCCAGTGAAGTGATCTTCTGCCAGTGGTCTGCATCCAGTGGTCTGTTCCCAGTGGTCTGCTTCAAGTGGTGTGTTCCTAATGTAGTGATCTGCTCCCAGTGGTCTGCTCCCAGTGGAGTGATCTGGTTCCAGTGATCTGCTCCCAGTGATTTGCTCACAATGGTCTGCCCCCAGTGGAGTGATATGCTCCCAGTCATCTGCTCCCAGTGGTTTGCTCCCAATGGTCTGATCCCAGTGGTCTGCTCCCAGTGGAGTGATATGCTCCAAATGGTCTGCTCCCAGTGGTCTGCTTCCAGTGAAGTGATCTGCTCCCAGTTGTCTGCTCCCAGTCATCTGCTCCCAGTAGTCTGCCCCCAATGGTCTGCTCCCAATGGTCTGCTTCCAGTGGAGTGATCTGCTCCCAGTGGAGTGATCTGCTCCAAATGGTCTGCTCACAGTGGTCTGCTCCCAGTGGTCTGCTTCCAGTGGAGTGATCTGCTCCCAGTGGTCTGCTCCCAGTGGTCTGCTTCCAGTGGAGTGATCTGCTCCCAGTGGTCTGCTCCCAGTCATCTGCTCCCAGTGGTCTGCTCCCAGTGGAATGATCTTCTCCAAGTGATCTGCTCCCAGTGGATTGATATGCTCCTAGTGATCTGCTGCCAGTGGAGTGATCTGCTGTCAGTGATCTGCTGTCAGTGGAACAGTCTCTTGCCAGTGGAGTGGTCTCCTGTCAGTAGAGTGGTCTCCTGCCAGTGGAGTGGTCTCCTGCCAGTGGAGTGGTCTCCTGACATTGGAGTGATCTGCTCCCAGTGGTCTCCTGCCAGTGGAGGGGTCTCCTGAAAGTGAATGGTCTCCTGCCAGTGGAGCAGTATCTTGCCAGTGGAGCGGTCTCCTGCCAGTGGAGCAGTCTCCTGCCAGTGGAGGGGTCTCCTGAAAGTGAATGGTCTCCTGCCAGTGGAGCAGTATCTTGCCAGTGGAGCGGTCTCCTGCCAGTGGAGCAGTCTCCTGCCAGTGGAGCAGTCTCCTGCCAGTGGTGTGGTCTCCTGCCAGTGGAGCAGTCTCCTGCCAGTGGAGCGGTCTCCTGCCAGTGGAGCAGTCTCCTGCCAGTGGAGCGGTCTCCTGCGAGTGGAGCAGTCTCCTGCCAGTGGAGCGGTCTCCTGCGAGTGGAGCAGTCTCCTGCCAGTGAAGTGGTCTCCTGTCAGGGGAGTGGTATCCTGCCAGTGGAGCAGTCTCCTGCCAGTGGAGTGGTCTCCTGTCAGGCGAGTGGTATCCTGCCAGTGGAGCAGTCTCCTGCCAGTGGAGTGGTCTCCTGCCAGTGGAGTGGTCTCCTGCCAGTGGAGCGGTCTCCTGCCAGTGGAGCAGTCTCCTGCCAGTGGAATGGTCTCCTGCCAGTGGAGTGGTCTTATGACATTAGACTGTTGAGCTCCTAGAGGTGCGGTCTGATCAAAATCTATGCCTTTGTATTTGATAAATCAGATCATGCAAAGCAAGATAAGAGTTCATCTGACTTGTGTTCTTGTCTGTCCGCTACATGAACCATTGCAGCATATAACAGACAATTGAACAGCTCTTACATTGAACAATTAGTCCTATCCTTAGGTTTATTGCTACTCCACATGGCATGGTGTTGTCATTAAGTTTTTATTAAAGAAAAATATGTCTCCGGTCAGTTGTTTCCCCATGGGCATGAAAATAATTTATAGGATAATTATTTCAATATTTAATTGTAAACTAAGGTATTGATTGAATAATTAGCTAGTAAAACAAACATGGTATCATAAGAGCTTTTCAAGTATGTGCATATGGATGTCTTGATATATAAATGAATTCCATATTTTGTTATCAAATTCTCAATATCCAATTTACCACAATATTTTACTCTAGTCTTATTTCATTTATTCAAGACAAGACCAGAACTATTTACAGTTATTTCTTCCAGGTACATACATAGATATACAACATGAGGAATGTGTGTCTGACTATTGTCTGTGTCTATCCCCCAAAATAAAATTATGCCTTTGATAACTTTTTTTATACTTATTTGAAGAGATTGTAACTACAAAGTAAATTTAAGGAAAATAACATCCTGAAAATCTATTTCAACAAAAATTTCCATTTTTGATATATGATTGCCAAAATAGACATTCATCATCAGACAAAATTCAGCCTCACAAGTCAGACAGTGAAGTCTTCTTGGGTTCCATATTGTATTATTTATTGGCAACAAAGTTTCACCTGTACTCTTTTCTAGAACCTAGACACATGAATGTGCCTATCTGTTACATAAATCTCAGTTATGACTATATCTTTATGGTTTTAGGAACAACTGTCTGCCACCTTAAACCAGGACTAACAATGCAATGTGACCCAGACATTGTAGTTTGGATAATTTATAACTTGGAAAATAAGACAGGACCGGAAATTTTGTGAAATTTATAGTTGGTTTTCAGTGACTTGGCCTTTTGAAGACCTTAACTCAGATTAAATGCATGTTTAATGATTAAAATACTGTGAAAGCATTTTATTTCGTGGGGCATTTAATTTCGTGGAATTCGTGGGCAAGACAATCCACGAATTTAAGTACCAACAATATAAAATCCCCTCGGTTAGACTTTCGAATGCTAGATTTACTTGTAAATCATGTCAACATATCTTTACATAACAAGACATGAAGCTCAAACAAACAGACGATTTCACCACACTTTATTTACATTGTATTGACATAGAACGATAAAACATGTTTACGAACATAAGCCATTTAATCATGAAAAACGATCAATGTAAAGTAATTTTATACTGTAATATATACACGAGCACTATAAACTAAAGCACATCGTACAGGTAATTTTACAACATTTTGTCACAACACAACACAGTGACACTAGCACAGGCCTGCCTTCCGGAACCCCGCGACGATCAACTCGGTCTTCGCTTCTACATGAGCATGTTTACTCAAGGGTCTGTTTTGTGTCAGTTTGCATAGTACGCTAATTGGCGTTAATTGACAGTCAATGGCTTCGTTAAATTAGACCCTTAAAAGAACCCGCTGCCCCTAACTTTTTTTATGAATATAATCCCTTAAATGACATGCTAATTGACAGTTTGGTGTCATAAAAGTCGTCTGATGAGACTCGGCTGTGAAAACATTGACCGGCTGCCAGTGGATCAATATCATCAGGCGTGACGTAAGGACAATAGGCAGAGTCACTCGCTAAACCATAGTTTCGCAATTGACTCTGTTTCAGTGTTAGGCCTCAGTTTCGCATCTGTCAAAATTCGAAGGTAATTTTTTTTTAATTTCGTGGGTAGGGCAATCCACGAAGTCAAGTACCCACGAATATGCCCGTCCTCTTCAAACGACGAAATTTCTGCCCCACGAAATTAAATGCTTTCACAGTAGAGTAATATCCTAGTAGATTGGAGGTCCATTCTATGAACCAATGTGTAGAAAGATGTACAAGATGTCTGTCAGCATAGTCTTCTAACCACAGCTAGCATGTATGTTGTCATGTTGTCCAACATGGGCTCATCACACCTTCATAACAGTCAGAACCTTTTGGACTATATAAGGCTAAATTTGGAATCTTAACAACAAAATATACCATACAAACATAGTGCATTACTACCTGATATATGCAAGGTAAAATTGATGACAAATACTCACATTTGATGTCAAATTATTAACTAGACTCCAGGGATTGTATTCGTAAAGGCTCTTAGTTATTTTGCTTACTTAAACTAAGAAAATTCCTTATATTTCGAAAAATCCCAAGAAAATGTCTTAGGTGACATAGTTTTATGAATTAAATTTAAGTATTTTTCTTATATCTAGGGAAATATTTCAAGATTTGAGAAGATTTCTTAGTTGAAGTCAGATAAAATAACAAAGATTCTTTCTGGATATGACCCCAGTTTTGTAATAGAGGTCAAACACAGTTTGTTGACATTTCTTTCATGTTATCATTTGAGTCATCATCTGTAAGTATTTTCTTCCTATAATGTATTTTTTGTCATTGAATTTTTATATTACAAATAAGGACAACAACTTTTGAGGTCATCCATCATTTAATACATCAATACAAGGGAAGGAAATGGTATAAAAAGTGTATTAAAATAAATTAACACGTTTGCATCAATTTTTCAATTCTACATTTAATATTTTATAATGGAAACAGTTAACATCATATAGGACACAGTTTAGGTTCAGATGCTTTGTTAATTAAACACTCAGGCCTATCATGCAGCACCAAAATGTATTTCCTAAATTACAATTCTTAGTTACTTTGCTTATTACCTTTATACAAAGAATTCCAAATGTATTGATTAACAGCCTAGCAGTAAATGATAATAGATTCTGAATCAGAGAGGCCCAACTGTAGAACTAACTGGCCTGGATCTACACTATTTGCCTCATCCTGATAAATTCATACTTAGGACATTAAGAGAAAAATTCCTGTGCTTGTTGAGGTTAGATCAAAGTTTAAACATTTGTCTTTTCATGACCTTAGCTTTAACATATGCTATAAATGTATGGCATGTATGTTGTTTTTCAGGTAAGCTTATCCTGTAGCTGTTCAGAATGACTACACTGACATTTCATAACCAGCACACTTTGGGTCATGTATAAGTTTTACTTATCATCACTTTTCTCACTGTTAGACATGTTTAAGATAAAGTTTTGAAAAGGATTTTTTTCGAACAACTTGACAACCACTCTATATGCTATTTGCATAAATGTTTTACATGCTTTTCCTGTATACAGTTTAAACAATGATGTAATTATAAGGATTTGAATTGCCAAAGGAAATTAATTCAAAGTAAGGTACCTTTAGAAATGTAAAAGTATGATTTTAACTACTGTATAACACTTTATTTTTGCGCATCAAAAAGTTCGCGATTTTATCATTTTAGACACTTTTAGACATTTCGCGTAAGTAAATGTTCGCGAGAAACCAATTCTAGGGGTGGTCGTAATATTAACACGTTCATAAAAATCACCAACTGACTAGAGATCACTGCTTTAGAAATATATACACGTCCTAAATATCGCCCGAGGGCAAGAGATTGTTGGCCAATTATGTCAAGCAATACCTGTAAAATATACCTGTAATTGGTTTTGTATACACAACCGGTCTTATATCCGTGAAAAGTTGTCACAGCTACCGTATCAGTTGTCAGTTTTTAATACTTGTAGCAAACTCCTGAATACTTAACTGATAATACTATAATTATTCACACCTTTAACAATAGGTCACCTTTTTGCATGTAGCAGGTGTGATCAGACGGCGATTGCTATATTCGATGTATTCAAGGCTCATTCTTGGCTCTGCAATAATTCCCATGTGCATATACACGTATTTTGAATAACACACAGCATACAAAACATGTCATGGTTGGTGAATAGTACGGTAGCTATTGACAGAACACCGTTTGGCTTGGTCAAAAAATTTCGCTGTCGAAAATGTTCGCGAATATAGGTCGTTCGCGAAAAACGCGAAATTTATCACCACGCGAACTTTACCTGTTATACAGTAATTGCAACTTATGTAAGCATATATAATGAGCAAGTAAATTTTTTTAGAAAACAAAATTTACATCATCAGAGAAATTTCACAGCAACAACACAACATAAAAGCAGCTATAAATGTGTTATTTAACAGTGTTTTCTTTTTCTTTTAAAGGTATAGAAATTAACGTAAATTTATATAAAGCCTATTAAACCAAACCATAATTGTATTTTCTGTTAAGGACGTCTTTTTAATTTAACAAGCTATTTAAATACCTCTGTATTTGAAATAACCTAAGTAATTTATGTAGCACACTTTTTGAACATGGTTCAAACCCAGGATGTATGGAGCTTTGATACTACTGTCCCTAGATCTGCTGCAGCCTTGTCATCCACTCTCAATGATTGATAAGGGAGGTAACAACCAACAGCTTCAAAATATTTTAAGACTAAGTAGTGTCCCTTGCTTAATAAACTATCATAGTAATATGAAGTTGTGAAATTTGTAGAAATAAAATGATGTTTAATATTTATCAAGCTATTTTGTGGATAAGTGTAACAATCTATTTTAATTGATGAAACTACATGGATAAGCACCACTACATCATGCTAGTGACTGCAGCAAATACAGTCCACTCGCATTTTCTCGACTACTTTTAAGTCGATTTTCCGTTATCTCGACCAGGTTTGTTAAGTCCCAATTTTGTTCGTTCTTTATCTATAATGAAAATAAATGTTTATGTCGATCTTTTTATCTCGACAAATTCATTATGTCGACTAGAAAATCTAAGTCCCAAGCTACTAGATTGCTATTTAATGTCACAGTTTATCTGGACTCGCAAAATTATCGGTGGCGGCCGCGAGAGGTGTGAAAAACATCATGCGCCGATCATCACTCGCTGCTAATTGGTGTCGCAAACTGATGCCGTTAACGAGTGTCGTTAATTACTCAACGCTGTTTGCTTCCATACCCAAGCTGAATAAACAAAAGTGTTTATGTAATTAAATGTAATTAGTGTCGTGTCAAAATATGAGCAATTCTGCAAGGTGTATAAATAGCGTTATGCTTTTTAAACCTACGTCAATTTTCATGTTGCTATTTAATGTCACAGTTTATCTGGACTCGCAAAATTATCGGTGGCGGCCGCGAGAGGTGTGTAAAACATCATGCGCCGATCATCACTCGCTTCTAATTGGTGTTGCAAACTGATGCCGTTAACGAGTGTCGTTAATTACTCAACGCTGTTTGCTTCCATACCCAAGCTGAATAAACAAAAGTGCTTAAGTAATTAAATGTAATTAGTGTCGTGTCAAAATATGAGCAATTCTGCAAGGTGTATAAATAGCGTTATGCTTTTTAAACCTACGTCAATTTTCATGACTCTCACGACTATGTCTGAATTGTCTGAACCCCAAACGCCAAACGTTTGTAAATTACCTGCTTTATTAATGTGCTTATGTTTATAACTGTTACGTGTATGTATTGTTGTAATGTCTTGCTTGTTAATCATTTTCAAATTCATATTGAAATAAAACATGACAAAATTAATGTCTCCAATCTTAGTTGTTTGCAACTATTTGTAATCTTCAGGTAGTGTAAAATTTCAGGTGCTCTAATACTGCAGAGTAACTCCCCTTTAGATTAAGTGTGCCATAAAAGCCACAAAGCGACATGAAATATAAAAAAATGAGGCATTTACAGTCAGAAAATGAATACAACTCACATGGAGAAATAAATTGAAAATATATATTACAAAAAACAAATGGAAAAAATGAGTTTAATGTCATTTGTTTTAAAATTAACAATTTGAAGAAAAGAACCAAGGAATAATCCCTTTTCTGAATGTTGAGGTAAACAATAGACATACCCAAATAACACAGCTACTGTTATCTCGACAATCTGATATCTCGACTTAATTTGAAAAGTCCCGACGATATCGAGATAACGAGAGTCGACTGTAGTGCAATTCCTGATCTGCAGTAAAAGGTTTTAAAAAAGAACTTGTCATCTGGCATTGTAAAGACCTTACATGACATGTAACCTGGCAATATAAAGACCTTACATAACATGTCACCTGGCAGTGTAAAGACCTTGCATGACATGTCACCTCACAGTGCATAGACCTTACATGACATGTCACCTGGCAGTGTAGACCTTACATGACATGTCACCTGGCAGTGTGTAAAGACCTTGCATGACAGGTCACCTGGCAGTGTTTATAGACCTTACATGACATGTCACCTGGCAGTGTTTATAGACCTTACATGACATGTCACCTGGCAGTGTAGACCTTACATGACATGTTACCTGGCAGTGTGTAAAGACCTTACATGACATGTCACTTGGCAGTGTAAAGACCTTGCATGACAGGTCACCTGGCAGTGTGTATAGACCTTACCTGACATGTCACCTGGCAGTGTATAGACCTTACATGACATGTTACCTGGCAGTGTTTATGGACCTTACATGACATGTCACCTTGTAGTGTGTATAGACCTTACATGACATACCACCTGGCAGTGTGTGAAGACCTTACATGACATGTCACAAGGCAGTGTAAAGACCTTGCATGACAGGTCACCTGGCAGTGTGTATAGACCTTACATGACATGTCACCTGGCATTGTGTATAGACCTTACATGACATGTTACCTAGCAGTTTTTATAGACCTTACATGACATGTCACCTGGCTGTGTAAAGACCTTACATGACAGGTCACCTGGCAGTGTGTATAGACCTTACATGACATGTTACAAGGCAGTGTTTAGACCTTGCATGACATGTCACCTGGCAGTGTGTATAGACCTTACATGACATGTTACAAGGCAGTGTTTAGACCTTGCATGATATTGCACCTGGCAGTGTTTATAGACCTTGCATAACAGGTCACCTGGCAGTGTGTATAGACCTTACATGACATGTCACATGGCATTATGTATAGACCTTACATGACATGTCACCTGGCAGTATGTATAGACTTTACATGACATGTCACCTGACAGTATGTATAGACCTTACATTACATGTCATCTGGCACAGTGTATAGACCTTACATGACATGTCACTTGGCAGTTTGTATAGACCTTATATGACATATCACCTGGCAGTGTTTATAGACCTTACATGACATGTCACCTGGCAGTCTGTATAGACCTTACATGACATGTTACCAGGCAGTGTAAAGACCTTACATGACATATCACCTGGCAGTGTGTATAGACCTTACATGACATGTCACCTGGCAGTGTGTATAGACCTTACATGACATGTTACCAGGCAGTCTGTATAGTCTTATATGACATGTCACCTGACAGTATGTATAGACCTTACATTACATGTCATCTGGCACAGTGTATAGACCTTACATGACATGTCACTTGGCAGTTTGTATAGACCTTATATGACATATCACCTGGCAGTGTTTATAGACCTTACATGACATGTCACCTGGCAGTCTGTATAGACCTTACATGACATGTTACCAGGCAGTGTAAAGACCTTACATGACATATCACCTGGCAGTGTGTATAGACCTTACATGACATGTCACCTGGCAGTGTGTATAGACCTTACATGACATGTTACCAGGCAGTCTGTATAGTCTTATATGACATATCACCTGGCAGTGTGTATAGACCTTACATGACATGTTACCAGGCAGTGTATAGACCTTACATGACATGTCACCTGGCAGTGTGTATAGACCTTACATGACATGTTACCAGGCAGTCTGTATAGTCTTATATGACATATCACCTGGCAGTCTGTATAGACCTTACATGACATGTTACCAGGCAGTGTATAGACCTTACATGACGTGTCACCTGGCAGTCTGTATAGTCTTATATGACATATCACCTGGCAGTGTGTATAGACCTTACATGACATGTCACCTGGCAGTCTGTATAGACCTTACATGACATGTTACCAGGCAGTGTTTAGACCTTGCATGACATGTCACCTAGCAGTGTGTATAGACCTTGCATGATATTGCGTCTGGCAGTGTGTATAGACCTTACATGACATGACACCTGGCAGTGTGAATAGACATTACATGACATATCAAATGGTAGTTTGTAAAGACCTTGCATGATATTGCACTTGGCAGTATGTATAAACCTTACATGACATCACATCTGGCATAATATAGACCTTACATGACATGTCACCTGGCAGTGTTATAGACCTTACATGACATATCACTTGGCAGTGTGTATAAACCTTACATGACATGTCACCTGGCAGTGTTAAGACCTTACATGACATGTCACATGGCAATGTGTATTGACCTTAGATGACATGTTACCTGGCAGTGTGTATAGAACTTACATGACGTTTTCACCTGGCAGTGTGTATAGACCTTGCATTACATGTCATCCGGTAGTGTATAGACCTTACATAACATGTCATCTGGCAGTGTGTATAGACCTTACATGACATGTCACCTGGCAGTGTGTATTGACCGTACATGACATGTTACCTGGCAGTGTGTATAGACCTTACATGACATGTTACCTGGCAGTGTGTATAGACCTTACATGACATGTTACCTGGCAGTGTGTATAGACCTTACATGACATGTCACGTGGCAGAGTGTATAGACCTTACATGATGTGTTCACCTGGTTGTGTGTATAGACCTTACATGTCATGTCACCTGGCAGTGTGTATAGACCTTACATGATGTGTTCACCTGGCTGTGTGAAGACCTTACATGACATGCTACCTGGCAGTGTGTATAGACCTTACATGACATGTCATGTGGCAGTGTGTATAGACCTTACATGATGTGTTCACCTGGTTGTGTGTATAGACCTTACATGACTTGTCACCTTGCAGTGTTAAGACCTTACATGACATGTCACATGGCAGTGTGTATAGACCTTACATGACATGTCACGTGGCAGAGTGTATAGACCTTACATGATGTGTTCACCTGGTTGTGTGTATAGACCTTACATGTCATGTCACCTAACAGTGTGTATAGACCTTACATGATGTGTTCACATGGCTGTGTAAAGACCTTACATGACATGTCATCTGGCTGTGTGTATAGACCTTACATGACATGTCACGTGGCAGAGGTTATAGACCTTACATGATGTGTTCACCTGGTTGTGTGTTTAGACCTTACATGTCATGTCACCTGGCAGTGTGTATAGACCTTACATGATGTGTTCACCTGGCTGTGTAAAGACCTTACATGACATGTCACCTGGCAATTTATAGTCCTTACATGTCATTTCAGCTGGCAGTGTAAAGACCTTATATGACATGTTATCTGGCAGTGTAATGACCTTACCTGACTTGTCATTTGGCATTGTAAAGACTTTACATGACACGTCATCTGGATGTATGTAGACCTTACATGACACGTCACCTGGCAGTGTGTATAGACTTTACATGACATCTATTTGTCTTTGTGGGATGAGGTTTAGGTTTAAAGTGTTTTTCTAGGCTTATATGCATACAAGTTCTTTTGGTTCTTGTGAGATTAGGTTTGGACTTGTGGGGTTAAAGGTGGTTTCTAACAGTTTAGATAACTTTATTCTCCCTCTAAACCCAAACTTATTACTGTTCCCTGTAAAGATCCTGTGATATGGTGTTTATCGGTGCCATAAATCCACATGAAAAGTTTGACAAATCCCACCAATTGTCAGTACAAAAATAATATTTCCTATGTAGGCCATTCTGCACATTTAGATATTTTTAAACTAAAAAATAAAACACTTGATCACTTGCTTTTGACATTATGTTACATTATCAACATGGTAGTCACCTGTGTACATGTAAGTATATGCAGGAATTATGCTGAAATTTCCCCAGAACAGAGGTATGATGCTGTTACATGCATTAAATAAAGGCAAACTGTTAGACAACACTGTTTTTAAATACCACCATTAAACAAGGTGGTTATGGTATGTAGAATAAATAAGACACAAGTGTCATGGACATTTTTTTTCATGTATTCACAAAAACAGTACCATCTTACAGACAGTCACTTAAAGCGCAACCCTCAAATAGGTCAGGTGGTAGAATGTTGGCTTGCGGATGGGGAGGTCGTGGGTTTGAACCCCAGCCGGGTCAAACCAAAGACTTTAAAGTTGGTAGTAGTGGCTTCCCTCCTAACACTCGGGACTAAGGGGACAGCATTACACCTGACTTGCGGTGTCAGTATAATGGACCGGCCAGGTTCAGTTCCTGGGCATCTCATAAGTGCTCCTGTGCTATAATGATAGAAATGTCGCTGCGCAGTATCGGCAGAAATGCCGGCTAATCCCATCCCAATCTCAAGTTTGAAGTCATATTTCAGGTCACTGCATATTTGAGGGAAAGTGTCAATTCAAGTTACATTTCTTGTTTTATTTGTTTTGGTGGTCAGTGATTGCTTGCTTGTTTGCATTTTGTTTTCACTTTGTTTCATTGAATTGCTTGCATATGTTCATATATTATTCCAATCTTTGTCTGTGCATGCATGTTAACTCTTTTATTCTTTTTATTGCTTTGTTTCAGTGAACCATTGTATTGGTAAGTTAAGTGTGGCTTGTAACATAGTTCCTATGTGTATCTGATGGAGTTGGAAATGGATAACAATGGACAGCAGTAGACTGGTTAGCCCAGGATTGAATCATTACTTTTTTTATTTTAAAGCTTCCTAGCTTATTTCAAACAAAGAAGTAACATTACAGTTTTAAAGCATAGTTGAACTTCCATTTTTTAAATCTATAAAGTAACATTTAATCTATGTTGCTGTTGTATTTATTGTCAAAACAAAGAGTTTTTTTCTAAATTTTTATCTGCTCCGATACATTAACTAAACAGTAAAGCAAATAAAACAATGTCGTGTATATTTTCCTGCAGCCAAAATTGTTCAACATGCTAGTTTGAGTCTTGTTTTATTTGTCTTTCTCAATTACATATGCCAGCAGTATGTGTTGTAACCATTTCCATGTAGATGTCAGCTAGTTATGTAAAAATCAGGTATGAACACATGTTGTAGTTGTAATGGTTTAAGTGTTCATGACAAATCTATTAAAGCCACAGTTATGTACTTAAAAACAGATTTATAACTCTAAGCCAGCTTGGCCTGAATTTGGCTAAGGCAAGTAGTATAGATACAAATCAGCCAGGTACTGGGAGCTGTCTGACCAGAATTTGCACTAATTGCTGCTAGATTTGCATTAAGGTATTTTTTATCTAAGCATGTAACTTAATGATAATGTTGTGTATATGTGTATGTTTATAGAATTGTTTGGTGAAATAAAAAAGATTCATAGCTGCTATTTTCTTAAGTCAATACCATCCCATATAATATCTAGGTTATTTTTATTCAGAGGTTTTACAGCACCTTCCCTATATACCATCCCAAAAAATTCTCTGGATGTCCATTGATAGTTTTATAGTTTATACCTGTAGTTTCCCATATATCCCATGTAACATGGCAATTATGATAATAATAAAATAATATAAACTTTTTTTTATTATTATTATAAATAATTAGAATAATATATTTTTATACAAATTATTTAATTTAAATGTCACTTTCTTAGATTCTTGAACAAACAATTAATATTTAGCTACATAATAAAGAATTTTTTGGATGTTAAATCAAAATAAACATTTCAACTTGTTTGCTACTCTCTTTATATCCTTTTCAAATGCACTTAACAGGAGGTTTTAGTTGTGTCTGAAATAAAATATTTTTTATATAACTTTTTCAATTTACTGCTTGGTAGTAGTTAAGACTGAATCATACTTAGCTGACAATTCTCCATTATGAGCAGTTGGCTCTCTATGCTGGTATGCTTCAAGACTTTGCTAGCATGATAGCCTGCTATAATCCTGCCACTACAATGTTAGCGGTTCTGGTAGCTTGAACTAGCTTAAAATACTTTTCATGTATTCATTTAGGTTTGAAACAGAAGTTAAAATTAAAAGAATTATAAAATTTTTAAATATTATTACTTATATTATTAATTACTTCATTTGTGAAAATATTGTTGGTAGATTAATTACGATGATTTTTTTTGTACTGATTTAAAAATGTTTTTCAGTTGTAAAATAAACAATAATGCAAGGTTATATGCCCAGCAGTATACTTTCATGACAAAAATATTTAAGAACTTCTCTCATCATAATGTAGAAGTGTTGACTTTCTGTCTGGTACTGAGTTATTAATAATGACATTCTATCACATGAGCAATTTCTCTCCATTAGCCTCCTAAAATCCAACTTAAGACTTGCCCCAGGGTGAAAGTTAGGTCAATCTGCCTTTCTATTGTACTTGTCTACCTTGTACAGCTATACTTTTGACAATAGCTGTTGATAGGATTAACTTAATTCCCAGGCCAGGTGATGTCAAGCAGAAACAAACTCAGTTTACAAACGATTTACTTTTCACTTAATCCTTGTGTTAATGTTTGTTATTAATTACACTTTTTTAAGTTACTGCCAAACAGCTACATACATACCTATCTAAAAGAGTGCATATTTCTAATATATGGACAACCAATAGCACAGATCCTGATCAGATAGTTCCTATAACGGGAGTAGGAGTTATGTGTTTGTCATCTACACAACATGTATTTTCCGACATAATATGCCAGGAGATCGCTGCTAACTTAGTCAACAACGGGTTTAGTGTTTTCAAAATATTTGGCTCCTTGGAAATTTGTCCTGTCTCCAGACTTAGCCCATTTACTGCTGGAGTTGGGCTGGAAAAAAAATCTTGTTTCCATTATAATGCCTAATGAAGAACATTGTTGGGTTTACTTACTTAATTTAGTGTTTAAGAATTTTTAAAGAAAACTCTTACAATCTTTACCAATCCAGTAAGATATAGTGTTGTCTAACTTAAATTTAAAGTCAGATGCAAAAGTCAACCTATATATATGTATATATACATGATGTGTAGCATTTGTATTGATTGCAATAAATGGTGCTAGCATGATTTATAAATGTACATTTATTTTTTTATTTTGATAATGTGCTGGAAAAGCTTCATAGTTACATGTTTTGTCAATACATAGATACATAAACAATTGATTAAGTTATTCTTGTGAAAAATTTTGGGACACGTTGGTACAAGTAGTAGACAGAATCCTGGATATTTTGGTTTATCTTATACGACTGTCACTGGAGAAAACTACAATGTAGCCATTATGGCACCACAGCACTATAGCTGACTGTTTGTATTCCCCAGAATATAGGAAGAAGATATATATGGTAGTGAATAGATTAATATCAGCCATACCTTTTTTATTATATCATAAGCAATATGATAAAAGACAACATCTATCAAAGAATGGTAAAAAATACCTGGTCTGTTAACTAATCAATGTTCCAACTTTTTTTTATGGTGGTATCCATCAGTATCAAAATTTCTTTTCTTTACAAACCAAATACGTCATTTTACCTGAAAAGGGCCTATAAAATGCTGTTCATCGATGCCCTAGATTTGTGTGAACAACCAAGCATAGATCACAATTTGTCATTGCAAACAGGTATTTCCTATCCGAGCCATGCTGCAGAGATAGCTATTTTTAAATTTAGAAAACCACTAGGCAACTAACTTTTGAAATCACGTTATATAGTCATCTGGGTAGTCTGCCCAATGACCACTATCAAGAGTTTTATACAGTTAGTAAGAATACACATTTAGAGTGATCTTTATCACAATTAGTTCTGTCTTAAAATTCAGTTAATGTTCAAAATTGTATGTTTTAAGGACTAAAGTATGGGTTTATACAAAAATTATGCCCTAATTCCCTAAAGCAGTAGTAAGGTATTGTTACATGAATTTGATATAGGCAAACTGTCAGATACCACCTTAATATTTTACGAACATATTACAGCCAGTCACATCTTAATGACCGAAGTAACCTTTTTCTAGAAGTAATAATCTGCAAAACGAAGACACAACTGTGAATAGAGGTGAAGTTCAGTGTAAAATGTTACACATATATCATTATAATTATGTAAGAAGATTGTATATGATTTTCTAGTGCATGTGTTGTAAAGCCAGAACCTTTCATGAAATTATGTCAACATTTACATGTTTTGTACTTATATGTTGAAAGGAAAGAAATTAAGTTTTATAAAAATCATGGATAAGAATTCATAAAATTGATCAAATGTGCCCAATAAGACTTGTGACAAATTTTTGTGTTTTTTTTTTTGTTAATCACACTGTCTAATACATTCCTGATAATTGTGTATTTGTATTGTGAGACTATGACACTAGGTGTACCAATTGTACGACAGAGTGCTAAGCAGCTTAACAGTACATATGACTTAGTCTTATACATGTAATCCAGGAGTGTATTTATCAGTTTATTAGTAATTTGAAATTTCATGTTAAGTTTTATATTAAGGTTATAGTGTAAAACCTATTTTATCTCCCAACCATTCGAAAATAAATAAAATTACAAATACTTAAAATTTACATTAATAATTATATTGACCTCACTTAATTAAGGTCAGATATGTTCAAACATGGCCCAAGGTGCAAGAAGTTTTTGTTTTGAATGATAGCACATAATGTGACTGGGTGTATACTATTCATTAAAACTATGATACGTAAAGCAGAGACCTGCCATGGGATTATATATGTGTAATGGCAATTTCCCCTCTCTGAAAAACTATGAAGTATACAGTTTAATTAATGCAGTTATATAGAACCTAATGTTTGTCATTAAATCTAAAATGATATGTCACAGGTTTGATTTAAATTAAGTGTGATCATTGATGATTGCCAAAAATGATATTAACTTTAAGCTGGTCCCAGTTTAGTGTAATGCTTCTGAGTCGATTATCCAAATGTGGACAACTAAAACTTTAAAATGACAGCAAACTTACATAATTACAAACTAGCAATAAACTGTATTCATTTTATCCCATTTTTTTTGTTTAACAATGTTTTGCTATGGTTCAGCAAAAAATTAAAAACCAGTTTGACATACTGTAGCCTAGTCACTTCACGAAAAATTGCTTGGGCTAATGGACTATCTCAATGTGCAGGGTGAATTCAAATATCTGCAGGTTTTCTTTAACTTGAACATATTTTATGTGCATTTGAATATTTAAATATAGCAAGGTTATTTATAGTTTAAATGCACAAGGCTAAGGTATGCACATGCCAGTTACTTGTACAGGAGCTAAAATACTGATATAAGATATTATTTTAAATAACACAACCCAACATTTACCACCATGGACTGGTCAGTCGACAGAAGCTCTGACTCAAGGGTGCTAAATTAACTTCAAATGAAGATTTTCTCTAAGACAGCAAATAGAAAGAATCAAGTTTAAAAGAAAACAATTAAGGCAGTTATGTGTTCTTAGATTTGAATAAGGATGACATAAAGTAATAAAGTATTGTCATCATTTGAAATAAGAATAGTGTTAGTGGATACACATAGTTGCAATAAAATATGTTGTTATTGTTGTTTTTCATCTTTTTAATTTCATGGTGTAAAATTAAAAATGACATATGCATATATATGACCTACTTACTGCAATAAAGGTAGTACAATTAAGCAAAATGTAATTAAAATTAGATTTTAAAACCACAAAGGTGTTAATTTTGTGTCAAAGTTTAGTGAGCTTGTTGGAAAAGGAGAGGAAATAGACATAAATCATTTCTATAACAGTGGCTTGTGTGAAAAGTGATGAGTGTATCAATTACTGTCAACTACTCTTTGTATAGTTCCTACACCTTTAGCCTGTAATAGGTTATGTAGGTTGCATATATATATATATACACATATATATATACAGTCTAACTTGTACTAGCGGTCGCGTGTTAAGAGCGGCCATTTTGGTGTAAGCGGTCACTTCAATTCCCCCCGAGCAATTTCTTCTTTAGTTTTTTTGTAATAAGCGGTCGTTTGTGTTCTTCGGCCAGCAGTCACCTTCAAACGAAATAATCCTTCCTTAACTGACCTCCAATCAACGGCCAATCAGCAGTCGTCAGTCAATGGACGTGTGAACGCTAATCCCCTTCACCCCACCCACTACACAGTGACAAAGGCGTACTCTGCCTAACTACCTAGTAATTGGCAGCTTGATATGATGAGCGTAGGGATATTGTTGTACCAGTTAAGTAGCGGTGTACTTTAATTACCTTTACTAATGTCAATCTGTGTCCAGTTTGCATAATCACATGTAATTTTCACCAGAGAGTTATCATGTGACAACTCTACTTCCGCTTTTATGTTTAAGTACTAACATTCAGGTGCCGACATTACTCATTAAGGTTTAAAAGCGCATTGCCGTTTTGGCGGCCTTTTTTAATTGTTTTAGTTAAAAGAGAAATTAAAACTGTTGCCAAAACAAACTGTTATTTAATTGTCTTATCTTTAATGTTGAACTGTATAAATATGGAACATTTAGAATTCGTCAGCATTATCAGTAAGATATCCATCATGTCTAAACGGACGTGCCTGACGCTAAAAGATCGAGTTAAGGTTGTCAAACTTCTGGATGCTGGCAAAAGTTCGCGGATCGTCGCAGCAGAATTTAATGTTGGGCGGACCCAGATCCAGAACATAGCAAAAAGGAAAAGAGAAATTACGGAAGAATTTGAAAACATGGACATGTAGTTTAAAATTTAAAAATAACATGTAGGAGTACTTAATTAATTAAGAACTTAATTAAGAGATTGCATTTCTTGTAGTCTCCAAAGGGATGTTTTGTATTAAGCAGCCAACTTGTCTTAAGCAGCCAATTTTCATCAATTCCTTGGTTGGCTGCTTAATACAAGTTTGACTGTATATATATATATATATATATATATATATATACAGTCAACTCTCGTTATGTCAAAATCGGTTATCTCAAATTTCCGGTTATGTCAAACTGTTTTCTACGG
Organism: Sinonovacula constricta; assembly: GCA_007844125.1. NCBI lineage: Eukaryota > Metazoa > Mollusca > Bivalvia > Cardiida > Solecurtidae > Sinonovacula > Sinonovacula constricta. The sequence goes on from CM017562.1 coordinate 40,494,137, forward strand.
TCCCGTTTTTTCCCTATAGTTTCTATATAGTTCTACTCCGCTAAATTCAATTTCGGATGTGTCAAATTATCGGGTATATCAAACTAAATTCTTTGTCCCCACACGTATAAAACTGTTGAAATCAGTTGGTCTATCTCAAACTTCAAATTGCTATAAGATGCAAAACGGCAACAATAGTGATTTTCACACTTACCGTGAAACTTGCGAAGATTTGGTCGCGAATTTTATCGCCAATTATCGGCAATCAGGATGTCACGTAATTAAGAGAAGATGTTAATCGATTATTATTTAATAAGCTGATTTAATGAACAACAATTTCATTAATCAATTAACGCTGATTAAAGTGTTTCAGTTTGTACTTGTTGTTTTAACTGTTTTTGAGAACTTGTTGACACGGTCTTTTCTAAATCTAATACACTTTAAATATGCAAAACCACACAAACTTGCAGAAACTTAGTTTACAGTGGCAGATATAACAAGGAATATCAGTCATTACCAGTCATCGTGTAGCAGGTAAGATTTTCAAGATTTACACAAACTATCCTTAAATTCGGATAACTCAAACTTCGGATATCCCAAACTATTTTCTACGGTCCCTTGAAATTTGAGATAACGAGAGTTGACTGTATATATATATATATATATATATATATGCAAATGTAACTAGGAGAATTACAAGGGGCTACAGCCAAGAGTTGGAGATCCTGATCAGATAGACCCCATAGCCAAGAGTTGTAGATCCAAATCAGATAAATCCTAGCCATAGCCAAGAGTTGAAGATTCTGATCATGTAGACCACAGACATAGTCAAGAGTTGTAGGTCCAAATCAAATAAATCCTAGCCATAGCCAAGATTTGAAGATTCTAATCAGATGGACCCCAGCTATAGCCAAGTGTTGTGGTTCCTGATCAAGATAAACCTGGTCATAACTAAGAGTTGTAGATCCAGATCAGATAAATCATAGCAATAGCCAAGAGTTATGGTTCCTGATCAGATTGATCCCAGCTAAGTTAAGAATTGTAAATCCTGATAACTTTCAGCCATAGCCAAGAGGTGTAGTTCCTGATCTGTTAAATCCCAGTCATAGCCAAAAGTTGCAGTTCCTGATCAAATACATCATAGCCATAGCCAAGAGTTATGGTTCCTAACCAGATTGATACCAACCATAGCCAAGAGTTGTGGTTCCTGATCAAATAGATCCTAGCCATATTTAGATGATCTGGTTCTACACTCTTTGCTAAGGCCTTAACAATTCTGGCTTAGCAGGTAAGGAGTTTACTATCACTAATAGGCATATGTAATTTCTTTGTTTATTTCTGATTGTAATTGTTGTTCCCATAACTGTTGGTTGAAATATACTTATTTGTTTTCCTGAAGTTAGGTGAAGTCCATAAAGATATTCAAAGATTTCTTGGAATGAAAATTAAGTACTAAAATAAATATACCCTGATTGCGATCCAGGTCCAATACCATTTAGTACACCATACAGCGTTTAACCATTGATTAGAAGACACAATATTTTATATGCATATTATTTTAGTAATATCTCAATATCTATGACATTTATAATATAAAGATATCATTCATGCCTGTATGAAGTCTACTAGGGACCTGCCTACCTAGCTCCATTTTTATGTAAACAATGCCAAATATTCTCAGTATAGTTATACATGTAACTCCCATGGGCATTAAAAATGTAATTCTCTAAAGAACAATGAGCTTAATCTCAGCCAGTTATTAGGATTATATGTAGATTTTGTTGTAGAAGACGGTGGCAGTATGTATGCACTTGATGTGTTATATGTGATTTAATTTAAAATAAAAAGCTTTGCGAAATAACTTTGGATGGCAATCTGGAATATATTCAATCAGGAAGAGTGAATTGTATAAACTACATGTAAAAATTTAATCTTAATGGAAAACAAATTAGAAAATAGATGGTGATTGTGATAAATAATGAGGAATGTGGTTTCACAGTGTGCATCAAGTTGTCTATGAAAGAAATGTGTTACAACAACCAGTGATAGAGTGTGTATGAGAAAATAATTATAATTGCTGGATGTATGCATCTTATACTGTTAACAGAAGAATTATTTCTAATTAGTGAACACTTCTTGTTTTCAAGTACTTGGTTAGTAGAAGAAAACAAATTTAATTCTTAAAATATAACAAAAATATGTAAGGATTTTTTAAAAGAGTTTTAGTTGAATGTTTATTTGCCTCTGTATGAGCGCCATGTAGAGGAGGGCAATGCTAATTTTATTGTAGCATAATGCCTCCTCAAAATGCAAAATAGCAGATTGTGTTTACACGCATCTAAATTTGACTTTATCAGTCGATGAAAATAATCTAGACCAGGGAACTGAATCTATACTGATCAATTATTTTACTATTGTTTGTCTTAGAATATGTTAGATGTGTTAAATCTCTTGTATGTCCATTTCACATGGGTCAGTAGTTTTGCTTATTAACTCTTACCTTTCTAAGCACTAATTGGTCTGCGTTATTCAAGTAGTATAGATAGTTCAATATTTCCTGCTTCAACTATCGGTATACAAATATTCTATGCCTGAAGCTATGAGTAGATAACTAAAAATTGAGTGTGGGCTTAATTACAAAGGGCTTGCTAAACAAATATTTTTATTGCTTTGCCAAATATTGTAGATCAAGGACACCCTGCTCCTACTGGACATTGTCTGATCAGGGTTCGCACTGTTTGCTCATGTGTCTGGCAATACATGTCTGTCTAGGCTCCTCTGCATTTCACTGTATTAAGATAACTCAGAGTTAGTCAGGATTTTTAACACATGTAGATGGTGAATAAAAGTTACATGGCAAATTAGAAGAGGTATCTGCACATTTATTTTGGCTGTAGTAATGTACAAAAAGAAAGTATTTTGCAGGCATTTTATTTTCTGAAATTATTTAAACATGATATTTGAAATAGAGATAATTAAAATGGTGCAGGGTGTAAAATTTGATTGAGCAGCCCTTATACAGCAGCAGGTAGAGTAATTGTGAGGTACTGACGGCCAAATGTCTCTTCCAAGGTGCCAACATAAATGAGTAATTAGTTGTATATCTAGATAGTTTATATTATGTAGGGCAGTATCTATACTGGTTGTCATGGTGATAGGATAATGTAACAAAGTTGGCATCATTTCATGTGTTCACAACATTCCTTCACAGTGATGGCAGCATGACATCTTCTTCAAGTAAACACAGTCTCATGATATTTGAATGATTGTAGATAGAATTCAAACAAGCAAAAATTAATTATGTCCAAAGTTCTATAGGTCTTTGTCACTACCATCTGCTTCAGTAGGTTGGACAATGTTTTGTACAGGTAAGATGGATGTTCCCCATTCACTGCACTTTTAATTTGTATTTAATTTTGTAGTTTATGTTAATCACTATCAGTTTGTGTTTATATAAATTTTATGTCTGTCTGGTTGCTTAAAGCATATGTAGCAGTCCATTGCTTGTATTTTCATTAAAATGGGTTCTGCACTTTGCAGTGAAAGTCAAAATTGGTTTATTGTAGTCTGTTTTAGAGTTAGTAACAGATGATATAGTCTTGAAAGAGGTGAATGGTATTTTTTATAGAACAAGATTTTACTTTCTCAGCCAACATCTGATGTCTTGTTGCTTGTGAGGGCATGTAATGAACTGATCTGAGTTTATGGGTCTATGTGTCCATCAACCCTGAAACATTGCTCTCCCAAGTCAAGCCATTATGTTCCCCAATTACAATTTTCTCTTTATGATGTAGGTTAATTTATTGTTCTTATTTATGTTAAAGTGAATTGCATTTTAACCTTTAAAATCTAATATATTTTTACTTCACATTGAAAACCTTGAAATCATGTGAATAATTAGCAATTTCCAAATTTTCATCTGGGGTTATTTGTTTGTTTTTTTAAAAAAAATAAATGTGTTATTGCAAAGGATAAATAAAAATAATAATAGTTAATATAAAAGGCACTTAATAATAAGTGTTACATTGATGTATCTTTTAACATTCACTTTTTTTTAAAATTACTTAGTTTCTGGCATAGCCTACATTTTCAGAATTTTGTCTTAAAATTTTGAAACCTTTTAATTTGGTCAGCTCTTCCATGTTTTCCAATCTTTTTGCATTTATGAGGTTCTTGATGATGATACAGTATTTTTCATAAATAAAAACTGTTGATGATGAATATTTTTTCCAACCTTTCACTCCATCACATGTAATAGTAAGCCAATTATAAGCCTATGCTGAATAAATCTTACCAAAAGTAACGATATTAAAACTACCACTTCTTCTTATAATACTCATTTAAAATAGCTGTCAATATTGAGTTAAACATTCAACCTTATTCATTCAAACCATGCGCAGTTAAATTTTGAAAGAAGTTGGCATATAAAGGAAACTTATTACAAAAAAACAAAACATTTATATGACTAAAGCATTAACTTAATATTGGTTTAAATGTTGATAAATTGGAGATAAAAGAAAAAATTTTACTCTTAGCCTGAAAAAGTTGTTAGCAAATAATGAACAGTAATAGGTTATTGGCAAATACAGCAGTGTTTGAGTAACCATGGCAATAATTTTGATAAAATGTATATGTGTATTTGTGTAATGCTTAGTAATGATTCACAAACAAAATAATTGTAAAATGGCTCTAACTATTGAACAGACTTAACACTGCTGCCATTCCCAGAAAACACATTCTAGTGCTAATTACTGGTCATTTTGTATAGAAGGGCATTGTCACAATTTCGATATCAAAAGTGATGTTTTGTTTTGTTTGTTATTTTAAATATCTAGCATAAAAGTTATAATTGCATGTCCTTCTATATTTGATGGAGAATGTTAAGATGTCTTGGTAGAACTACTGGATGCATAGTGGATCTCCTGGAGGACCTGTAGTTGTTGGAATTCAAACCCAGACATTATTGTTAGGAGTTACATTTCAGAGACTATCTGCCCTCAACTCTTCCTTACCTTTATAATTAAAAAAAAACCATGGAACATAAGTTTTTAGAAACTGGTTTTATTTAGAAGCAAACATTACTGAACATTAAAAAAAGCTATAAGAAAATAATCCTTTTATATTATGCAGACACACCGTACAAGCATCAGATGTTTTCAGCTAGATTTTAAACTATTTTATGGCTTAAAAGGATAAATTGCAGTCAATTGGTTCCTGTCTAGTAGAATTAAAATAAAACAATTATATTTTGTAATATATAGAAATCTAGCAAAAGGACTAAGCCATAATGAAAGTTAGGTAAACAGTCTTTATAATTACTGAAAAAAACAAAAGTAATAGCTTCATAACTCCCTTTTACAACAAATATTGTTGTGCTACATTGTTATATGTGTACAGTTCAAAGATAACATCCAGTCTATATGGCATTCTGTTAATTATTTTATTTATTTTTGTAGACTTTTTGTTTGCTGAATGCTTTAAATTCCTCTTTAACATCAGTCAATGCTGCATAGCTTTTGCAAGATAATTGCTGATAATATTTATAAATACCTTACATGAATACAATAATTTCATTTGAGGATACTGCCCTGTTATTATCATCATCAAGAGCTGTGGCAAATATCCTGTTATCACTACATACATTATACCGTGGGTTACTAGGCCAGAAAACTTTGTTCATATGTACATATAATTGGAGCTTTTGACTGGTTCCATGTTCAACAAGGCACAAAAATTCAGCCAGTGAAATGATGACAATTTGTAAATCACAGACATCACAGATAAGTGCAGCCATCCTGACATTAACAAATAGAATTTTTAACCTTAATTGACAAGTAGTGTTAATGCACATTTTCATTGGACAACTGGTTGCTATGAATATTTATGAAAACGAAATTTTACCAGCCTAATATCCCACAGCCATCATGAAGCAGAATGGTATGAGTGCACATGTGTTCCGATGATAAGTTATTATTAGTGGACCCTATATACGGATTTTCATATTTTTCCAACTAAAAACAACAATACATCAAAGAAATTATCACTAACTGACATAACAGTGTTAATTCTAAGACCAAGATTATGATGTATAATCAAATTGTTTAGATCCTGAATCAGACAGTTTTTAAAGTATCTATTAATGCTTCTTTAAAATCTTACAGGCAGTTCTAACTACCAGACAGGAGTAGACCTGAACAAGAGTTGTCCCCCCTTATATGTAATACAAAAAACAACATACAAGAGTTTTCTTGCTCATACTTTACAATAATAACACAAAAATGCTTAGAAAGTTTTTATATGGTTTTTAGCTCATCTTGAGCTTTCCTCATACTCCTTCATCCATTTTGAGCTGTCTGTCATAAAGTATCAACAATTCTCTTGTGAACACTGAGGAGCCGACAGTTCATCCATTTTGAGCTGTCTGTCATAAAGTGTCAACAATTCTCTTGTGAACACTGAGGAGCCGACAGTTTGGTGCAATGTTTACCAATCTTGAGCAGCATCTTTATCTGGCTGACATCTTGGATGAGTTTGTAACTGAATCTTATAGGGCAAACAAGGAGCATTAGGTTAACTTTTATACAACAAACGATTTTGTGAACACTCAATAGGCCATCTTTATGCCCAAATCTTCACCAAACTTGGCCAGAATATTTTCCTGCATGAAATCTTGGATAAATTGGTAACTGGGTTAAATAGAGTCAAAAGGTGGGCTGTTAGATCAAATCATTGAACAACCTTGAACATGCTTAATTAATTTTTTGCTCTAATCTTTATCAGAACCTTTGTCTGCATGGAAATATGAAAGGTTAATAAGAGCAAGAATTTGCATAAAACCCATGGTCCCTAGATGCCATACATATATTGGTGTACTTGTAGTCTTATAAGATTTTAAAGGTGGTATCCAACAGCTTATATCTTAAACATGTACTTACCTGTTTTAGGAATGTTGGCATGATTACTGCATAAACTCATACTTTAGTATAAGTAATGTCAGTTTATAATACTACCTTTGTTGACAGAAAATTGTCAAAATATAAATAAGTAAAACTGGGTTTGGGGCTGAAAATAGATACTGATGTCAGAGCTAATTACCCATATGATGATGTGATGTTATCTGAAAAGTAAAAGTAAGTGATTACATGGTTTTCCCAGTTTAATAATAGCTAACTGCAGCTTGGCTTGGATAAGAAATACATTTTTTTGACAAGTGGAGCGTTAAGATATATTTTCTCCATGGATGTAGGGCACCAATAAACAGCGTTTTCCAGGATCTTTTCAGGTAACAATAATTTATTTGGCTGTGTGAGAGAATAGAAATGGTCCAAACTGTCAGATACCATCCTTAAGGCATACTGAAAGCCTGGGTCTTTCCTGTGATTGATTCAAGGCATTTATGGCTGTCTTGTTTTTAAAAAAAGCAAACTCAAGGTGAATGTATAATGTGTTATTTAAGATCACAAAAATCAACAAATCATTGTGCTAGTTTAAGAGCAATGCCTTCAAAATTGAAGAAAAGAGAACATAGAACATGTATAGTTGATCACTGGGTTTACTCCCTGGTAATGGACAACAGACTGGCACTGTTTAATGTGATGTAAAACAGAATATATAAATAATGCAAATGCAATAAATCATGTGACAGAATAAACTGCTCCCATTTCAACTTGTATATGCACAGACCTATCTAAAATTGTACATAATTTATATGTATCTAGAAATTATATGGTACATCTATGACAAGCTTTTACAAAGGCATTAAAATATTCATAATTAATACCATCTTTATTTTAGCTTCATCACTGCTTGATGGATAAAAACCTACAGTTAGCAAGTAAATCTTAGGAAAGTAAATAATTTCACCAGTTTTCTTTTAGTGGTCAAGCCCCAACCCAAAACAATCTAGATTAAATTTAGTGATTTAGTATTGTAATGCAATTTTTGTCTGTGCAATATCAGTATGCCACTAGAAAAGTTTACCATAGCTTTTTATACCTTTGGGTATTGACAGAATTTATGTTGACTATGATCGATTTTCTATCCAAGTCCAAGCCTCATACTCTTCTGATTCGTGAGTTCATTAGTGTTCACTTATTGGAGAATCCTCCAATAATGGCAAAGGTTGACTTAATTAAGGCAATTATGTGGCAAGCGTCTGGGCAGGCAGTGTAGTTCCACAATCAAGTCTGTCACAACAAGACTGGACATTCGTTCATTTGTCATTTGTCAACTTGAGTCTCTGCTATATCAATCTCAGTCAAAAGGGTGCAGCGTTACGGTACCAGAGACACAGAATAGGAACAAGAAGACAGCCATCTTGGGATTTACACTAAAACCTCATCCAGCATTTTGTTAGAAATCCCTTTAGATCACCCTTGGTTTAGGTGTTAAGAGTTGACTCCACTCAATCTATGTTCTCTTACAATGTTTGTTTGTGTCCCAGTCAGAGCAAAAAAGTGGGAAGGTCGTTTAGCTTACCCCAACATATACAATTATCACGTTTTCATATCTGTTTTTTTATAGAGCGAACACATAAACAGTAAAAAAAGACTTTTTACCTAAGCCTCATCTCTATTTAATTAAATGAAATAATCAATTAGTCAACCTGACATATTTGTTTCTTTAAATCATTTGAGAATACTTCTAAATCTTAGAACTAAAACCAACTTTAAGAAAATATATTGAAAAAAATTTGTACTTAAAAAAATGCACACATAAATAAATTTTTAAAGCTATTTGGATGATCTTATCCTATCTGCTGTATTGTTTGTATTTGCATTTGTTCCAAAAGTGAAAGGTTCTAACTCAGGTGAGTGTTTGAGTATATTGGTCCCATACTCTTGTGTGCAATCATGCTCACTCTCCCTGTGTTGATTTTCCATTAGCAGGGTTTCAGTGTCATATTGTTGAATCTAATAGGTTGACTGGGTAGGCCCTTTTTATATTCTAATGAATCAAAGGTAAAAAATGCAATTAAGGAATGCAATAATAGTTGGAGATATTGATTACTTGAGGGTCAATAATCAACATTCAATTATTGAAGCTTTCATAACACATGGTGCATCCTCCATATCTTGTATCCTAGTCAATTCAGAGGAACAGGGTGGTAGGCCAGAGTGACAGGATGCCATTTCCTGTCGAACCAATCATGTGGGGGATGACCTCATTCCCAGAGATTTAAGAGTAGCCAATATAAAGGACCTGGTTGCCTATGATTTCAAAGCCAATTTACTACTACATGCTCATTACTTGACCCTCCCAACCTGATAATTATAGCTTAACCACCTATGAGTGAAGTAAATAAGGCCTGATTCCATTAGTTTTATGACATAATGTAACAAACTCTTAGGCTTGAGCACTGTAAGACCACTGTCACCCTTAGCTGACTACATTTTTACTGATAAAAGTTTTTACTTATTGGCTGGCAGTTCCATGCATATGTACATGTGACAAGACATACCAATAAAGATTTAAAAAGCAAAAAAGGTAGATCATGAACTGAGAGCTTTCAGTAGGAGCTTGACCTGTAGGAGATTGACCTAACAGCTCTTAGTAGGAGCTTGACCTGACAGCTGCCAGTAGTAGCTTTAGCTAACAGCTCTCAGTAGGAGCTTGACCTGACAGCTCTTATTAGAAGCTTGACCTGACAGTTGCCAGTAGTAACTTGACCTGACAGCTCTCAGTAGGAGCTTGACCTGACAGCTGCAAGTTGTAGCTTGACCTGACAGCTCTCAGTAGGAGCTTGACCTGATGGCTCTCAGTAGGAGCTTGACTTGACAGCTCCCAGTAGGAGTTAGACCTGAAAGCTCTCAGTAGAAGCTTGACCTAATGGCACACAGTAGGAGCTTGACCTGCCTGGCAGCTCTCAGTAGGAGCTTGACCTGATGACTCCTAGTAGGAGTTTGACCTGACAGCTCCCAGTAGGAGCTTGACCTGAAAGCTCTCAGTAGGAGCTTGACCTGATGGCACACAGTAGGAGCTTGACCTGACAGCTCTCAGTAGGAGCTTGACCTGACAGCTCTCAGTAGGAGCTTGACCTGACAGCTCTCAGTAGGAGATTGACCTGATGGCACACAGTAGGAGCTTGACCTGATGGCACACAGTATGAGCTTGACCTGAAAGCTCTCAGTAGGAGCTTGACCTGACAGCTCTCAGTAGGAGCTTGACCTGACAGCTCTCAGTAGGAGCTTGACCTGATGGCACACAGTAGGAGCTTGACCTGATGGCACACAGTAGGAGTTTGACCTGACAGCACCCATTAGAAGCTTGACCTGACAGCTCCCAGTAGGAGCTTGACCTGACAGCTCTTAGTAGGAGATTTACCTGATGGCACACAGTAGGAGCTTGACCTGATGGCACACAGTAGGAGCTTGACCTGACAGCTCTCAGTAGGAGCTTGACCTGACAGCTCTCAGTAGGAGCTTGACCTGATAGCTCTCAGTAGGAGCTTGACCTGACAGCTTCCAGTAGGAGCTTGACCTGATAGTGCTCAGTAGCAGATTGACCTGATGGCACACAGTAGGAGCTTGACCTGATAGCTCTCAGTAGGAGCTTGACCTGACAGCTCCCAGTAGGAGCTTGACCTGACAGCTCCCAGTAGGAGCTTGACCTGATGGCACACAGTAGGAGCTTGACCTGACAGCTCCCAGTAGGAGCTTGACCTGAAAGCTCTCAGTAGGAGCTTGACCTGTTTGACAGCTCTCAGTATGAGCTTGACCTGAAAGCTCTCAGTAGGAGCTTGACCTGTTTGACAGCTCTCAGTATGAGCTTGACTTGACAGCACCAAGTAGGAGCTGGCTGTTCTAGATCTACACTACTGGCTGAAGCCTGGTCAATTTTTTGTTGGTAGGTTAAGAGTTAAATTTTATGAATGTTGAGTTATAGATAAAGTAATGCCTTAATTTACAGTCTTTTCAAGAAAATATATTTGTTTTGCATGTTGTTGTTCTAGCCAAGTTCTGTTTTTATGACAGTCAAGTGAAAACACGAGGGCATATAGGAATGGTAAACAACTTCCCTCTTTTGCACCTAACAACCCTAGCAATGCAGCGCAGTACAAAATAGTTCATGTGGATAATTGGTGCAAAGACCTATATGTTGAAGGGGTGGGTGAAATAAGGTAGTCTGTAGAAGACTGTCCACAGTAAAGTTGAAGACTAGCCCCGAAACTACCTGTATTAATGTAGACATATAAATCATTATTTAATGTATTTAAGTAATGTCTACAAGATGTTTGATGAAACAAAATGTCTGGATTAACATTTATTATTATAATATGGTTAAGGTTCTGTGAAAAGGAACAAAGATATTAACCAGGCGACTTAAGTCATGTCAGGTGCACAACTTTATAGATCACTTTAAAGATCACTTCGAAAACATAGTCTGTTAATATTCACCCTTCTTTCCTTATAACTGACAACTTATGATCTGTTGTCTCTGTTCACATCTACATATACATCTACAATTGCTTGGCGTCACTGTGGCCCTTCAGTTCTTTGATTATTAAATAGTAAAGGCTTTAATATTTAGTTAAAATAATAATTGTTTTTACATTTGGATCAGAGTGAAAATAAAGTTTATATTGTAAATGAACACTTATATAGCAAGAAACATTAATATGGGTTGAATGAGGTTACTACTTACAAATAACAATGATTTTTTTTATTTATATAAGGATATCAATAAATATTAGCTATTAATAATAATTATTAAACAACAAAAATATGAATTCCATAATTGTTAATTATCAAAAACACAAACTGAAAATTGATAACATACAAACCATTATGTAATGCTGCCCAGGTTGTAGTCAGAGCTAAAACACATGTATACATCTGGTCCTTAGGGGTGTTTCCTTCTTCAGTCCCAATTAGACTGATGCTGCAAGAAAAACAACAACTCGCTAGCAAAATAATGACAATATATGAGTTTCCATGGGGATACAATTGGAGAAATTGAAAAGAAAGTGCAAAATTATACTACCAGGGGCGTGCCTAGGCGACCTTTGAGTATACGCACTATTCCGGGGTGGGGTGGTGGTGGGGGGGGGGGTTCCCCTTATAACGCCGTAGATACATTATGGGGAGAAACTATGTCACAGTACAACGAGCAGGAAGGGACAGAAATACATCAGGTAGAATTGCAGAAGTATTTTTAGAATTTGGAAAAGGGTTAAAGAACTCTAATTTAAAAAATGAAACAGCTAACAATAAGTGCTAAACACAGGTTATGTACGATTTTTATTTGCTTTTTGACGTTTTTATTTTTTCAATTTTTGGAAGCAACTGTACGCACTACGTAAGTGTGTAAGCCCAGGCACGCCCCTGACTACATGTAGATTCATACATCAGTTACATTGCTATTTAGTCTTTTTTCTTACTCCAAATCTTAGTAAAGCATTTACAATACTTAAATTGAGCTATGAGTACATGCTAATAAATATGAAACACGTTCAGAGGTGTTGGTCTTATTGGCATTTTTGGTAACAATTTTGTAATTAAAATGTTGAAAAATCTTTTTTTCTAGATATTTAATGCATTGATTTATACAAAGACAAAGGATGTTTTTGTTCAACAACTTTCTCATAGGAATTTGCGGGCATTTTTGCTGATTCTCTGCAGTGACATTTCTATCATTATATCACAGGGCCACTTATAAAGTGCCCAGGGACTGAACCGGTTGGTCCATTATACTGACAGCGATGAGTCAGGGGTAATGCTGTCCCATTAGCTCCGAGCATTAGGAGGGAAGCCACTACTACCAACTTTAAAGTCTTTGGTTTGACCCGGACAGGATTTGAACCCAGCGACCTCCTGATCTGCAAGCTGACACCCTACCACTTGAGCTATTGCAACCGGTGACGTTCTCATAATTCACAAAGAGTATGTGCCATAGACCTTGTTAAGATCTCCAGCATGCCAACTGATTATGAGCCCTAAAGTCTTGATTATGTTTATTAAAGAAAATGAAATACATATAATCCTCAATATGCTAAATACTTATTTATACAACTTTGATCAGACAGCTCCCTGATCAGGTTCTACAGTATTTGCTGCTTAATTTCTAGCATCATGCCTAGGCACCTTGGTATATCAATGTAAAAATATGACCAGAAAAAGTCTGTATTATTTATAAATGTAGCAAGCTAATGGTTAAGATGCACTATATTTTCCGACAGGCACCCGTGGTGTAGTAGTGGTGGAGTCACCGATTGGTAACTCCTCTGACTTCTTAGCATGCCCACTGCATGGGTTTGCAGTCTCTTTCGGGGCAAAAGACTTAATGTGGGAAGGTCTTTCAGCTGACCTGCAGTGTAACATATGTCTGGGATCTTCCTCCACCAAAAGAGCTGGACGTCACAATAATGATCATAATTGGTCGCTGTGATGTTTAAACAAACCAAAACTAAATTATCCATCTTATGACAGTAAAAAGTTCATGTTCTGTCAGCTGTAAATGCTCATTTAATTCTAAACTTCCGTGATGGGGACCATAAACTAGTTGATATTATGTGTATCTCTTTACACTTAAGAATAACTGTTATTATCACCTTATGCAGTCTTGCATAAGAAGCAAGAAAAAACTCTAATGATATTTTTTTTTGTAAATATGTACTTTCCTGTTCTGGTGAGTTGAAATAGTAGAATTATAAATGCAATAAAAATCAAGAAAATTTCTCTACATTAATAAGGAGACCCATTGAGGCAAAAAATGTAACCAGTTTACCTTACTTCATATTTTTTTCTTAATTTGGAAAATGAAATTACTTGTAATTACAATATTGCTTAGTTTTCAACGATATTGCAACATGTAGGGAAGTTATGACTTGATGGTGATAAAGTGTAACTGAAAAGCCAATTATATATATATGATGTCATATTTCATACTAATGCCCTAACTCAGTTGAATGAACCTTCTAGCATTATGATTTTATGTCTTATCCTGGTATGCACACATTGATCAGGCAGAGGCAGATAGTGTAGATCCTGATCAGCCAGCTTTTGTTGTGAAGCATCTGATTAGGATGTATACTATTTGCTGTAAAGTCCCTATCCACATGTCTTAATTGTTATAATTGTACGTAGTTATCAACAATCTGGGTATTTTGTATGGGTTATATTAACAAGTGTTCTGAGTGTAACTCATCATACCTTCTATCAAGATGATCTTAGGTGGTAGACCTTACCCATGTTTATCTTAACAATCACAGAATATTTGAAACAAAAATTGTTTATCTTGTAAATTCCATTCAACAAATCTGTACTACCTGGGTCAAATGTCAGACATTGTACGTCAACGCTTAAACTGATTTTTTTTTGGTTTACAATCTCACCCTACTTTAATACAACAATTCATGAAGGTAACAAACCTGAACGACTGCTTTATTGATACTGTAGGACGCAGAGCAATCAGGTCTTGTCCTCAACTTCATGTTATCCTCGTCATCAGCATTAAGACTACGTCACACCTCAATACCATATAATTTACAAGCACGCTGCCCTAATGCCAATTTTATGTACACCAGAAGTTAAATGATTTTCTTATAAAGTGATTGTGTTAGTATTAATAAAAAAACATACCACAAAGTTTCTAAGCAAAGTAGTTTGCAAGCAGTTCCCTAAGGAAAGTAGATATAATTCATGTAAATGTTTGCAGTGTTGTTTTTTTACAATGTCTGATTAATCATGTATTCACGCTGAGGTGGCAGTCAAAGAGCTTGCTTCTTCCAATACCATGGTACTACATATTAATAAATATCAGGTCTTTTGGGAAAGCCATCCTACAAATAACAAAATCTTCTCATAGTGGTCTTGTCATTCAACCTTTCACAATAAAAACAGAGCGGCAGTAATGTCCAATATTTTCCAAACACTCTCACATTTATAGATGTATTTGTCAGTGGAAACGGGTCTCTAGAGAAGGATTGTAATGTGGTGTAAGAAACAACCATAGGGTTTTGTTTCTGCCTACGTCATTGGATAATTGAAGTTAATGTCAGATTAGATTTACTAGGAAAAAATAATTGTTGTAATGTCTCAGTGTTCACTGTGACTGCTCTACTATGGATGATTGGCTAGATTTGTGATTGGATTTTTCTCAATGTGTAGCTTTACTGCCACTTTAATCAGCACCTCCCTTTTTGATAAAGTTTATCTGTGAACTCTCTTTCTGCTTGCTCATGTGTATAGAGCATACTGTATTTACATTAATAATAATGAATTTTATAATGATGCCAATTTTAATGTGTAAATTGATGTACCTGACATTATTTCTGTTCCTTTGTTAATGATTTTAATTTGGATTTATATGAATGTGAGTTAAATGACAGATTTCTCATATTTTACCAGTAATGGTACGAAGAGAAATAGTATGCTTGGTGTAATCGGATAGTTAAATTTTTTTAAAAACAGTCAGTCATAATTCTGTAACTCCCTAAATGGTTAGGATTAAAGGAAGACAGGATGGTTTGCCTGTATATCTTGACTTGAAAGGGGAAGGAGATTCATTGATAGTTTATTGCCTACCTAAGTGTTCTTTCATCAGATAAATTAGATTGCATGGTACTTGAGATGTATAACAGTCCTGACCTTTCTCCTCCATAGCCTACAGTTATTGTGTGTACGGCTCTGTCTCATGCACATAGTGTATAGTATCTCTGTAATATGTGTAGATCAGTATAGTTTTATGTAGGGGACATAGGAATTGGGTGAACAAAAATTATTGAAATTTTGTTGAGTTTGAAACAAAATATATATTTTGCTGTCTAATGGTCTTTTTCCATTTTAAAATAAGATGGGTGTTCAACATTTTGTTATGCAGGATTATAGCCTAGAGATGATAGATGGTATAACATACAAGACTGATGGATAGACAGTTATTATAAGTGTGTAAAATATACACAATGCACTCTCAATGTACTGTTGAATGATCACAAGTAGTGTGCTGAGTTATAGAGTGTTTATTATGATGTTTTATCATTTTAGTTGTGTATGTGACAACAAACAACACGAGTATGGATATATTTACTTTGTTGAACAAAGTTGATTTCAAAAATTGTTGATTTGAGGATTCATGTTCCTGTTGCTTGTTCCCAGTTTGTAGGTTAGTAAATGTGCTGTTGTCATTTGTACTTGTGTCTGGAAAACACCGGATCTTGTAATCTTGGGTGTGCGACAGTGTCAAGATACACCATTCAGTTGAATGAATGTCTTAAAGAAGCTGGGAATATACCCATACACAAGGGAGGTATGTTGACAGGAATATAAGTAAGCTGCAGGAAATATAAGTGTGGAATTATTTTCTCCTTCATTCTGTGGATTGTATACAGCGAGTCAAAATGTCTTCGTACAGCATGTGGAAAGCACTTCTGAAGAAAAAATTCACACGGCCTTTCGGTGCCAAGCTGGATAAAACAGAAGTGCCAATAGTCCTGCCATCCAGGTGAGTAACCTTGGTAGAAATTGCTGAGCAAATATAAAATTTTGTAATTATCATGTATGTTTGCCTCGTACATTTCGAAGGAAACCTATATTTTCATCTACAATTTCATTGTTGGAAGTTGCAGGAAAGCCGGATTCACAACAACATTGATAGCAACATTTTGATTTATTTTGTGAAATGTCATCTGACAGTTGTAGTCAATTCGAAAAGTGTTAAATAATACATTTATTCATGAAAGATTTATCAATTAAGATTGTTTTGCTCTTGTATAAATTTGTTTTGAACAAGCTTGATTGGCAATGACTATGTAGCTTGGATTGTTTTGATTCAAGTTGTTTTTAAGCAAATAGCAGCAACATAAAAATGGTCAAACACAAAAATGGTCAGCGGCAACACAAAAATGGTCATCAGTGCCATATTCAGCTTTATTAGGAATAAAAGACCTATACAATATCTGGGTAGAACCAATTGTGCTCTCAGGTCAGCTGGAAGACCATCCTGGATTAAGTCTTCATCTTCTCTGAAACTCAGATCCATTCAGGGAGGGGCCAAGATGTCAAAGTTGTATGTCAGCTTGTCTACTCACGCCATAAGCACTCCTAGCTTTATTGGTGTTTTCATTAAAAAAAGGAAGTTCTCACTTATGCTTACAAATAAATGGAAATCACAATTATCATTACAAAAGACTCAACATAAAAATTGTTAACATAAAAAAAATGTTATCTTCCTGTCTGCTTTCAAACCTATTGACATTTTAGCATTGACAGGGTGTGTCATGGTTCTATACAAGTCCTAATGATCATTAGTGCTACCACCTATCATAACTCTGGACCTGCTATGAATTGATCAAGCTTGGGCAAAAAGTGAAAATCAAGATAAAGGATAAACCAGCTGCCAGTGGGAGATCAGGTTCTGAACTAATAGCTGGCAGGTCCCTAAGAACATCACTGGTTACCTTGACCTTGCAAGAAAATAATGCAAAGTTTTGATGGGCTATTAAGATATCAAGCAGACTAAGGTTTAAAAATGCAAATATGGTGTGAGATCTGCTTCCAGGCAGTTCTCTACATTTGTGAATAGATGTCCAAGAATAGTGGCAAGAAGTTTCTTTAGCCATTATGATGCTTCATTTGTACATAATCAATACAAATTTTCACATACTTATTTGTTAAAAATCTTCATTCAAAGGTAAAAAGACTATAAGATCATTGTATAAGGTGATTAGTAGATAGAAACTCAGTGGCAATTAGAGCAGATCTTGATCTGGCAGCTTAAGCTGGGAACCAGATGATTTGGATCTACATTATTCGCACAAGCATGATCAGTCCAGGATTAGTATGCAAGGAGTTATGGTGTAATGGAAGTTCATTGTAGAATGGCAACATAGGATTATATAACCAATGCATTTTGCTTTCACAATATCTCAAGACAAAATCAATAATAAATCAGATTAAACAAAATATTCAATACAATATCCCTTGGTGACAATGCTTAATTGTGTAAATTATTTTCATTCACTGTGTGTAGTTTTATTTCCTTTGTTCATATCCCTTTTCCCATTAATTCTGTATTGTTGCATTAATAGTGTCAACATTATGACATCGTCATACTGAAATATAACTGATTTGTTGTTTAATCTCTGGGACCCTAAGTGACATTTTGTTGCTTGAGTAACAGGAGTAGAAAAAGGGAGCCTTTACATTGTTTCAAATCACATACCTCCCTGTTACTAGCTTGTTAACTCTATCAACTGAGATATAGAGGCTCTATGAACGAACTACCAGTGAATTAGCTACACTCCTCCCTCCTTCCATAACGAAATTCACCCTGAATCTCATCCTTGGTTCTCCTCTAACAGCACCTTGGCATACAATAGTACAAACAGGCTACTGAAGTAGACCATGGCACCAAATGTAACAGAGGTGTAAAGAAAGGGAGCCTCCAGCAGGATTCGCACCACACACCTCCCCAATGCTAGCGAGTATTTTTACCAGCTGAGTTATAAAGTGTCTGTGAATGATTACCAGTGAAACTGGCTACACTTGGGCATATATATTTATACTCCCACCATCAGAGGTGTGGGAGGGAATGTGGCTTATATAGTAGTCATTCTCTGCCTGTCTGTCCAATCTGTTCAGAAGAGTTTCCATGCTATAACTTCACAAATTTTAGAAAATATACTTGTATGAGTAGTTGAGCAGTTTTCAAAGTTATTTTGCACAAAACTGCACCTTATTAATCAGGAGTATTGTGTGTAAGAACCAGTTTGCTAGTTCAGAACTGAAGGTCATACTTGCATGTCAAAGGGCACTTAGGGTGACTCTAAACGTGTAAGTACGCCTGTTTAGGCTTAAACTTCTGAAAGGATCAGTGGATTTTCAAATACTCTGGCATAAAAACAAGAGTGGCAGCTAAAAGATCAAGGTTATACTCAAAGTTCACAGATTTTAATGGCCAAGTAGCAGGAAAGTTGGGTTAATAAATACATTTTTATGACTTATATGGATTAAATTATTAATTCAAAGTTAACAGGTCAAAACCTGTACCATGAATATCTCTGCAGTAGAAACAATTATTTGCTATTGTGGTAAAAGCTAAATGAGCTGGCAGGAAATGTAATAAAATTAAATAATTGCAGAGAATGTTTAAAAGATCATCAACTGGCTTGTTTTCTTGTTTTCCCTCTATAAAATATTGATAAAATGTTGTTGTTTTTTGCACATGAAAGGGTCTTATTTTCTATTATAAAACATACAAACATGTATGCTTTGAAGACAAGCATGTCATGAAGTGCATTTAGATTTTTTAAAACATGCAGCTGTATTATTTAGACAATATATTAAATCTATTATATCCTTCACAGACCCATACATTCTTTCACCTTCTCCATTATAGCATTAATTGGTCCATGGTTTTAAAAAATTACTTGAAACCATTTTTTGTCTATATTATATAAATTTAGCAGCTGTAAATATGCCAGTCAGAAAACAACAACAAAAAAGCCAAAATAAAAAGGTGTTTTTTTTGTACATATCAAACTTTGGGCTTCTTGAATGGCAGTCCATTTTCCTACTGACTGAGTAAGACTAAAGTTTGGCTTAAAGAGTTCAACCTCTGACGTTTTGGTAGGTCTTCTGTGCCATTATTGGGTCATCCAGAATGGCAACCCTATATAGTCAAACCTGTATTAAGAGACCACTACAAGGCAAAAGTGGTCTCTTAAGGCAGCTGGTCTCTTAATGCACCATGATTACTTTTTGTGAGAACCACACTTGAAATTTACAAATTGTTTTGTATAACCAAAAAGTAGAGAAAGCAATAACATCAATATATTTTATAAGTGTAACAGAACAGTTAGGCATGTAAAAGTCAACTAATGTCTATAAAAATAAAAACATGCAAATCAGCACATAAATATGTATATCAAATATTATGTTTGTGCAGTTTGCATTGTGTACATTCCTCCTAAATTTTCACAGTCAGTTTGTATTTTGTGCTAAATCTTCTGTCATCATGTAATAAAATTAGTATGTAATTAAAGTATATACACTACATTGTACATGTTATCAAATTGCAAACAACAGTTCTAAAATCATTACTTAGCACTGAAATAATTATGAATGGTAGTTTGTTTCACAGATGATCTCATTTACATGTCAATAAGAATGTTCTCCATATCCTGACACTGACATTTGACATCTGGTCACATCCAAAAACCAACGTAACACAAGCCATTCAGCGAGTCATTATGAGTTAAACGTTTGACTCGTTTCACATCCAAATTTCCATGTTCATATTCATCCATTATTTCACGTTTACGTTTTGCAATGTTCTGAATCTGTGTTTTTGTAGTTGGAACATGATTAGCGTCAATACAAGCGGTAATAGGGCATACTCGATTAGGTGTAAATCAACGGGGGCTTGATGTGTACATTGAGCCAGTGACATTACATAATTTCTCAGTTTGACACGGCCGATTGCAGTGATTAGCAAAGAATGTTAAACATGTCAATTAATTGCTTATTGTGTGTTTGTTTGTTTGTTTGTTTATTGGGTTTATTGTCCCACCAACAGTATTTCAGTTATCTGGAGACGGTGTCCACTTGAAGCTGATATAGTGCTGCCTTCACTGTGTATAGCATGCCGTGAACACCTGGCATGATACCACACCCAGTCACATTATCCTGACACCGGGCCAACCAGTCGTGGAACTACCCTTATATTTGCTTGAGCGTTAGCAAGGGAGCTATACCACTACCATTTTTAACGACTTTGGTATGTCGCGGCCCGAAACTAAAGTGTGAGTGGATCAACGCGGTCGCCTTTTAGGGGATAATTAAAGCATGTTTGACATGTTTATGTGCAGTCGCTGGATGCAGATCAAAGGTGGGCGCTTATAACTTTACCATTGCAGAACAATTATGATCGAGCGGCTTTGAAGTGGTCGCATAGAGCAGGTGGTCACTGGTAAGGGGTGGTCGCATGGTCAGGTTTGACTGTATTTATAATTGGTTTTGGAAATGCCTGTGGGGTGACTTCACAGATTTTAAGAAGTGATCTTATTTTTTTAAACTGAAATTATTATTCTACATCAGCTGTTGAAGAACAGATTGTTACAGTTTAACTCAAGTGTTTTGTTTCTTTTGTTGCATTGTTTAAAGAACTACTACATAAACAAAAATAAATGTAGGAACTATGAAAAAAATTACAAGTAAACTTTTTAAATATCAACTGTCAAATTCTTATTTTCAAACTGCAGGACTGAACTCAATCGACCACAATCTCTTTAGTGCCATATTCACGGTTAAGCATTTCTTCGTATAAAAGATTTATTGTTTTCTTTTTTAATAATCAGTAATGGCTTGTTTGGTCTTTTTTAACAACACAACAAAAAGCTTTGGGGTCGTATTGCGCAATAACAGCTCGGTGTACACTACAAAAATTAGTAGTGTGTTTTGTTAATTAAATAATTAACTAATTATAAATCACATTTGCTCAAACACTTTGATTGACATATGTGTAATATTTGCACTTCAAGGTTTCTTAAGACTAAAACTTCATGGTTTTAATTTTGTATTAGAGAATATTACTTTTGGAGACATATTGCGAAGATATAAATTCAATGTTTTTGCTGCATGTTGTAAAGATTTCTCGCCCTAAGGCAGATGTTAATGTCTTCGTACCATTTCAAAGTCATATCATGATTATTTGTTTGGAAACTTTAAATGGCATTAATTTGTTGAGTAGGTGTTGTTCACAGATGTTGTTGTGTTGCCCTAGGAATTAAAGAGTGTCATTCACATTTACACATTTACTCAGTTAACAACGCAAGCTTTTTATATTTTTATTCCACAATAGCAAATGAAGTGGTGCTAAATGCTTTTATGCTAAATATGTGTTGCTTTCTGATAAATTATTTCTAATGACTTTGATGCTTTACATCAACTTTTTCTTGTACATTTTGATTTGTTTTGTATAGACTAGATTGGTTCATGGGAGTGAATGAAAAGTTCTATCATTTTTAAATCAGTCAAAGTAAATATTGTTGGTCATTAATAGAAACTTGTCTATGTTAATATCTTTAATAGTTGACTTATTGACTACAGTTGTTTTAGTAATGGGATTTTAATACTATTTCTTCACTGTCAGTGACAACTTACTTTTGAGGTCATGTTATATGCAGGTATAAGGCCCAAAATCCCCAAAGCAGTGATAAGATAATTTTACATGTATATATGATACATGTATTTGATCTAGGCAAACTATCTTGAAGAGGTCATTTACACTTTTTTTTCAGGATTTTCTTGGTCTCCAGGTCTGAGCAATGCATTTCAGATTTTATTAACATCTTTTCTAAATTCATAGCCTATTATAAATAGACAAGCCTTTAAGCATACAGTGCTGGACAAGAAGCTGTTTTGGTACTACATTGTTTGCTATCACCTCAAGCATAGTTTATATTGATAGGCAACACAGTTCGAGTCCCACTCCCCAAAATACACACTACAAAGATTAAGGGGGTTTTCTGCAATCTGGAATTAGGTTGCCTTGTCTTTTATCCTTAGAACAATTTGTATAGGCTTTTTTAACCTGTTGTTTCACTTTTGCTGAAACTTCCCAAATTATCTTAATGGCCGCAGGAATCTGACCGTCTTTCAGCTAACTTGCAGCGCCCTGGAGGTTCTACTCAGACATTTGTCTGGGATCTTCTGCCACCAAGACAGCTGGACACTGCTGTAATGATCATAATTGGTCGCTGTGATGTATCTTAAAAAAATAAAAACAACTTAAGACATGGATATGCACTTGCCGCTATTAATCAGAGGCAGCATGTGTTGATGATTATCTTTGTCTGAGATGGCACTTGCTTAAGATGGGACTTGTTAATGTTAATCTAAGGAAGGACTTGTAAATCTTAATCTGAGGTTGCACTTGTAAATCTTAATCTGAGGTTGCACTTGTAAATCTTAATCTGAGGTATCACTTGCCAATATTAATCTGAGGCAGCACTTGCCAATATTAATCTGAGGCAGCACTTGCCAATATTAATCTGAGGTATCACTTGCCAATATTAATCTGAGGCAGCACTTCGCAATATTAATCTGAGGCAGCACTTGCCAATATTAATCTGAGGTATCACTTGCCAATATTAATCTGAGGCAGCACTTGGCAATATTAATCTGAGGCAGCACTTGGCAATATTAATCTGAGGTATCACTTGCCAATATTAATCTGAGGCAACACTTGCCAATATTAATCTGAGGCAGCACTTGCCAATATTAATCTGAGGTATCACTTGCCAATATTAATCTGAGGCAGCACTTGGCAATATTAATCTGAGGCAGCACTTGGCAATATTAATCTGAGGCAACACTTGCCAATATTAATCTGAGGCAGCACTTGCCAATATTAAACTGAGGCAGCACTTGGCAATATTAATCTGAGGCAGCACTTGCCAATATTAAACTGAGGCAGCACTTGGCAATATTAATCTGAGGCGGCACTTGGCAATATTAATCTGAGGCAGCATTTGCCAATATTAATCTGAGCAGCACTTGCCAATATTAATCTGAGGTAGAGCAGCTCTATTGTCAATGTTTTCAGAGACAGCATTGCTACTGTTATTATGAGGCAGAATTTGTTGCCGTAGATCTGAAGCAGCATTTGCATTTTGCTGCTCTTAGGTTATGCTTACTATTGTTAATCTAAAAAACATGCTATCGTTAAATAGTATTCAGAGTGTCCTGTATCAAATTGTCTTGAAATGGTCTTCAAATCACTGGCCTTTTAGAGGCAATAATTAGCAGAATGGATGGGCTGCAGACTGAGATGACATGAAATGACAGGCCATCTCTGTGTGGAGGTTTGCTGCTGACAGATGGTAGTTAAGTAAATGGAGCAATGTTGAAACCTGATGACCATGATCTGACTGATTGGACAAAGGAGAAATATCACCATTGAGCTAGAATGCCTGGACAAGGGAGACAAATAAGAATATCTATATAATTGAGGATCAAAGTTACAGCGTGTGAAAAGCAGTTTTTATGTCAAATTTTAACTTAATTATTTCTTAGCAAGCTATTTGTGCACACATCAACAATCAAAACCAGGAAGCTATGATAGGTACCATGGTAAGCAATGTGATCAGTATTGATGGTAAATCATATTCCAGTTGCAGTTAGTTGGTAACACATATATTGGTATGATAATAAATATGATTTTAGCAAGAATATAAAGCATGATTTATTATCGGTGCTCATTAGAATTTTAATAACAAGGCAATTTTAACAAGAACCTAGAAAAATATGTCTTTAGCACTTTGTTTGTTCGAGTTTAATGTTCTTACAATCTTACAGACCTTAAGCAGATATAGGGCTGCTTCCATCTTTGATAGTACTAAATGTGGTACTTTTACTGGCTCCATATCATGTCACATTATGTTCAACCTGGACCCTGTAATAGAATAGAAACCTGTGCCAGCCATCTTTGGCTGGTTTTGCTAGTAACACCAGTCCTTAGTGATGAAACCTGGCTCTTATACCCAGGGAAAGAAATGAGAACTCCTCAAGCAAAAGAAACGACTGTCAACACAAATTAGAATCGTTCATGTCTTGGCATGCTTCAACCATTGACATTTTAAGCTTGTTTAAAATTCATGTTTAAGCATTTGTATTGTGAAATGCAGAAAAGACTAAAAAATATTTTAATAATAAGCTGAGTGCAAGAACACAGCATTCCAGAGTCTGCAGTAAAACATGTCCCGACATTACCGGTATAGAGTTAAAGAAACCTAGTACCATTGCGAAACCATAAGAAACGGATAAATCTTTCTTGATCCCTAACCTGTTGGCTTTAAATGTCCACTCTATCGAGTTCAAACTATGCTTTTTATACTTTGAGATGGAATTATTTATATGATTATATAAATGCTTTAAATATTTACCTATTACTAGTAGACACACTTTGTGTTTATCAACTTATGTAACATTGCATGCAGAACAGGATACATGGACACTGGATAAGTTGTTTATTGTTACAATTCACCATGTATTTGCAATTATGTCATAAGTTGTGCTTATCAAGTTATCATGATATTTGGTAAAAAAACACACACACAACCCAAACAGCACTCTAAGTACTTTGATCACACCCAATGCCAGTCTGCTAATCCTGCGAAGGTGCATCAAGTGTTACTACCTATCCTCTGTCTCTGTGTGCATGTGAGGGTGTGTGTATTATAATTTTTTTCATATCAGATGAGATATGTCAAAAGTCTTAATGGATTTTATCAATATTTGTTGTGTTTTTTTAAATACAGGCAAAGTTTGATTTGCCGACCTAACCACATAATATCACCAGAATTATTGCATATTTCTTTTTGACATATTAGAGAAATGTATAAATCATAATGTACTATTGCAGTACTTTACCACCTAATTCTGGCTGATCTGTAAATATAGAAATAGTTCTTGTGAATTACTTTAAAGCTTTTAATGAAGGTATCATCCTTCCTTAATGAGGTCAAAGCTCCAATTTCACCAATGAAATGAGTTTAAATAACCATGAATTAAATCTTAGTCATGAGTTCATTTCCACTAACTTTATAATGGATTTTTTGTAGGAAAGATGACAGCTGTCACCAACCATTGGTTTATGTGGTTTATATTTCACATTAAAGTTAGGTTCATTACTCCATTAAAATGAGGATACATTTAATGTAAGACATGTTTAAGATGTGATGTTTGTGCCATTGAGGAGATTCATGTCAAAGAAACCTTGAAGTTTGTCTTTGAGTCGAAGGTTATAGTCAGAAAGTTGAGACAATTTTTTGATGAAAATCATGGAGAAATAAGGATATGTATAATTAGGTCAGCATTTTTCACTAAACATATCAAAATATGGTAGATATAATTTATGTAGGTATATCAAGTGGGTCAAATAATAATGGTTGTATTGATTAAGACATTAGACTCTGTATAGGTGTATTTATCAAAAGATATTGGACCTATAAACCATCTTGAGACATAAATTGTGTAAAATATGTTCCAATAAATCCTTAATAAAAAAAAGTAGGGGACGTCCATGGCTGAGTGGTGTAGTCACAGATTCTGAGTGCTTGCCTCTCACTGTATGGGTTTGAGTCTTGGTCGGGATGATTGACTTCATGTCAAAAGGTTTTCTAGCTGACCTGCTGTGTGCCAGTGGTTTTATGCAGACATTTGGTGATCTTACTTCATGAAAATAGCTGGATGTCTCTATAATGATGAAAATTGTGTCATAGCAATGTATTTCTAAAAACAAGACAAACTAGAAAAAGTCATGCAGCATGAATCTATCTTATTCATACTTCACAAGGTAACAATGCTCTAAGACAGACCATAATGCTATGATCTTTTAAAAATGTTTATAAAAATGTATTTCCCTGGTTCATTTCCTAAATTTACTTTTTGCCATTAAAAACGTTTTGTGCAGATTATTGATATGAAAAATGCCTTAAAATCATTGTAAAGTTTTGTTGCAAACATGTTGGACAGTGTAAAGGTGAGAATGTTTTTTCTTGAGACTAATTTAAAGATTGAAGTCACATGTAAAATGCAATAAAGATAATACAAGTACAACCAGCACAGGCAAGAGAAGTGTACATTGACTAAAATACATAATTATGACAAGGTCCTATTAGAATTTCAACAGTTTAAAATTTGACCAACCACAGGACATGGGTAAAAGTTATAATTAAAAATGAAAATGTGAATAAAAACATACTGAGATGATACAACATAACGTGACATAGTACACTCAGTTGACAAATAGACCACACTGCTAAAACCAGATATAATAATTGTCCCACCATGGAAGCTAGTCACCTATTTGAACTAACTTAAGAATAAAAATAAATTGTATCTCCATAGAACTAGAATGTAATCTTAAGATATCTCTTATAGACTTTTGTACTTCTGTTCAATCAAATTTATCTATTAAAACAATTTAATCTTAATTTCTGGATTACCCTTGGGAATGTAAATATTTTTTTCAGATTCACAGATTAAAAAATTGGTTGTTAGCAATTTTTACAAGGGATTGTTTCTGTTAGACTGTGGTAGGCTTATAGTGTTGATCCAAAGTCTGTGGTCGGCTTAAGGTGGGTTCCCACTGCTGATCAGATTAACTCGATCATCCCGATCCCCTAAATTTCCAGACTGAGCCCGACCAAGCTCGACTAAAGGCGTTTACATGACTTCTTCTCTAGTCAATCACACACGACCCCCACACAGTTATTCACGACTCCTTCACGACATCAACCCGACCAACTTACCGATTTCCACTCAATCATCCCGACCTTTATAAGGCCACAGCTCGACCAACTGGACATGTGCTCGATCGCTGCCAGATCTTCACCCGACCAGATCGACATGGTCGTACTTGGGTCGTAGAAGGTGTGTGCCGAAACTTTTTGAATAAAAACTTCAAACACTGTTGGTCATTATTCATTTCATCTTGAAGCTCTTAGCTTAGCACTCGCAAAATGGAGATTGAGCAGTTTCAGTTGTAGGCTAGATGGTTAGAACAAATTGAAGATAAGTCTCCAGGTGTAAAGACCAACCCAGCCTCTTTTGTGGCCCTTGTATAGCTTTTCTTCTCATTATACTTATACCCTTCTGATGATTTGTCAAAGAGGAACGAGTTCTCTTTCAGCCACGCAATTAGGTCATCCTCTTTATCTTGAGTAAGTGCACAATGTAGTGTCTTCCGGGGCTTGAATTCGGCCTGCCAAAATAAAAAGTACACTTATAAATACCAATGAAAATAACCATTTATGTTTGGTTTTTAGGCACATTGAGACAATATGGTCCTAAACTATACACTGTCAAACAAATAGTTTAACATTGTGTTATAATAAAACAAACGAATTATGCAATAAAATTATATCCTTCGAAACACTAAACACAAAATATAATCACGGTTTTATTGTCATATTCAAAGGGGAAGCAAAAACAAAAGCATAGTATTGTTTTCAGAAGAAGTAGGATGCTCTTGCACAGAAGAGTCAATGGGAGGTGTTTGTGGATTACCGGTATTCGTTTCCTGAGGGGGTTCTGTGGGCGTTGCGTTCACTTCAGGCTCAGACTCTAAACTTTCAAAACTTGAATAAGTATTAGTTGCCCTTTGCCTTTTCTCTGCATCTTTGGTGATGTTTTCTCTTCCAAATGTAAGCAGGTTATGAGACCAGCGCGCAGTTTTACATATAAATAGTGTCTAACTCATGCATGGTCGAACAGCAATTGGGAAGTGATCGTGTGTGGTCGAGTAGCAGTCCAGTAGCAGTCTAGTTAATCTGGACACCAGTTTGAACAGAGGTTGAGTTGATTGGGTTGCGATCGGATAATAATCGAGTAGAAGTCGAGATGATCGGGTACAAATTGGGTAAAAGATGTCAATTCGATCAAACTAGATCACTACACGATTGCTTCTCGATCAACTCGATCTTCTACTAGACCAAAACACGATCGCTTTCCAAGCGCTTCTCAACTGCTAGGCTACTCGATTGCTACTCGAATATTTTTGACATGTCAAAAAAATTTGGGTAGGAAGCCCGAGTGATGCTGACCAAGGTAGACCTTCCCGACCACTCCCAATCACTCATACCGACCGAGCCAAACCAGTACCCGATTGCTTAATTTGGCTTGATCGAGTTGATCGGATCGGCAATGGGAACTTAGCATTAGGCAAATAGTGTTGATCCAAAGTGTGTGGTAGGCCTATAGTGTTGATCAAAAGTCTGTGGTAGGCTTATAGTGTTGATCCAAAGTCTGGTTAGACAGTGCAATACCTCAATTGTTAGTGCAATACCTCAATTGTTAGACAGTACAATACCTCAGTTGTTAGACAGTGCAGTACCTCAATTGTTAGTGCAATACCTCAATTGTTAGACAGTACAATACCTCAGTTGTTAGACAGTGCAGTACCTCAATTGTTAGACAGTACAATACCTCAGTTGTTAGACAGTGCAGTACCTCAATTGTTAGACAGTGCTGTACCTCAATTGTTAGTGCAATTAGTGCAGTACATCAATTGTCAAACAGTGCAGTACCTCAATTGTTAGTGCAATACCTCAATTGTCAAACAGTGTAATACCTCAATTGTTAGACAGTGCAGTACCTCAATTGTCAAACATTGCAGTACCTCAATTGTTAGTGCAATACCTCAATTGTCAAACAGTGCAGTACCTCAATTGTTAGTGCAATACCTCAATTGTTAGACAGTACAATACCTCAGTTGTTAGACAGTGCAGTACCTCAATTGTTAGACAGTACAATACCTCAGCTGTTAGACAGTGCAGTACCTCAATTGTTAGACAGTACTATACCTCAGTTGTTAGACAGTGCAGTACCTCAATTGTTAGACAGTACAATACCTCAGTTGTTAGACAGTGCAGTACCTCAATTGTTAGACAGTACAATACCTCAGTTGTTAGACAGTGCTGTACCTCAATTGTTAGTGCAATTAGTGCAGTACATCAATTGTCAAACAGTGCAGTACCTCAATTGTTAGTGCAATACCTCAATTGTCAAACAGTGCAATACCTCAATTGTTAGTGCGATACCTCAATTGTCAAACAGTGCATTACCTCAATTGTTAGTGCAATACCTCAATTGTCAAACAGTGCAATACCTCAATTGTTAGTGCAATACCTCAATTGTCAAACAGTGCAATACCTCAATTGTTAGTGCACTACCACAATTGTTAGACAGTGCAATACCTCAATTGTTTGACAGTGCAATACCTCAATTGCTAGACAGTGCAATACCTCAATTGTTAGTGCAATACCTCAATTGCTAGACAGTGCAATACCTCAATTGTTAGTGCAATACCTCAATTGTCAAACAGTGCAATACCTCAATTTGTAGTGCAATACCTCAATTGTTTGACAGTGCAATACCTCAACTGTTAGAAAGTGCAATACCTCAATTGTTAGACAGTGCAATATGTCAATTGTTAGATAGTGCAATACCTCAATTATTAGACAGTGCAAATCATGAAAAAAGTCGCTATAAATGTCCTTTCTCTCCAAATCTCAATCTACTAAAAATAGAAAATGATGTCACAAGGAATTATTACAGAATTATTGAGGGGATGATATAACGAGATCTCAAAAATCAGTGGTCATGTGTTTTTTTAAGTTTGAAAAAAGCTACCTGTGCAGTGTTGCTCGGATAGGAAACATAATTGGTATGATGTGTGAAGTGTTATACTTCACTTTACACTTAGATGTAGGACATCAATATACAACATTTCACCAGATCGTTCAATGAAACA
Source organism: Sinonovacula constricta (assembly GCA_007844125.1). NCBI lineage: Eukaryota > Metazoa > Mollusca > Bivalvia > Cardiida > Solecurtidae > Sinonovacula > Sinonovacula constricta. The sequence continues at coordinate 40,524,371 of CM017562.1, forward strand.
ATATTTTATTTGAATATGTATGAGAGAAAAAAGATGTCCAAATTGCAGTTTTAACTTTAATGACCTGTATAGATGGGAAGATACACTTTAACTGTCCATTTTATTTTGTAAGTATACAAATGTATTTTCTTGTTAATTAAATTCTAGCGTTAATTAAATTCTAGCCCTTTTTGTAATTTCAAAAAACTTAAAATTAGCTTATTTTGGAAACTGTAATGCCATATATAATTAAACACTATTGTACGAATGTAAAAAAAATGTGTAAATTGATGGTCATTTCTTATCTTACTCCTACTTAATTCTGGTATAACTTAAAATCCTAAATACCTTAGTTTGGAGCAGTACAGAAAGCCTAGGAAAGTATTCAGATTGATTATTAGAAAGATTGATGGCTGTTTTCACTGCAGCTTTTTGTGAAGGATTGCCAGACAGTAGACAGACTGGTGCTGTCTCTGATGAAGATATTCACTGTTTCAGTATAAAGACTTTTGCTGTTTTGCCAATCCTATTGTGAATGCTTATTGTAATTGTTACCTACTTTGGCATTGTTAGAAAAATTGCATGTGGCTTACTTATTTGATATAGTTCTTTTTGACAAAATTAAGGGACTGTAATGAAAATCCTATCTCAGGAAGTAATAGATGGTATATTTCTGTTGAGATAAGTTACCCACATGGTGGGAGGGAGCAGTGAGATGAGTTACAGCTCAAACCCACATGGTGAGAGGGAGCAGTGAGATGAGTTACAGCTCAAACCCACATGGTGAGAGGGAGCAGTGAGATGAGTTACAGCTCAAACCCACATGGTGAGAGGGAGCAGTGAGATGAGTTACAGCTCAAACCCACATGGTGAGGGAGCAGTGAGATAGCTCACCCATGTGGAGGAGCAGTGAGTTACAGCTCAAACCCACATGGTGAGAGGGAGCAGTGAGATGAGTTACAGCTCAAACCCACATGGTGAGAGGGAGCAGTGAGATGAGTTACAACTCAAACCCACATGGTGAGAGGGAGCAGTGAGATGAGTTACAGCTCAAACCCACATGGTGAGAGGGAGCAGTGAGATGAGTTACAGCTCAAACCCACATGGTGAGAGGGAGCAGTGAGATGAGTAACAGCTCAAACCCACATGGTGAGAGGGAGCAGTGAGATGAGTTACAGCTCAAACCCACATGGTGAGAGGGAGCAGTAAGATGAGTTACAGCTCAAACCCACATGGTGAGAGGGAGCAGTGAGATGAGTTACAGCTCAAACCCACATGATGGGGATAGCAGTGAGATGAGTTACAGCTCAAACCCACATGGTGAGAGGGAGCAGTGAGATGAGTTACAGCTCAAACCCTCATGGTGGGAGGGAGCAGTGAGATGAGATACAGCTCAAACCCACATGGTGAGAGGGAGCAGTGAGATGAGTTACAGCTCAAACCCACATGGTGAGAGGGAGCAGTGAGATGAGTAACAGCTCAAACCCACATGGTGAGAGGGAGCAGTGAGATGAGTTACAGCTCAAACCCACATGGTGGAAGGGAGCAGTGAGATGAGTTACAGCTCAAACCCTCATGGTGGGAGGGAGCAGTGAGATGAGTTACAGCTCAAACCCACATGGTGAGAGGGAGCAGTGAGATGAGTAACAGCTCAAACCCACATGGTGAGAGGGAGCAGTGAGATGAGTTACAGCTCAAACCCTCATGGTGGGAGGGAGCAGTGAGATGAGTTACAGCTCAAACCCACATGGTGAGAGGGAGCAGTGAGATGAGTTACAGCTCAAACCCACATGGTGGGAGGGAGCAGTGAGATGAGTTACAGCTCAAACCCACATGGTGAGAGGGAGCAGTGAGATGAGTTACAGCTCAAACCCACATGGTGAGGGTAAGCCATGAAATGAGTTACAGCTCAAATCCACATGGTGAGAGGGAGGTGTGAAATGAGTTATAGCTCAAACCCACATGGTGAGGGTAAGCCATGAAATGAGTTACAAGTCAAACCCACATGGTGGAAGGGAGCAGTGAGATGCAGTGAGATGAGTAACAAGTCAAACCCACATGGTGGGAGGGGGCAGTGAGATGAGTTACAGCTCAAATGCACATGGTGGGAGGGAGCAGTGAGATGAGTTACAAGTCAAACCCACATAGTGGGAGGGAGCCATGAGATGGGTTAAATCCCAAACCCATGTGGTGGGAGGGAGCACTGAGATGAGGTACAAGTCAAACCCACATGGTGGGAGGGAGCAGTGAGATGAGTTACAAGTCAAACCCACATGGTGGGAGGGAGCCATGAGATGAGTTACAAGTCAAACCCACATGGTGGAAGGGAGCAGTGAGATGAGTTACGAGTCAAACCCACATGGTGGGATGGAGCCATGAGATGGGTTATATCCCAAACCCATGTGGTGGGAGGGAGCAGTGAGATGAGTTACAGCTCAAACCCACATGGTGGGAGGGAGCCGTGAAATGAGTTACAGCTCAAACCCACATGGTGAGAGGGAGCAGTGAGATGAGTTACAGCTCAAACCCACATGGTGGGAGGGAGCCATGAGATGGGTTACAGCTCAAACCCACATGGTGAGAGGGAGCCATGAGATGGGTTACAACTCAAACCCACATGGTGAGAGGGAGCAGTGAGATGAGTTACAACTCAAACCCACATGGTGGGATGGAGCCATGAGATGGGTTATATCCCAAACCCATGTGGTGGGAGGGAGCAGTGAGATGAGTTACAGCTCAAACCCACATGGTGGGAGGGAGCCATGAGATGGGTTACAGCTCAAACCCACATGGTGAGAGGGAGCAGTGAGATGAGTTACAGCTCAAACCCACATGGTGAGAGGGAGCAGTGAGATGAGTTACAGCTCAAACCCACATGGTGGGATGGAGCCATGAGATGGGTTATATCCCAAACCCACATGGTGGGAGGGAGCAGTGAGATGAGTTACAAGTCAAACCCACATGGTGAGAGGGAGCAGTGAGATGAGTTACAGCTCAAACCCACATGGTGGGAGGGAGCCGTGAAATGAGTTACAGCTCAAACCCACATGGTGAGAGGGAGCCATGAGATGGGTTACAGCTCAAACCCACATGGTGGGAGGGAGCAGTGAGATAAGTTATATCCCAAACCCACATGGTGAGAGGGAGCCATGAGATGGGTTACAGCTCAAACCCACATGGTGGGAGGGAGCAGTGAGATAAGTTATATCCCAAACCCACATGGTGGGAGGTAGCCATGAGATGGGTTATTTCCCAAACCCATGTGGTGGGAGGGATAAGCCCTAAAATCAGTTACAACTAAAACTCACATTGTCAGAAGGAGGCTGTGAGATGAGTTACCAGTTTGATGAACATTTGTATGGTACAACAAGCCTACTACATAACATGGTCACTATTTCTCTATTTCTGAAGCCATGGAAATTCAAGTCCTTCCAGTTAATGCACTTCTGTCTGAGCTGTTCTCACTACAATTTCTCATCATTATAGTAGTAACACAGCTCCTGTAAGAAGATGCTCAGAAAATCCACAGTTCTCCCAGTTCAGAAGCATGTGGAAATTTTGCCTGTAATTCTGTGGTTCTTCATATTGATTTCTGTACATTCTAAGATTTACAAGATATTCTTTGAAACAAGGTCACGTTTATCATCAAAAATGAATTATATCTAATGTTACACTCAAGTAATATACTATATGAAATGTGTTTTTTGTTTACATCTGACACTTCAATTGTCATTGTAAATTCAGCCAAACTTTCTCAGAAGCTTTTGTAGGCAGGGGGAACAAAAGTTGTTAAAATGATTTTGATCTGTCAAACAATATATCCACCAAGGGCATGACCATTTTCGATATGTGGCTATTAATGAAAATTTAAAAAATCTTCTTGTCAGAAACTGCAAGAGCTAGAGCCTTGATACATTGTATGTATTAGACATGTTCTTTGGGTAGCCCTCTATAAAGATTGTTGAAATAATTCTGATCTGTCAAAAAAACATGGCCCCCAGAGGCATGGCTATTTACATGTATGGCTATTTATGAAAACTTAGGTGAGCTATATAGGGATATCATGGTCATCTTGTTTTAATTATAGAGTATTGTAAACATCAATTTTTTGTTAGCCATTTGCATGTACAGCAATCTTAAAATGTTCTGTCTCTAAAATGTAGATCGATCTCTTCTTCTAGATTGTTCATTTTGTTGAGAGATATCCATTAACGCAGAGCATATTTTCATTTTGGGTTTCTCAACAAAATGTTCCATCTCCATTTAGTCTTGGTTGTCTAATACATGTGTCTGCAGGAATGTTAAAGTGATATTAATCTGATATTTTGTACTCAAGATGCAGTGTAGAGCCAGCATGGGGTGTATACAATAAAATAGTATATAATCATAGTGCAGAGTAGAGCCAAGGGGATATACAAGATAATAGTATATAATCATAGTGCAGGGTAAAGCCAGTGGGATATACAAGATAATTGTATATAATCATAGTGCAGATATACAAGATAATGGTATATAATCATAGTGCAGGGTAAAGCCAGTGGGATATACAAGATAATTGTATATAATCATAGTGCAGGGTAAAGCCATTGGGATATACAAGATAATAGTATATAATCATAGTGCAGGGTAAAGCCTGTGGGATATACAAGATAATTGTATATAATCATAGTGCAGGGTAGAGCCAAGGGGATATACAAGAAAATAGCATATAATCATCATGCAGGGTGTAATTCACTCTTAAAATTAATACCCTTTTCTATTACTTTAAATTTAAATTTAATCTTTTTGTTTATTTAAATAAGTTAATCTGGTGTTTATTGTCATTTGTTAGTCTGCCTTGTAACAGTAATGAAATGTAAACCATAAAAATACAGAGAAATGTAAGATAACCTAATTTGTGAAGGAAGCTAATGAAATCTGGACAACCTATCCTAATTCTCCGACTGCTGGTGTATCAGGAATAATCCCATTAGTCTACTTTATAGTACCATCATACTTCTAAATGACTCTCTCTTATTGCCTTGTTTAGTCATGTATGCCAAACCAATGACATATCATTACATCTGCTAGATTTGTGAATAAACTTTACTCATTGTTGATTATATGCTAAACACTTCATACCATGACAAAAAGAATTATTATTCCAGACTAAGAAGCACATGGTGTAGATCCTGGTGCAGTCACACTGCAGGACTGATCTGGGTGGTAACTTTTTGACTCAGCTGGAACATTTTGGGTTAAGCAGGTTTACCTTTTGCATCAGAGTTTTTGTTTAAATCAGAAAAGAATGAAAAAATGTGTTTTTTGTAACAGACAAATTTTCTGCAATTATTAACATATTATTTTGTTAATTGTCAATTTTTACAACATTAGTTTAAAAAGAATTATCATGAACATGCTGGTGATGTCTTTAATCTTTTGTTATCACTTAAACTTAGTCTTAAATAACAGTCTTGTATACATTAATCAGCATATTCGATTTTTTGGGTGCTGGGCTGTCAGCTTTATTTCTCAATTTTACTGAACTTTAATACAGCTTTAATATAATTAAAATATTCCTGTTGATGTATGATATGGCAACTTACATGTGCATGGTAATTATTCCTTCATTTGATTTTAAGCTCACCTAAGTAAAACATGCTCAAGAGAGACCAACATGCTCAAGATGAGCTTTTCTGATACCACTTCGTCCAGCATCCGACGTCAACAATTTAGTTTGTGAACACTCTTGGGTCTACAGTTTTTATCAATCTTCATCAAACTTGTTCAGAATGTTTGTCAGCATGAAATCTTGAATGTTTATTATTGGGTCACCTGGGGTAAAAAAACTAGGACAGAAGTTAAAATTTAGGGAAACTTGTTAACACGCTAGAGACCACATTTATAGTCCAATATTTTCCAAACTTGGTCAGAATATTTATCTTCATGAAATCTTGGATGCATTCATAACTGGGTAATGTGGGGTCAAAAAATAGGTCACTAGGTCAAATCTTAGAAAAAGCTTGTGAACACACTAGAGGCCACATTTTAGCCCAATCATCACCAGTCTTGGTCATAATGTTTGTTTGCATGAAACTTTGATTGAGTTTGTTATTGGGTCACGTGGGTTCAAAAAGTAGGTCACTAGGTCAAATCTTAGAAAAAGTTTGTGAATACACTAGAGGCCACCCTTATGTTCCAATCTTCACATAATATGGCCAGAATATTTTCCTGCATGAAATCCTGGGTGAGTTTGTAACAAGGTCATGTTGAGTCAAAAAATAGGTCAATAGGTGAGATTTTAGAAAAACCTTGTGAAAATGCTTAGAGGTAACATTGATGGTCCAATCTTCACCAAACTTGGCCAGAATGTTTGCCAGTGTAAAATCTTAGATATGTTTTGAAGTGGGTCATGTAGATTCAGTAGGTCACTAGATAAAACAATCTCCCATGCAGAGTTGTTGTTCATTCCTCTCGCAGACACCTCTGCAATGGGCTCACGTCAAGATTTTTGACAGAAATTTTAAAGTGTTATTTTTAGGAAATTTTCAAATTAAAATACTTCTACATAAAATGAATAAACATCTACTAACAAAGTCATATATTGAAGTAAATAATTAAAGATATTTAATTTATTCAAGCACACTATTTTTGGAAGAATAACATAGTGATATTAATGCGCATTTGTAAATAAACATGGACGTGATCCACGAGGCAGTCACGTGGATCGAAAGTAGTCCCGACATTAAGTGAGCCAATAACAGAGGTGAATGTATGAGCCGATGGTAGAGAGTGTAGATAAAATTCTAGAAATTGTTATTAGCTCAGTGGCCACACTGATGGTCCAATCTTCAACAAAAATTTCTAAAGTAAATATCTCATAATTACTTGATGCCAGGTATGAGCCTACTAAAAGCATGTGTTCTCAGGTGAGCGATTAAGGGCCTTCATGGCCTTCTTGTTTAACATAACGGTATAATATTTTTGGTATTTTATTGTTTAGGAGAAAATGAGTAATTATAATACATGTAGCCTACTTGTCATTGGCATTATGAGTTTTGAATAAAAATATAAAAGATATATAATTCTAAAAAAAATCTTTTATATTTTTATGGTGTCGTTTGATGCTCCAGTGTATATAGGAATCATGCTGTGTTGACTTTCTGCACCAAACAATGCTACATCAAGAAGTAGTTTGTAGGAGGATTTATCGCTATATATCAACATCATTCTCTATCCTGAAATAAAAAAGTCTATTTTTCTATCAAGAATTCTGAAATTGCATCACTACACCAATACTGTACTTAAATTTTATATTAATAACAGCAAAATATTGCAATATTGAAATTTTCAACACTGTGCATACTTAGCACAAATTGATCAGACTTTGATAAATAATGCAGAGGTTCTGATCAGCTGGCTTAGCCAGTATGTTGATGTTAGAAAATAATGTTAATAATGTGTATGGTTCATTAAAAAGCATGTTAAGGAAAATAATTTTCATTCTGTCAGTATTTAATTTTGAAGCACACATCTTTGGAGATGCAGCATTCAGGGATAATGTTGGAATCTCTTGATATATGGAGAAAACTTCAGTTAGATGTCACCGAGTGTTGGACCAGTGAATCAATATTGCATCTAACTCTTCAACTACTTAATATGAACTTAATTTGTTTAGACAAATAGTGTAGATTCAGATCTGTCAGCTACCTGCTTGGAGCTGTCTACACCATTTATTGCTTAGTTTTAATAAATATGTATTGTTACCTTTGCATAAAAGTGTAAAAAGATGACTTAGAATTTAATGTGCTATTATAAACAAATTTAGCATGCTAAGGGTTAACACTTTCAATGTATAACGTGATAGTGATCTTGAAGGCATCAATGCCAGACTGACAGAGATAGGAGAACTAATGAAGTGCACCTCAGCAGGGAAATTACATGTTGTAGCCTGTATTAACTTGTCATAGAGCTAATAAAAGGATGTATCAATCAAAATTAAATCTTCAAATGAAGGTTTTGTAATATAGCAAGGCATGCAAGAATGAAACCTGATATGTTTCCTTCAAATAAGGATTGTAAATTTAAAAAAAAAAATTGCTTTAACATAGTTCTGTATTCTTAAAAGTATGTGTGTTAGGAAATTATGTTCAAGACTATGCATTTAGTGTTTCTGCCAACTCGGAATTTATAGGTTATATTTATTTATCAGACCTGCGTGATGGATCCAGAAAAAAAATATGGGTCATGATATCAGCGAACAAAGTTATGCAAATAATTGTCACTTAGAATTTTTCCATGGTAAATCAATTGCGCTACGAATTGGAAAAGTCCTCAGCTTCAAAACAACCATCTCTTCTACATGTACATATACATTATACATCGGGACAAAACAACCACCTCTTCTACATATAGATTATACATCGGGACAAAACAACCATCTCTTCTACATATAGATTATACATCGGGACAAAACAACCATCTTTTCTACATATACATTATACATCGGGACAAAACAACCATCTCTTCTACATATAGATTATACATCGGGACAAAACAACCATCTTTTCTACATATAGATTATACATTGAGACAAAACAACCATCTTTTCTAAATATAGATTACACATCGGGACAAAACAACCATCTCTTCTACATATAGATTATACATCAGGACAAAACAACCATCTCTTATACATATACATTATACATCAGGACAAAACAACCATCTCTTCTACATATAGATTATACATCAGGACAAAACAACCATCTCTTCTACATATACATTATACATCAGGACAAAACAACCATCTCTTCTACATATAGATTAAACATCGGGACAAAACAACCATCTTTTCTACATATAGATTATACATTGGGACAAAACAACCATCTTTTCTACATATAGATTATATATCGGGACAAAAGCTACAACACAGTCACTAAAGCTGATTATAGAAACTACATTGTATTTTAGTAAACATGCAATATTTTACATATGATTGTATTTTAACTAAAAAAGGTCTAAACATCTGTTCAAAAGTGCTATCAAAATACACTGAGATTAATTAACTCCAGTTGTTAGTTGATCAGTGGACGAACTGTAGTAATGGCTCCATGACAATGGCTTCGATTTATATCATCAACGCACCATCACTGTAATCTGAATCTAACTCCCAATTGCAAATCTGGTATAGACGACAGAAGGCAGTGAAGACTCATGTGGGATATTGCAAATATCTCGGCCTACTATACAATGTATATCCAGTTGAGCACTTGTTCTAATAACATTTTTCTACCTTTTTTTTGCCCTTTAAATCACTGATATTCCTTCATGAAAATGTTCATTCATAAATCTGTATTTCATCTATATCTGCATTACACAATATAATCACTTAAACATCTTGTTAAAACAGATTACAATAATAATGTTAATATTTGAAGCATACCTTGAATATTAATGTTAACATTTGAAGCATGCCTGAACACAGTTATGTCTAGCCTCCTTCAACAAACATTTGTTTCTTTACATATACAAGGTTTTTCTAGGCATAAACTGACCATGGGTTGTCAAAGTCATGCAGGGTCAATCATTTGTGCTTTCAAAATGCAGTTTTCTCAACACTGGATGCTGTTTCAAGCCACACCACCCAAAAATAGATTCAGTATTGTTGTTGGTCATCACTTTAATTTTTGTCTGTATTTGAAAACATCATATGAAAAATGATGTTTTTCGTTTAAGTTATAATTTTATATAATGCCCATTGTTTGAATTGTTTGTTGTATTGGAGAATTAGACTAAACACATTATTAAATTATTTCTAAACCAAAAAAAATCAGGATTTTTTAAAATTTAAATTTGATCTTACAAAGTCCAGTTCACCTCTTAGAGCTGCATAAGCCAAGAAAATATAAAAATAAAAGAAAAATGTTAGAAAAATTATCATTATACTGACCAGTCAAGAATATTTATATATATATAAGTCCTATTAGCATTGCAACAAATACAAAAATTTGTAGTAATGTAAAAGTAATAATAAATCTGTGATGAGTTGCGCAAACCCGACAGTTAGAGACTTGGAATGGTCAGTCGGCAATGTGGACCGACTGGGGTGCTCAAACAGGTTTTATAGAGCTCTGACCTGGAACTTTCTGATAGGTTGCTCAAATGCAAGCAAGGAAAGAAAAGAAAACCGATCCATTTGAATAAATGTCCATGCACTGACGTTTTGTTCATTACTGGCTTAAAGAAATGTTCACAAGACTTAATATAAAGTTTAATAAATCTAAACAAAAAACATTTAATCACACCTTGGATTATAAACCAATGTCGATACAAATATACTGATGGATTTTCTGTTCTTGGTAGACTCTTCTCCGAAAGTTTGGAAACATCTGCTTTTTACAACATAAAATTAACTTATTTGGAGGGTGTAATTATAATTTTATATAAATTAAAACATTATTTGATCTCATCCTATTGTGTCAGTTTTTAAGTAAACTATTGACACTTCATTATTTTGTTAATAACCAATAATGAATTCTAATCTGCATAAGACTTCATTATTTAGATTATGTATTGAAGGAGACATAGCAGCTAATGCATTGTTATGTTATGGAATATTACAACAAAATGTAGTCCTTTGACTAAAATTATTTGACCAGGTCCTACATGTACAATCACAGCACAAGGACTTTTCAGGAGACATGACAAATCAATGACCAAGTTAATAGAGTTGCCAGTTTGTAACTCCTATCACTCGTTGGTCCATTTCCGGGTGGGTTTAAGTCCTGGTCAGGGCAAAGGCTTTCATGAGGGGAGGTTGTTTAGCTGTTGTCAGTCATTTGACTGAGACACTGTCTTCGATCATCCTTCCCCCCACCCATAAATAATAGCTGGATATTGCTATTATGACCCACGGTAAATCACTGAAATGTATCTACAATTAGAAATAACAAAAACAAGTCAATGCCAACATGAAGTCCTGTGTATGGGGTACCAGTTAACTCTTTGTGTGTTTTTTAATATACTATAATAAGTTCTAAATGTTTAGTTTACAACAACATTCAAACATAACAGATCATGTTGTGTTTAGGAGGCTAGAAGTTAACCAGGCCAAACTGTTTTCCTGCCAGGTGAATCAAGGTGACTTTACAAATCAATGTCAACTAGAGATACTAGTAAATTATTCAGAACAGAATGAAAGTGTCCTCGCCTCATCATCTGTCATGTATATAAGTTATTGACTTGATATTGACTGATCACAGACTTGAGGAGAGAGAGAAAGTGAATATCTGCAGTTATGACACAGTTTTCTACTGTATTTGATCATCTCTGTAAAATCTTGGGGAATCAATACCTGAAATTCCAAGAGACAAAATAACTCTTGAAGCTAACCCCCAATGATGTAGGGATTCTATTTGAATTATTTATTAATTGTTTGGGGACTATTTTCTCCCTGAATTTGTTTTAAAGGTTGCATAAAGTCCATTGAGGCTCAAGGGGGTTTTATCATCTAAAATGAGTTGATTGAACTGTGAGTATAGCATCCTGAAGGAATAATACAAACAATGAAAATTAAGTAGGCACATTTTATTTTAACTAATTAAAATGTTTAAAAGTGTCACAACTTCTTTTTGATTCTTATTCTTGCAGTTTTTTTTAAAACTTGCAATAAAGTGAAGATGTTTATATAACTAGAATGTCAACTGCCACAGCCCTAGATACAGTTAATCTGCAATACAAGTTATTTGAAAGCATTTGTATAAAAGATCATATTTAATCAATTCAATTTACACATATTCATCGCATTCTTAATAAAATATCTTTATTTAAAAAAATATTATGGTGAAAGGCTTGTACACTGCAAACATTTTTAAGCCTAACTGTCGTGATGATAATCCGGATTACTATTTTGATGTCTACAAAACTCTTTCATTCTGACCAAGGTCAAACTTGTAACTTAAATACTTTTAGGATTATTTCCTTAAATCTTTAATATGAAAAATTCTTTCTACAATTGATAAAAAAACTGGCCAAATACAATCTTGAGAAGACACTTTATATTTTGTGAGTTGGAAGATTAATACTGTAGCTTGCTATAAATGAAATAAATATTCAGCAAACTGGCAAAATTAAAAACACCCCGACTGTAATTAATGATTAAAGAGCAACATTTTAGCATCAAATTTAGGTTGTTTGTTTTGCATCTTGTAACAGTGTCTCGTGCCAACTTGTGCCACCATAATTACTGCTGGATTAAAGTTCAGTAAAACTTTATGCCTGATGCACTTTTAACTTCCCTGACATTGGTCTTCACAAAGTTTTTACACTGTTGTTCATGATCAAAATTTTCTGTGTAAGTTGCAGAGTTAAGTTCTTGGACAGTAACTTCTTGAACAGGCATCAAGCTTTGTAAAAGAGAAAATAAAATTTAGTTATTGGTTCTCTCATTTTTGGGAGATGCCAAGTTCAATGTTATACTAGTTCACTTGAGAATAAGCACTATTGTTTTCTAATTATAGCATTTTTTGAATGTGTTGAAGAAAAAAAAATAAATGCAGTCTAGAAAGTTCATTGGATATAAATGAGGCTATTAAGGAATACATAAAATGAATTTAACTTCAATAGCTGTCTAGTTTAATGTTAATTGAATGTTTATGATGCTAATCATAACTACTGTGTAACTGCCTAAATATATAATGTTTTTCAATGGCAATACTAGTCCACACAACAGGGACGAATGGAGAGCTGGTGTTAGACGTTCAAGCCGCCTGCTGCCAACCTCAGTATCTGGGACACCCGCAGCAGATGACAAATAAACTCAGGATATGATATGATGAAGATGCGGGGCAAGCTAGTTCTTAAAAAGAAGATGGCTGTGGTTTTCGGATTAGGTTATGTGGTACAAGCCATATTAATGCAGTCAAAAGTCAATCTGGGTGATTGCTTAGTTACTTGTTAGGTTGTCTTACCTGAGGCACCTGGTTTAAAACAAACAAAAATTCTGCTTTTTGTAACTTTTTTTACTTTTAATTCTCTAGCTGACATGTACATATATTTACTCTGGGTGAACTTTTTTGATCACCCGCTGCTAAGTGTCAGATGTCAAGCATCCATCAGCATTCTCTAAACAACATCTCCTCTGAAACCATTGGAGCAATATTCAACCAAACTCAATCAGAAGCTTTACTAGACAGTGGGCAATAAAAAGTTGTTCAAAGAATTTTGATTTGTCAAAAACAAATCTTAGCTGTTAGGGTCATGGCCATTGTCCAATATATTAAACTTTGAAAATCTTCTTTCAAAAACTATGAGAGCTAGAAGTTTGATATTTGGTATACAAGTTCCATGAGTGAGTAGTTCTCTGTCAAGATATAAAGTTATAAGATTGTTGATCAGTAACCATAGCCACTCCAGGTGTGGCCATTTACCTTACATGGCTATATAAGGAAAACTTTGAAAATCTTCTTGTCCAAAGTTATAAGAGCTAAAGACCTGATTTTTGGTGTATCTGTTGGCCCTCTATAAAATTGTTAAAAGAATTAGATCCATGCATACTAAGACATGGCTGTCAGGTTTATGGACATATTACACATATGACTTTTCAGATTTAGTCCCCTAGATTAAACTAAACCACATTGTTTACTATATATGGCCTTCTTGTTGTTTCATAGAACTAATGACTTTTTTCTTACCTTTTTTAGAATTTATTTTATCATGTGTAATAATTGACTTTTCATTTTTGAAATTTGGGAGCTGTTTACAAATGATTACAAACTGAATTACAGGACCTTTATATACTTCTAATATATATATCACTTTTCTTCATAAGATTATAATGTACCAGATTTTGACCAAAACAAAAATATGCACAATCTGTTTTGAAAATAAAAGATGTCAGCTTTCAATGAAATTTTTTATTCTGCATCTAGCACATAGCCTTAAAGATTAAGTTCTCAGTACATGACTGTATCTGGTCCGGAAACTATGTCAGAAACTGTTACATTTCCAAGCCATGTTAAAATCTGTCTCTTGTAATGATGTTTGTCATGGAAACAATATTAAAAGACGTCAGTTTCAGCAACTCGAGTGTACTTTCTCTTTTCTTAGCTATTTTCAACTAATTGAATATTGCTCTTTTATAGTGCTCTAAGCTATTCGTCAAGACTTATTAGGGATTTCATTTTATATAAGGAACAATTTCAGTTTCAGATAGAATTACTCCTCTACAGGGATGTTATTACAGTAGTATTTTTTTGTTTGCTAATAACATCGTTTTGGATATTGTTTAAAAGAGGCACAATTGCCTGATTATTGTAGCTGTAGTTTTCCAGCATTGCCATGATTCACATTCTGTGTTCTCTATATTAAGCAAAGCAGTACAAGTAAACATGGGTAATGGCAATGGTTTTACAGTTAATGAAGTAATAAATAAATAAAATGGTTAATTTTTTTCCTTGTTTTATTTCTAGTTCTACCCACATTCAGGTATTAGTTATATCTATATGGATACAAATCTAGGTTGCAGTAAAATAATATAAGAACTGTTTAATTGTAGTGACATGTGTATAAACAAAATTTAGTTTACCTTAAAAAATAATTTAACATCCTGCCTCTTGGGCTTACATGTCACCTCATTACAACTAGTTAACCATGCAAATACAATTAATTGGATAGACTGTCTCTTGGGCTTACATGCCACCTCATTACAACTAGATAACCATGCAAATACAATATAATTGGATAGACTTCCTCTTCGGCCCACATGTCACCTCATTACAACTAGATAACCATGCAAATACAATTAATTAGATAGACTGCCTCTTGGGGTTACATGTCACCTCATTACAACTAGATAACCATGCAAATACAATTAATTAGATAGACTGCCTCTTGGGCTTACATGTCACCTCATTGCAACTAGATCACCATGCAAATACAATTAATTAGATAGACTTCCTCTTGGGCCCACATGTCACCTCATTACAACTAGATCACCATGCAAATACAATATAATTGGATAGACTGCCTCTTTGGCTTACATGTCACCTCATTACAACTAGATAACCATGCAAATACAATATAATTGGATAGACTTCCTCTTCGGCCCACATGTCACCTCATTACAACTAGATAACCATGCAAATACAATATAATTGGATAGACTTCCTCTTCGGCCCACATGTCACCTCATTACAACTAGATAACCATGCAAATACAATATAATTGGATAGACTGCCTCCTTGGCTTTCATGTCACCTCGTTACAACTAGATAACCATGCAAATACAATATAATTGGATAGACTGCCTCCTTGGCTTACATGTCACCTCATTACAACTAGATAACCATGCAAATACAATATAATTGGATAGACTGCCTCCTTGGCTTACATGTCACCTCATTACAACTAGATAACCATGCAAATACAATATAATTGGATAGACTGCCTCCTTGGCTTACATGTCACCTCATTACAGATAACCATGCAAATACAATAATTGGATAGACTGCCTCCTTGGCTTTCATGTCACCTCGTTACAACTAGATAACCATGCAAATACAATATAATTGGATAGACTGCCTCTTTGGCTTACAAGTCACCTCATAACAACTAGATTATCATGCAAATACAATTAATTGGATAGACTGCCTCTTGGGCCTACATGTCACCTCATTACAACTAGTTAACCATGCAAATACAATTAATTGGATAGACTGCCTCTTTGGCTTACAAGTCACCTCATAACACTTAGATAACCATGCAAATACAATTAATTGGATAGACTGCCTCTTTGGCTTTCATGTCACCTCATTACAACTAGTTAACCATGCAAATACAGTTAATTAGATAGACTGCCTTTTTGGTCTACATGTCACCTCATTACAACTAGAAAACCTCACAAATACAATTAATTGGATAGACTGCCTCTTTGGTTACATGTCACCTCATTACAACTAGAAACCTTGCAAATACAATTAATTGGATAGACTGCCTCTTTGGCTACATGTCACCTCATACAACTAGAAAACCTTGCAAATACCATTAAGGATAGACTGCCTCTTTGGTTACATGTCACCTCATAACAACTAGAAAACCATGCAAATACATATAATTGGATAGACTGCCTCTTTGGTCTACATGTCACCTCATTACAACTTGAAAACCTTGCAAATACAATTAATTAGATAGACTGCCTCTTTGGCTACATGTACTCATACAACTGAAAACCTTGCAAATACAATAATAGATAGCTGCCTCTTTGGCTTAAGTCACTCATAACAACTAGATAACCATGCAAATACCATATAATTGGATAGCCTGCCTCTTTGGCTTACAAGTCACCTCATAAAATCTAGATAACCATGCAAATACATATAATTGGATAGACTGCCTCTTTGGCTTACATGTCACCTCATAACAACTAGATAACCATGCAAATACCATATAATTGGATAGACTGCCTCTTTGGCTTTCATGTCACCTCATTACAACAAGATAACCATGCAAATACCATATAATTGGATAGATAATGAGCAACAGCAGTGTAAGTTCTGAACAGATAGCTTTTTTTCATGATAAGTCTAAATGTTACATTTTTAAGTTATCAATTACTGTATTAGTTTTTTTAATTAACAATTATTAAAGCAACGTTTTACCTGATGATATGTTTTTGCAATGAATGACCTTAATAAACAAACAAATGTATCTTTTTTTTACAATTTTGTCTAATGGGACCTGCATGAAGCAAATCTTAACAATGTGATGCCATAATTAAAATTGATCAATAATCAAGATGTTTATATTCTTTTTTATAAAATGACATTTTTTTAAATTTACTGGATAGTTGTAGCTTCATTTAAGGAATAATTCCATACTGTCATAATGGGCATTATTTTCAATCAGGTTTTTTATAAAAGTGATTCATAAAAGGCATATTTTAGAAAACATTTAATAGTACCATTATCATAACATTGTATTTTAATAACATAGTCTTTCACTAACTTTTGTTCTAAAATATGTCAAAAGATTTCATTAAAAAAAATTGCAGCAAAATACACCAAGACTGATGCACCAAAAAGGAAAGTGCAAGGGAAACCACTTAGTTTGTCTTGTCTTAGTTGTGAAGAAAAGGAAGAAGCAGAGTTGTTTCCCTTATCCAAAAAATAGTTTGAATTTATTGCTTGTCCATGTAAAATTCTAAATATGAGAAAGTTTATTAAATTGCATAATTTGAATGCAGTTAGACTAATGCAATGCATTTTACACCTTATATCTCTTGCTGAGCATAACATGATTAGGCTTAAGCAAACAATGTTATTTTGGATTATCCACCTCCCTGTAGGAGCAGTCTGATCAGAATCAGCATTATTTGTTGCTGAATCGTAAGTAATGGCTAAAACATTTTGACACTTTACGTGTTATTTTCTTGGCCACTACTAGGAATTTACATGTATAATTAACAAGTAATGTAGATAAAAGCTTATTGCTTAGTTTTCTTGAAGTGGCTGCTTTATGTATATGTACAAGAGAACTTATTATGGAAGGGAGAACTCCAGGATGGACTTGTTATTTCACTGACTGCTCTCCTTTCACCACGTGGGTTTTAGTTTGAATGACTTAATGTGAGAAGATTTTCCAGCTGATCTGCAGTGTTCCAGCGGGATTGTCTGGGATCTTCCTCAAGCAGAAATTGCTTCGACACTTTCATGATGATAATTATCTTGCAGCAAGTTTATATATATTTATGAAAGATATATATTTATGAAAAAAGCTTATTATAGTGCTAGGCCTGTTACTGGAGCTTCTTTATACCTCTTATATGTATGTATTATGATTGATTGGAATGGATTAAAACTTTATTTCTGTGCTTAGACTCCTTCTGTTAAACAGTAGAAATAAACCAGCATTGTCAGCAATAACTGCATTTGCATTTGCCAAGCTTATAAATTAAGCTTATTTGGGTAACTGTCTCCATTTATTTAATAAGGAAGAAAAGATTGAGTTTCTAGCTTAACATCTTTTGTGACTGAACTTGACTCTGACACAGTTTATAGACTGTCAAAATAGGAAAACAAACTAAAGAACACTTTAAAAGATGTTTTTTCTTTTTATCTTTCTCTACCTCATGTACTTTTGTTGGTAAAAAGGAAATCTCAGTTCAGTAACCTCTGCATATAATGCATTTAATTTTAAACAGTTGAATCAGGAAAGTACCCATGAATAATTTTAATTTCTTTTACTAGAGATAATGAAAGTTAATATGTTTATTTAGCTTTGATAACTTATTTTCCACATAGTTCATTTACATTTTTATTGTGATGCCACCATGGCCAGTTGAAAAGTGTTGCTGACTTAACTTTTCTAATGCCAAAGCCTGGGTTTAGGAGCATGTGGGAATATTTTCTAGTTGTCTTGTGGTGTGTGTATGTGGTTCTACAGATATTTGACAGAGAATTCGTTGATGTGAAGCATCAAAGGCAATGCAAAGACTGGAACATTTAAACAGGTTAAAGCAATATGAGAGAACGTAACAAAGACATATTTGAAAAGTTACAATTTTTTTTTGAAAGTTTACCTTATACTGTAAATCTCCAGAAAAAAAATATGTACATATATAATGTTAATTCCTGAGACCATTTATTGATTTAAAACAAAATAAACAGAACAATGGACACCATTGAAAGTTGCCAACATTTTTGCAATTAACTATAAAACTAAAGTTTACAGGCAGAAAATGCATATGTGCAGCAGCCTCACATTACTCAAATCATTTCTATCTAGTATTTTTCTGAAGAAAATAGCATGTTTTTTCTTTTTTGGTATCTTATTTTTTATATTCAAAGTTTTTTTTTTATGGATGCCATTATGTATCTGGGTTACGTATACAAAAAAGCAGTGTTTATTATTTCCTAAACTTAACCTACTTCACACAAAAAAGTAAAATGGATGAAGTCAAACTGAAAGAAACAGTAAAAACAGAATGATCTGGTATGTCCTTAATCCTGATTGAACTATTGTAAGTATGTGCCACAGTGATTATTATTACATACTAAACTGGCATTAAGAGTACAACTTAACAAAAGTTGCTGCCAAGTGAAAGGCTGTATGTCATCCGATATAGGGTCAAAGTACATGTACTACAAAATATCAAACTGACTTATTATGAAAAGCAATATTTTAATATTATCCAAGATGGATGCTATACTATAAGTATATACTATTTAGTAAATCTTGGTATAAGGAAGTAATAATTAGTCTGAACATATTTTGTTTTTGCAAAATGTTTGTGTAATAAAAATCATGGACAAGGAACAAAATCTCATCTCAGGTCTAGGGTTTGAAATTGAAACCCTCCGATCCAGTGTCCAAAAACATAATCTCTCGACCACAAACTCTTCAAATATGCTGTAAAAGCTGGCAAGAGTGGAAATGCTATTTGTGTGTCCCTTACAGAAATTGTTTATGTGTATTGCAGATATCTTTAAATTTAATAAAAAATTTCACCTGCAAGAAGTGATACTATTGTTGCATAGTCAATGGATCGTTCAGAATATACTTTTTCTGGCTATCGAAAGTTTTACTGCCAATAGATAAGCTCAATTTGTTAACATGCAGTTCAAATAGTTAAGAAATTTAAATTACAAAAAGAAATAAACCAAATCTCTTGTTTTCTTCCATTTTTGCACGATAATTACATACACACAAAAATAAAAATATAAGTAAAGTAACTAACTAAAATAGAATGCCGCTTACCGAATTAGGACCTATATTTTGTCTGGGTTAGAAAGTCTGCAAAACAGACTTACACCATGTACAAATTTCAGTAAGCATTTCATATACAGGCATTGTGCTCTCGAGCTTGTCAATTATCCTCAACCTCCACCAGGATAGCTAAATGTTGCTATAGTGACCATAATAGTTTCACTGTAATGTATTTAAAAAAAAAAAAGCATTTTCATATCTGGACACCTCATTTCCAGGCTTAGGTCCAGTACCATTAGGGTTAACATGTGACTGGTCATATGTATAAGTCAGGACAAACAAACAAACCATGGTGGGTTAACATGTGTCTGGTCATATGTATAAGTCAGGACAAACAAACCATGGTGGGTTAACATGTGATTGGTCATATGTATAAGTCAGGACAAACAAACCATGGTGGGTTAACATGTGACTGGTCATATGTATAAGTCAGGACAAACAAACCATGGTGGGTTAACATGTGATTGGCCATATGTATAAGTCAGGACAAACAAACCATGGTGGGTTAACATGTGATTGGTCATATGTATAAGTCAGGACAGACAAACCATGGTGGGTTAACATGTGATTGGTCATATGTATAAGTCAGGACAAACAAACCATGGTGGGTTAACATGTGATTGGTCATATGTATAAGTCAGGACAAACAAACCATGGTAGGTTAACATGTGATTGGTCATATGTTTAAGTCAGGACAAACAAACAAACCATGGTGGGTTAACATGTGTCTGGTCATATGTATAAGTCAGGACAAACAAAACATGGTGGGTTAACATGTGATTGGTCATATGTATAAGTCAGGACAAACAAACCATGGTGGGTTAACATGTGACTTGTCATATGTATAAGTCAGGACAAACAAACCATGGTTGGTTAACATGTGACTGGTCATATGTATAAGTCAGGACAAACAAACCATGGTTGGTTAACATGAGACTGGTCATATATATAAGTCAGAACAAACAAACAAACCATGGTTGGTTAACATGTGATTTGTCATATGTATAAGTCAGGACAAACAAACAAGCCATGGTGGGTTAACATGTGACTGGTCATATGTATAAGTCAGGACAAACAAACAAACCATGGTTGGTTAACATGTGATTTGTCATATGTATTAGTCAGGACAGACAAACAAACCATGGTGGGTTAACATGTGATTTGCATATGTATAAGTCAGGACAAACAAACCATGGTGGGTAAACATGTGATTAGTCATATGTATAAGTCAGGACAAACAAACAAACCATGGTGGGTTAACATGTTTCTGGTCATATGTATAAGTCAGGACAAACAAACCATGGTAGGTTAACATGTGATTGGTCATATATATAAGTCAGGACAAACAAACAAACCATGGTGGGTTAACATGTGACTGGTCACATGTATTAGTCAGGACAAACAAACAAACCATGGTGGGTTAACATGTCACTGGTCATATGTATAAGTCATGACAGACAAACAAACCATGGTGGGTTTACATGTGACTGGTCATATGTATAAGTCAGGACATACAAACAAACCATGGTGGGTTAACATGTGACTGGTCATATGTATAAGTCCGGACAAACAAACCATGGTTGGTTAACATGTGACTGGTCATATGTATAAGTCAGAACAAACAAACAAACCATGGTGGGTTAACATGTGACTGGTCATATGTATAAGTCAGGACAAACAAACAAACTATGGTGGGTTAACATGTAACTGGTCATATGTATAAGTCAGGACAAACAAACCATGGTGGGTTAACATGTGACTGGTCATATGTATAAGTCAGGACAAACAAACAAACTATGGTGGGTTAACATGTGATTTGTCATATGTATAAGTCAGGACAAACAAACCATGGTGGGTTAACATGTAACTGGTCATATGTATAAGTCAGGACAAACAAACCATGGTGGGTTAACATGTGACTGGTCATATGTATAAGTCAGAACAAACAAACAAACCATGGTGGGTTAACATGTGACTGGTCATATGTATAAGTCAGGACAAACAAACCATGGTGGGTTAACATGTGACTGGTCATATGTATAAGTCAGGACAAACAAACCATGGTGGGTTAAAATGTGACTGGTCATATGTATAAGTCAGGACAAACAAACCATGGTGGGTAAACATGTGACTGGTCATATGTATAAGTCAGGACAAACAAACAAATCATGGTGGGTTAACATGTGACTGGTCATATATATAAGTCAGGGCAAACAAACAAACCATGGTGGGTTAACATGTGACTGGTCATATGTATAAGTCAGAACAAACAAACAAACCATGGTGGGTTAACATGTGACTGGTCATATGTATAAGTCAGGACAGACAAACAAACCATGGTGGGTTAACATGTGACTGGTCATATGTATAAGTCAGGACAAACAAACCATGGTGGGTTAACATGTGATTTGTCATATGTATAAGTCAGGACAAACAAACCATGGTGGGTTAACATGTGACTGGTCATATGTATAAGTCAGGACAAACAAATAAACCATGGTTGGTTAACGTGTGTCTGGTCATATGTATAAGTCAGGACAAACAAAAAAAAACACGGTGGGTTAACATGTGATTTGTCATATGTATAAGTCAGGACAAACAAACCATGGTGGGTTAAAATGTGATTTGTCATATGTATAAGTCAGGACAAACAAACCATGGTGGGTAAACATGTGACTGGTCATATGTATAAGTCAGGACAAACAAACAAGCCATGGTGGGTTAACATGTGACTGGTCATATGTATAAGTCAGGACAAACAAACAAACCATGGTGGGTTAACATGTGACTGGTCACATTTATAAGTCAGGACAAACAAACCATGGTGGGTTAACATGTGACTGGTCATATGTTTAAGTCAGGACAAACAAACAAACCATGGTGGGTTAACATGTGTCTGGTCATATGTATAAGTCAGGACAAACAAACAAACCATGGTGGGTAAACATGTGATTTGTCATATGTATAAGTCAGGTCAAACAAACAAACCATGGTGGGTTAACATGTGATTTGTCATATGTATAAGTCAGGACAAACAAACCATGGTGGGTTAACATGTGACTGGTCATATGTATAAGTCAGGACAAACAAACCATGGTTGGTTAACATGAGACTGGTCATATGTATAAGTCAGGACAAACAAACCATGGTGGGTTAACATGTGACTGGTCATATGTATAAGTCAGGACAAACAAACCATGGTTGGTTAACATGAGACTGGTCATATGTATAAGTCAGAACAAACAAACAAACCATGGTTGGTTAACATGTGATTTGTCATATGTATTAGTCAGGACAGACAAACAAACCATGGTGGGTTAACATGTGATTTGCATATGTATAAGTCAGGACAAACAAACCATGGTGGGTAAACATGTGATTAGTCATATGTATAAGTCAGGACAAACAAACAAACCATGGTGGGTTAACATGTTTCTGGTCATATGTATAAGTCAGGACAAACAAACCATGGTAGGTTAACATGTGATTGGTCATATGTATAAGTCAGGACAAACAAACAAACCATGGTGGGTTAACATGTGACTGGTCACATGTATAAGTCAGGACAAACAAACAAACCATGGTGGGTAAACATGTCACTGGTCATATGTATAAGTCAGGACAAACAAACAAGCCATGGTGGGTTAACATTTGACTGGTCATATGTATAAGTCAGGACAAACAAACAAACCATGGTGGGTTAACATGTGACTGGTCACATGTATAAGTCAGGACAAACAAACCATGGTGGGTTAACATGTGACTGGTCATATGTATAAGTCAGGACAAACAAACAAACCATGGTGGGTTAACATGTGATTGGTCATATGTATAAGTCAGGACAAACAAACCATGGTGGGTTAACATGTGACTGGCCATATGTATAAGTCAGGACAAACAAACCATGGTTGGTTAACATGAGACTGGTCATATGTATAAGTCAGAACAAACAAACAAACCATGGTTGGTTAACATGTGATTTGTCATATGTATTAGTCAGGACAGACAAACAAACCATGGTGGGTTAACATGTGATTTGCATATGTATAAGTCAGGACAAACAAACCATGGTGGGTAAACATGTGATTAGTCATATGTATAAGTCAGGACAAACAAACAAACCATGGTGGGTTAACATGTTTCTGGTCATATGTATAAGTCAGGACAAACAAACCATGGTAGGTTAACATGTGATTGGTCATATGTATAAGTCAGGACAAACAAACAAACCATGGTGGGTTAACATGTGACTGGTCACATGTATAAGTCAGGACAAACAAACAAACCATGGTGGGTAAACATGTCACTGGTCATATGTATAAGTCAGGACAAACAAACAAGCCATGGTGGGTTAACATTTGACTGGTCATATGTATAAGT
This sequence comes from Sinonovacula constricta, assembly GCA_007844125.1. Lineage (NCBI taxonomy): Eukaryota > Metazoa > Mollusca > Bivalvia > Cardiida > Solecurtidae > Sinonovacula > Sinonovacula constricta. The sequence goes on from CM017562.1 coordinate 40,548,476, forward strand.
CAGGACAAACAAACAAACCATGGTGGGTTAACATGTGACTGGTCACATGTATAAGTCAGGACAAACAAACCATGGTGGGTTAACATGTGACTGGTCATATGTATAAGTCAGGACAAACAAACAAACCATGGTGGGTTAACATGTGATTGGTCATATGTATAAGTCAGGACAAACAAACCATGGTGGGTTAACATGTGACTGGTCATATGTATAAGTCAGGACAAACAAACAAACCATAGTGGGCTAACATGTGATTTGTTATATGTATAAGTCAGGACAAACAAACAAATCATGGTGGGTTAACATGTGACTGGTCATATATATAAGTCAGGGCAAACAAACAAACCATGGTGGGTTAACATGTGACTGGTCATATGTATAAGTCAGGTCAAACAAACAAACCATGGTAGGTTAACATGTGACTGGTCATATGTATAAGTCAGGACAAACAAACAAACCATGGTTGGTTAAAATGTGACTGGTCATATGTTTAAGTCAGGACAAACAAACAAACCATGGTGGGTTAACATCAATTTAAGCTACAATACATTTTATATAATTACAGGATATTTATTTGATATATTTTCTTTAATCAAGATGGATGTTTTACATTGTTTGTACATTAGCACATGAAAACAAACAACATTATATCTTGGTTTGAAAAGTTAAACAAAAGATTACGTAGTCATTTCATTATCACGATGTTATATACAAAATCATACACAGAGAATAATTGTAAATAAAAATAAAACTCAATACACATTAAAGAAGAAAAGGAAACTACAAACAATCATTTAAAATACATATTTCTAAATAATAAGAACAAATAAACCCAGAACTGGGAAACTACATGTTGTAGGTTTTGGCAGACAGTCATTGTGGGAACAAAGAAGACAACTTTGCCAAATAACATCCACAAGTTAAGGATCATTAAGTATTAGGGCACATTTCCATCTTCACAAATTAGTAAATCTTCCAACACATTAACCCCTGGTAACCCCAAACCCCCATTTTCAATTTTGACTTCAATTAAAATGCCTATGGTCTATTTTGTTCAGATTTCCAAGCGATAATGCATGTCTGTTTAAATTTTCTATTGAGGCTGGAATTAATGTCCGCTTTATGCAACTTGAATAGGGAGGAGAAAAAGTACATTTTGATATACTTTATCAATATTATAATTACATGTGTGTACAAATGTGTTAAGGCTGCAAATTGTTATTTTCTCACATAAAAGATTAAACATTATGAAAAAAGACTGCTTTATGTAAAAAAAAAAAAAATGTTCCCTTTTTTTGTTTTTTTGCCCTTAAACTGTTTTACCCTCAGAGTAATAGCGTGCTTTAAATTGAGCAAAATACCATTTGGTTTCTTTGATTGATAATAATCTTTTGTTCCTTTTAAACCAAATGGAATTAAATCAAGTAAAGCAGTTTGATTTAGGGATAGTTAACATAACCCAAACACTTCTTGGGAATTCTGTAAAATGGGAAACAGAAATGCCTTAATCATGTACAACATTTTTCTTCATGCCATTAAGCACTCAACTGTCTTTATTAATTTCAACGAAATATTCTCGTGGTTCATTCTGTGTCACATCTGGTAGCATGCAATCAGATGAATTTCAAAATCCTGGTAATAGTTCCACATAAAACAAACGTATTTACTGTTTGATGAAAATGTCCTTGACAATTATAGTTTAGAAATTAGTTACATTATGAATTTTTCTGTACATTTGAATGTTTACAACTTTTGCTGAAGATGGAAAATTTATTGCATAATTATAATTAGCAATTAGCATATTTATACTTCTGTTGCATTTAATGTACTTTACTACTTGTAAAATCATTAAAGATGTCTTTTTATTGGATTGCTGCATTATTTAATACATTTTCATAAATTCCTTTTTTTTCTTTTATTTTCATGTGCTGCTTTGCTGTTGTGTCCAAGCAGGTAAGTCTTTATTATTAAAAAAAATCTCCTATTTCACCTGAAAACGTGACATTTTATCACCCTCCTGTAGTGTGTCCTTTTTCACAAATAAGCTTTAGTATATAGTCTATGCATATATAATGCAGTCATGTAATTTGTATGCCCCATTAGTCTCTTGCTCTCTCTGTCACTGTTTTCCTCCCTCTCTATTTGTTGTGCTCTCTTTATATGTCGATATATTTCTTTATGATCTTTCCACAGTCTCATTTTCTGTCTTGATAACTGTATGTTAGGCAGTGCCTCTGTCTTGATAACTGTATGTTAGGCAGTGCCTCTCTGGCACACAGCAGTAAGTTGCACCCTTGGAAACTGCAACCAGACCTTAAATTTTTAAGTAGATAAATCATATGGCCATCTCAAAATGCACATAAATGATGTCCAGCAAACTGGTAGTGCCTGGACCATAGCACATGTTTTTGTTCCCCATTCTGACTCTGAAAAAAAAAAAAGAATCGTCTAGTTGCCACTTTTCCTTTTTTGTAATGAATCCCAAACATTTGAGGGGCACTGTCCAGTGAGCTAACTTTTCAGCTCCCAATGCCTAATTTCTGCCTGGTGGGCACCATCTGATTTTGCCTGATTCGAAGTATACAGATACCATAGGGGACAACAGTTCTTGATGTGTTACTAGTTCATAAGAGAGATCTGTACCCTGGGGAATGGTTGTAGTTTAAGGTTGTAGTCTGAATGGTTGTAGATGAAATTGGAAGTATAGCCTCTGACAATTGTAGGATAACTGAATACCACATTACAGGATTTTGACATGTCTTTTCTTCATGTCTTGCCAAGAGTCATCAAAGAGCCAGACTGAAAATACTGATGTCTTCAGTTCTCTTGTCTTATTATTATGTTTCCATAAGACATGATGTTAACCCGTATCCTGCTACATTTGGTAATAACCTATACAAAAATCAAAGAAAGCAAGAAATATTGCTAGAAAGCCAGCCGCAAATAGTGTAGATTCTGAACTGACAGCAGCCAACAGGCTGGGTGATCTGGACCTTCTCTTTATGGCTTAGTCTGTTCAGTCTGAGATAAGCAGGCGAAGGGTTACAATGTCTGATAAAGTTATTTATTGGAGTCTACAGCATAGGTTTTGGTTAATAATACTGAACTTTTATACGTCTCTCCCTGTGTCTATATGGGATAATAGGTTCTGTTTAACTAAACTGTGTTATAAAAGTCAGATATATAGGGGGTGGGGGCATTGAGTATGCAGATTAATTCAAATTGGGTTATTTGGTATGAACCATGGATTACAAAATCAAGAGTATAAAGTTATGAAAGTCACTGATCTGAAAATTTAGGACAACATAACTTCAAAATCTTGATAGAGAAAATAACTACTGAGGTAAACAGCCTACATCCAAATCAGCTAACTCAGCTAGAAGTTGCAGGATCAATATTTGCTAAAGTCCAAAAACAAGGATCATCACAGTGTATAAAAACTTTAAAATCTGACGGGGCTGTGTAAAAAGTGTGTTGCTATTAGTTCATGTGGACTTAATTATTTACATCTAAAAATGTACAGTTAACTACTAGTTTCTGTATAAAGAATCACAAAAACATTAAATTTTATAAACATTATGTTCCTGATACCTTGTAAACAGACATAAGATCAGTCATGCAATCGGGTGAATCATAAAGGAAGTTCAAGGCTGTTGAATTGGATTTTTTTTGCAGAAATGAAAATAAAATGTGAATATAAGCAATTATAAGGATTGACTCTCATTTTGTGTTGTTCATGCTTAAGGAAGGCTTCCCATAATAAACTTTGGCCGATTTCGACACATTCGGTTCGTGATGGAAGCTTTCGTTTTTTCCCGGTGAAAAAATGTAATTTTACCAAATAACACTAAATTAATTGTTAATGTTTAGGTAAAATGTTAAAATGGTTCAAAGTATGTTATAGAGAACAAAAATATTGACATATATCATGTTTAGAGAGATTTTTTTTTCAAAAATGCGATGTTCCTGCCACATGACGTTTTGGGAATTTCCTGTTTGCAAACCGAAACAACAAAAAATCCAATGCCACAAGAATTTGATTTTCGAGGAAGATTTAAGGCACGTAAGCGTCCCACAATACGGGAACAACGCAGTACAACGTTATTAAGTTATTATCTTTCAGATGTAGAAATGTTAAGAATAATGATATAATTTTATTTTATACTTTGTCATTTTGCTCTCAGTGGTAATATCTCAGTGGGTAGTCATTTTCAAATCTTAATCTCTGAAGTTAACTATGGTAAAAATATTTCAAATTGTTATATTTTACTCAGTTATGATTGTAAATGATATTTATGTATTGTTTAGGAAAGTACCTACTTTAATTTAAAAAAAAAATAGGGTAATGTGACTTCGGCAATTTTGGTTTTTTGAGATTTTAAAGGAAATTCCATAAACTGTCATTTACTTTTTTTACCAATATGATAGTTATTTTTTTAAATCACTCATGATATGAACTTTTTTAATGAGAACAATTATATCTGGTGTGAATTAATGCTTATTTGCATAGAAATTTGTCCAAAAACTTTAAAAAAACAAAACTTTTTTGAAATCTTGTACCATTGTATTTTTTCCAATACACAAAGGTAAAGGTAAAAATTTGTTTAAATGTAAAATATTGCAAGTTTTAGTAAGTATGAAATTTTCCCCATTAGGGGAAGACTTCCTTAATGGTACTGTCACACTATATTTGATACCATAAATGGACGAGTAAGGGTAGAAAGACAATACAGTCCAGTTATCCTATGATGAAAATGATGTCAGAACATCTCCAAAGAACTCAGAATTAGTGTAAGCAGAGAACGAGAAGCACAGATACTGTACTGATACAAGATATGAAGGAAATATAAGGGAAATGGACTCTACAATGGACACTAACAGAATCACAATTAAGCCACTTGATGTGAACAAATGAGTCCTGGCAATGAAACAGAGGCATTGAAATCTGTGATATCAGGACAATTTGAGGCTATTATGTAAATTTACATTACAATATGTGCAAGCAAAAGGCTACTCAGGGCACACAAAAATGGAATTCAACAAAATCTGCACTAGCTTAGTCTTAAACAAACTTTGTTTAGAAAAACTGGTGTCTAAGATAAATTCTTGGCTTCCTTAGGTTCTGTGGTAGTCTTCAGCCTTTGCATGGATTTTGACATTGAGTGTCTTTGTAACTTGCACCTTTAGTCAAACTTATAGTGTGGTGGGTAGGGTGTACTTGCATTTATGATGTAGCATTTTAATGCTCTTTGTGTGGAAATGGGATGTTGCAAGTATTGTTTTTTTGAAAAAGACATTTTGTCAATTCCAAAGAGACAAATACCACATCATGGTCTTGCTCTTAGCCATTGGTCTCGGGCCAGAAGGCTCTGTATTTGTTGGCTCTGCTATTGATGAAGGTTACACTATACTTCGTCGGGTTTCTTAGATATAATTTTTCACACAGGCAAGCAAGTTTGCTATGCTGTTGATTCTCCCCTACAGGGTGCCAATGTGCACAGATTTTAACCACATGTATCCTTTCTTTTGTCATTCTCTGCTTAGTACATGGCTGCTGAGTAGGATCCTTGTTCATTGCTCCCCTCCTGGTCCCAGGCTGCTGAGCAGGACCCATGTTCATTGCTCCCCTCCTGGTCCCAGGCTGCTGAGCAGGACCCATGTTCATTGCTCCTCTCCTGGTCCCTGGCTGCTGAGCAGGACCCGTGTTCATTGCTCCCCTCCTGGTCCAAGGCTGCTGAGCAGGACCCATTTCATTGCTCCCCTCCTGATCCCAGGCTGCGGAGCAGAACCCCTGTTTATTGCTCCCCTTCTGGTCCTAGGCTGCTGAGCACAAAATACACAAAATTAAATTTCAATATAGCTGGAGTTTTTTTACCTACACTAAAGCCACCTGCCAATATAACTGAAGTTTTTTGACCTACACTAAAGATGCCTGCCAATATAGCTGGAGTTTCTTGACCTACACTAAAGATGCCTGCCAATATAGCTGGAGTTTCTTGACCTACACTTAAGCCACCTGTCAATATAGCTGAAGTTTCTTGACCTACACTAAAGCCACCTGCCAATATAGCTGAAGTTTTTTGACCTACACTAAAGATGCCTGCCAATATAGCTGGAGTTTCTTGACCTACACTAACGCCACCTGTCAATATAGCTGGAGTTTCTTGATCTACAAAAAAGTTAAATTTCAATATAGCTGGCATTACTTGACCTACACTGACGATAACTGTCAATATATAGGTCGACTATCTTAACCTACACCTCAGGTAACTACTGTGAAAGCATTTTATTTCGTGGGGCAGAAATTTCGTTGTTTGAAGAGGACGGGCATATTCGTGGGTACTTGATTTCGTGGATTGCCCTACCCACGAAAAAAAAAAAAATACCTTTGATTTTTTTGACAGATGCGAAACTGAGGCCTAACACTGAAACAGGGTCAATTGCGAAACTACGGATTAGCGAGTGACTCTGCCTATTGTCTTACGTCACGTCTGGTGATATTGATCCACGGCAGCCGGTCAATGTTTTCACAGCCGAGTCTCATCAGACGACTTTTATGACACCTGTCAATTAGCGTGTCATTTAAGGGATTATATTCATAAAGAGGTTAGGGGCGCGGGTTCTTTTAAGGGTCTAATTTAACGAAGCCATTGACTGTCAATTAACGTCAATTAGCGTACTATGCAAACTGACACAAAACAGACCCTTGAGTAAACACCCTACACCTATAAAGTTTATAGTGCTCGTGTATATATTACAGTATAAAATTAGATCGTTTTTTATGATTAAATGGCTTATGTTCGTTAACATGTTTTATCGTTCTATGTCAATACAATGTAAATAAAGTGTGGTGAAATCGTCTGTTTGTTTGAGCTTTATGTCCTGTTTAGTAAAAATATGTTGACATGATTTACAAGAAAATCTAGCATTCGAAAGTCTAACCGAGGGGATTTTATATCGTTGGTACTAAAATTCGTGGATTGACTTGCCCACGAATTCCACGAAATTAAATGCCCCACGAAATAAAATGCTTTCACAGTATCATTATTTAGTTGGACTATCGCAGTCTACACTGAAGGTAACTGTCAATATGTACCTGGACTATCTAAGCCTACACTGCAAGAAAATGTCAATTTATAGCTTACTCTGAAGGTAACTGCCAATATATAGCTTACTCTGAAGGTAACTGTCAACAAAAAACTGGACTTTTTTAGGCCTACATTGAAGGTAACTGTCAAAATATAGTTGGACTATCTTATCCTACACTGCAGGTAACTGTCAATATATAGCTGGACTAGCGCCGTCTACACTGCAGGTAACTGTCATTATATAGCTGGACTATCGCAGCCTATACTGCAGGTAACTGTCAATTTATAGCTGGACTAATTTAGCCTACATTGCAGGTAACTGTCAATATATAGCTGGACTAGCGCAGTCTACACTGAAGGTAACTGTCATTATATAGCTTGACTATCGCAGCCTACACTGCAGGTAACTGTCAATTTATAGCTGGACTATTTCAGCCTACACTGCAGGTAACTGTCATTATATAGCTGGACTAGCGCAGTCTACACTGCAGGTAACTGTCAATATATAGCTGGACTATCACAGTCTACACTGCAGGTAACTGTCATTATATAGTTGGACTATCTCAGCCTACACTGCAGGTAACTGTCATTATATAGCTGGACTCCCTTAGCCTAGACTGAAGGTAACTGTATGTAACTGGACTATCCTAGCCTACACTGAAGGTAACTGTCATTATATAGCTGGACTATCGTAATCTACACTGAAGGTCACTGTCAATACATAGCTGGACTATCTCAACCTACACTGCAAATAACTTTCATTATATAGCTAGACTTTATAGGTGGACCATCTTTCTTAGTCTACACTGAAGGTTACAGTATATAGCTAGACTCTCTTAGCCTGCACTGAAGGTAACTGTATGTAACTGGACTATCCTAGCCTACACTGAAGGTAACTGTATGTAACTGGACTATCCTAGCCTACACTGAAGGTAACTGTATGTAACTAGACTATCCTAGCCTACACTGAAGGTAACTGTATGTAACTAGACTATCTCAGCCTACACTGAAGGTAACTGTATGTAACTGGACTATCTTAGTCTACACTGAAGGTAACTGTATGTAACTGGACTATCTTAGTCTACACTGAAGGTAACTGTATGTAACTGGGCTATCCTAGCCTACACTGAAGGTAACTGTCATTATATAGCTGGACTATTGTAATCTACACTGAAGGTCACTGTCAATACATAGCTGGACTATCTCAACCTACACTGCAAATAACTTTCATTATATAGCTAGACTTTATAGGTGGACCATCTTTCTTAGTCTACACAGACGGTTACAGTATATAGCTAGACTCTCTTAGCCTACACTGAAGGTAACTGTATGTAACTGGACTATCCTAGCCTACACTGAAGGTAACTGTATGTAACTGGACTATCTTAGCCTACACTTAAGGTAACTGTATGTAACTGGGCTATCCTTGCCTACACTGAAGGTAACTGTATGTAACTGGACTATCCTAGCCTACACTGACGGTAACTCTATATAACTGGACTATTTTAGCCTACACTTTTATTAACTGTCAGTATATTGCTGTAGTATCCTTAACACAAAATGTGTAGATCCACATTAGCAAATAGCATTCAGCTGGGAGCTGTCTGATCAGGATCTGCATTGTATGCTGCTGTGTCTAGCAATAATTCAAGGCATCTTTACATGTAGATGTAAGAAGGCAATTAGGAGTTAGTTATCGACTATGCTTGATAGTGGTTAGTGATCAGTCAGTTAGATTCACTATACATGAGATCACTACTTCACTGCCATGCAGGAGCAAATCCAGTTTTAGTGGAAAAAGTTTCTAATACCGTATTCACTAATGTAATTGCCGCACTTTTTTTACCTGATTTAATCGTTAAGGAGTTTGGGGTGCGGCCATTATATAGGTGTAAGGCCTTGGGAAATTTTTTCTAGAACGATTCTGCCGATTTTTGGGATGCCATGCATTTTCTTCATGATATAACTAAATGAGCTCTCTAAATAGGAGGTTGACGGATGATATAAACGTGATAGCGCCGTTCTATGCTTTTCCTGTAGCGATCTAATTTCAGTATTTTATTAAAACACTAACCAACGTGACCATATTCCATAATTTATAAATTACTTCCTAGTTTTATCTCTTGTATCATATTTCTGAATGTTTGCATCATCAAACAATGTCACCCAGCTAAAATGTCACATGCACACAACCATGCAGATCAAAGGATTTCATAGGAGAGCCGATAAAACAACACAGCTTTGATACGAGCCGACAATCTCTTTGAAGTTGCATTTCATAGACAGGAAATATTGATGTTAAACTCCATACAGCCTGTCAATAAATCGAAACCGCCATATGAAATTAACAGGACGGTTAATCAAAGCAAATGTACATATATGAACTAAGGTTTTTTTAAAACAAGTTTGTGAAATTACATGTATACGGTAAAATTTAAATTTATACAGAATTTTGTTTTTATTATATTTCTATGAAAATAAAATGATTTAAAGTTCAAGGTCCATTCATACGTAACTAAGAATCACAATCATTGGTACAAGTTTTTACATCACCTGTTACTGTTAATTGTCACTATTTGACACATTATTCTCATCTCTCAGAGCCTCTAATTGACAAGTTATTCTCACCTGTCCGCTGGCCCCCAAGAGAAGACAGTGACATACAATTTTTTCTTCAAATTTTGCAGTTATTTTGGGGGTGCGACAATTACATGGGTGCGACCTTTACATGAGTGAATGCGGTAACTTGCCTGTTGTTGTTTTTCAACCAAGATATTCTTCACAGAATTAGTCTATGAAGGCTTCTATCATCCTATCTTAATTTAAATAAAGAAGAGTTTTGAGCAGGCTCAATTAACTTTTGAGGAGGCTAGGCTATGCGAGCGCCAAAGGTGCAAAGCGTTGCTAGGGGGGCATGCTCTTGACTGATTTTCATTTTTTTTTTTCAAATTTGAGGCGGCCCGATTTTTTATTTGAGGTGGTCAAACCGGCCGCCAGCCGCCTCCTAATGACAACACTGATCATGCTAATTTTTCTAATAGAAAACATGCGCTGGTTTGGCCAAGTTCTCAGGTGACTGTTGACATGCAGTGATTTCAAAACTTGCATTATAGATTGTATTCTGGCCATGGAAAAATATTGTTTTTTTTTGGTTGGGTATGATGATTAACAAAAATCATTTTGATAAACATCAGAATAAAGTGTTTTCACATTATTGCCTTGAATAGTTTTAAGAGTGAATGGCATATTTGTAGGTACATTCTGCCAGACACCTGTCAGTTATGTTGTGACCAGCAAGAGAGTGAATGGCATATTTGTAGGCACCTTCTGCCAGACACCTGTCAGTTATGTGCTGACCAGCAAGAGAGTGAATGGCATATTTGTAGGCACCTTCTGCCAGCCACCTGTCAGTTATGTGCTGATCAGCAAGAGAGTGAGTGACGTATTTGTAGGCACATTCTGCCAGCCACCTGTCAGTTATGTGCTGACCAGCAAGAAAGTGAATGGCGTATTTGTAGGCACATTCTGCCAGCCACCTGTCAGTTATGTGCTGACCAGCAAGAAAGTGAATGGCGTATTTGTAGGCACCTTCTGCCAGCCACCTGTCAGTTATGTGCTGATCAGCAAGAGAGTGAGTGACGTATTTGTAGGCACCTTCTGCCAGACACCTGTCAGTTATGTGCTGACCAGCAAGAGAGTGAGTGACGTATTTGTAGGCACATTCTGCCAGCCACCTGTCAGTTATGTGCTGACCAGCAAGAAAGTGAATGGCGTATTTGTAGGCACCTTCTGCCAGACACCTGTCAGTTATGTGCTGACCAGCAAGAGAGTGAGTGACGTATTTGTAGGCACATTCTGCCAGCCACCTGTCAGTTATGTGCTGACCAGCAAGAAAGTGAATGGCGTATTTGTAGGCACCTTCTGCCAGACACCTGTCAGTTATGTGCTGACCAGCAAGAAAGTGAATGGCGCATTTGTAAGCACCTTCTGCCAGACACCTGTCAGTTATGTGCTGATCAGCAAGAGAGTGAATGGCGTGTTGGTAGGCACATTCTGCCAGACACCTGTCATTATGTGCTTTCCAGCAAGAGAGTGAATGGCGTATTTGTAGGCACCTTCTGCCAGACACCTGTCAGTTATGTGCTTTCCAGCAAGGAGAGTGAATGGCGTATTGGTAGGCACATTCTGCCAGACACCTGTCATTATGTGCTTTCCAGCAAGAGAGTGAATGGTGTATTGGTAGGCACATTCTGCCAGACACCTGTCATTATGTGCTTTCCAGCAAGAGAGTGAATGGCATATTGGTAGGCACATTCTGCCAGACACCTGTCAGTCATGTGCTTTTCAGCAAGATAGTGAATGGCGTATTGGTAGGCACATTCTGCCAGACACCTGTCAGTTATGTGCTTTTCAGCAAGAGAGTGAATAGCGTATTGGTAGGCACATTCTGCCAGACACCTGTCAGTTATGTGCTTTCCAGCAAGAGAGTGAATGGCGTATTGGTAGGCACATTCTGCCAGACACCTGTCATTTTGTGCTGACTAGTAAGAGATTTTGTTTTTAAAGCATAATTTTTCCTTATCATCATCATTCTATTTTACATCCAGTTTCCCAGTCTCCAGGTTAAGTATTGAATGACAGCACACCATTGTCCTGAAATGAACTCACATGGTGACTGGCCTACCCATCTTTGGATCATCTATGGATTTTTTTCGACATATTTAACATCCTGCCACATGACCAAGTAACATCTGTTTTATAATACATGTACTAACATTTCTCACAGTTTGAGGATGATCACATCTAGCAATGGCAGAACACTGGACAACTTTAAAGAAAGAAATCTGTTAAATAATTCCCGGGTGAGAGATGCCCATTCCTTCCCCAAAACTGGTTGCTGGCTGGCATTGTTTCGATCTGTTCAAGCCAGATGCCTAGAAATTGGTTAAATGTGATAAGGGATACTCTACTCTACTGCAACCCCACACAAGAGTAATTCATGAGCCTGTTTACCAGTTTTAAAGAAGCAGTGTTTAAAGGGTATATTTTCTGTGACTATCTTTGATATGTCTCAGCAGATGATTGAACCAGCTGGGGCTAAAACCCTTCTGACTCACCTCTGCCTGTCCTTAGTAGAACAAGAGTGAATGTAAACTGCTGCATATAAAAGCAAGCTCTTGTTTTGTTTCCAAAGGTCCATTTCCTAGTGAAATGTCTTGTGGATTTTATTATCCAAGTAGTCCAAACTGCTAACACACACATCTATAAATACAATGGAAAGAAATGCAATCTTCATGATACTTTGGTATGCATTCCCTGACTTAAAGGAATGCAAATAATTTATTAATGATATGTATTTAATGATATGTATATAAATTTTTGTGGAAATAAGCTTTTGTAGTAAATTAAATTCTAGACTTATTTTAAGTTGCACAATTATAATGAGGATATTTATATAACTAGTAAAGTAAGGTGAGCAGATGGTGTTAATCATGGTGTTTACCTAAGTATCATAGTAAGTTGATCACAGGGAAAGGACAGAACAAGTTACTCAAGGGTGATAATAAGACCAGTCACTACACATGCTTGAGCACTGACTGGCAACTAAACAGTGTATAAACAAGGCAAAATACAGATCTATGTGAACATTCCTGGTTCAGGAGTATTGTTGTTTGCAATGTTTATTTTGTAGTGAAGTTGTTGATGCAGTTCAATCGGAAATTAAGGAAATAAAAAGGAATGGTTTATGGTGTTCTATACTCTACTATATAGTGTAAACATGAAGATTGTTTATATCGTGTGAATGTAGTGGTAATTCTACTGTATGTGCTGATGGTGTAATTGTTCTTTTAATTAAAGTGTGGTATGTAATTGATATGGAAGTGTGTTGTGTATAATTATATATGGAGTTTAAAATTGTGATGTGAAAATGTTGGATCTACTTCAGGATTAGCAAAGCTTAAAGAAATGGAGATATTTTGTGAAGTAGATAAACTGTGAATGGTTTCTTAAAGGTGGGTCTGTGCAGTGATGTTTGTGTGAGCTAAATTACATCTAGAGAGTTAGATAAAAGAAAATATAAATACTGTTTGTAAGTATTACACAATTAAATGAAGATAGAGATCACTGAATGTTTACAGGTGATTTTGAAACAATAAATATATTCATTTATGTTATATTAAAAATGTGATATTAAAATTATAATATTATTTTTAAGTATACAATCTTGGCTTAATTATTTCTTGCATTGAAAACTTTAAAAATTAAAATGTATTCACATGTTATTTTGAAGGTACTTATGTCTAAAATTATGTAATATATTAATTGACATGTACTGTATGGTAGGTCATAAATACAAGCTTCCTGACACAGTCAAACATGGACGGTACATACTCTATAAATACCACCTTCCTGACACAGTCATAGATGGACAACACATACTTTATAATTACAATCTCCCTGACACAGTCAAACATGGACTGTACATAGTCTAAAAATACAACCTTCCTGACACAGTCAGACATGGACTGTCATACTGTATAAATACAATCTCCCTGACACAGTTAAACATGGACTGTACATACTTTATAAATACAACTTTCCTGACACAGTCAAACATGGACTGTACATAGTCTAAAAATACAACCTTCCTGACACAGTCAGACATGGACTGTACATACTCTATAAATATAACCTTCCTGACACAGTCAAACATGGACTGTACATACTGTATAAATACAATCTCCCTGACACAGTTAAACATGGACTGTACATACTTTATAAATACAACTTTCCTGACACAGTCAAACATGGACTGTACATAGTCTAAAAATACAACCTTCCTGACACAGTCAGACATGGACTGTACATACTCTATAAATATAACCTTCCTGACACAGTCAAACATGGACTGTACATACTGTATAAATACAATCTCCCTGACACAGTTAAACATGGACTGTACATACTTTATAAATACAACTTTCCTGACACAGTCAAACATGGACTGTACATAGTCTAAAAATACAACCTTCCTGACACAGTCAGACATGGACTGTACATACTCTATAAATATAACCTTCCTGACACAGTCAAACATGGACTGTACATACTGTATAAATACAATCTCCCTGACACAGTTAAACATGGACTGTACATACTTTATAAATACAACTTTCCTGACACAGTCAAACATAGACTGTACATACTCTATAAATACAATCTCCCTGACACAGTCAAACATGGACTGTACATACTCTATAAATACAATCTCCCTGACACAGTCAAACATGGACTGTACATACTCTATAAATATAACCTTCCTGACACAGTCAAACATGGACTGTACATACTGTATAAATACAATCTCCCTGACACAGTCAAACATGGACTGTACATACTTTATAAATACAACTTTCCTGACACAGTCAAACTTAAACTGTACATACTCTATAAATACAATCTCCCTGACACAGTCAAACATGGACTGTACATACTCTATAAATACAATCTCCCTGACACAGTCAAACATGGACTGTACATACTCTATAAATACAACCTTACTGACACAGTCAAACATGGACTATACATTCTCTGGCAGTATAAATCCTGTCCTTGCCTTGTCTTCTACTGTGATATGAAACTGAACCCTTCTAAGTTCCTGTTGGAATGACCAAGTCTGTTGGTTGTACCGTTTTACTACACCGCTTAAACATTTTTCTTTGTATGATAACAAGGAAATATATGCAGCAAAAATAGGTTGAAATAAAATTTGTATGAAAATGCATATTGTTAATCAATGGAATAAAATTGTTTATCCCTAGTTTTATTCCAATGCAATATTAACATAAATACAGATCCAAATAACCTGGTATGGCAGGTTCAGCTGAGATACATAATGTGTGCAAAATGGTGCAGTTCAAATACATTTATGGTTTAATGCAGAAAGTTATTAATATATATAATGTGTCTATTGTTAACACAACAAGCAGTTTAAGTATAATTTTATCATCAATAAATATTCTGCATTAATGGATTTAGTAAATAATGAGCTGGTGACTATGATAAGTGTGTTATTTTGTTTGTTATAGTGCCACCAACAGTTTACTTATCTGGAGATGTACTTGTACCTGATATAGTGCTGCCTTCTCTGTATGTAACATGTAGGGAGCACCAGAAATAGTACTACCCTTATATTTGCTTTACCATTAGCAGGTGTGCCATACCACTATTATCTTAAATGATTTTGGTATGTGTCAATGCGGGTTTGAACCCCGGGCTTCCATACATAAAGTCAATGCTCTACTGATTGTGCTACAAGATCTGCTACTTTGTGCACTGCAATATAAAATAACACAACTTTAGAACACCATTATTATATTTTGAAAGCCCATTAAATTTCTAAACTTTTGAAGAAACATTGTCCATGTCAGAAAAAAATTCTACCTCCAAATTGTTAATTGCTAGGTTTTTGTACATGTATGAATTTACATACAATAGTTGATCAGTATGTTTATTTGCATACAGATTTCTGTATTGAAGTGTACAAGTGTACAGTTATCTTCTTTGGTGTTCTCTGTCCCAGCAGCAAGCTTATTCATCCAGTGTCTGTTGTTGGGACCACAAACCCAGCAAACATCTACTTATTTGAAGCAAATATAATGTAGCTATGACTGCGATAGCTCGCAGTGTTTGACTGATATAATACATCACCGTGTAACATCATCCGGATAGTCCTCAGTCTCTCTGGGTGGTGGAGGATCCATGACAAATGTCTGGGTAGAACCATCACTAACAAGCAGCAGATCAACTGGATGACATCTGCACATATGTTTTGTCCCTGCTGGGACTTGGATCAATGTAGCAAAGGGTCTATAAGTCTATAGTAGACAGTGGAAAAGAGACTGCCACTCTTTATGTACTCATAGTCAGCCATGGCTGGCCCTGTATACATGTCTGTATGTATGACCTTGATTGACTATGTTCATGAAAAGTTTATGAGTCAAGATGAGAGTGGTAATCATCAATTATCATGTACTACATCAAAAGATGTGATGTACCAAACCATTTAAACATTATGCATTTGCTAGCAACCTGACAAGTATCCTGTGTAACAACAGGAAAATATACCTGCAACAGGATACATGTCATATATTGCATTCAACCTGTTAATTTAAATTCACCCGCAATACTTTATTTAAATTTTCATTTCCTTTTGGTGACCCAGTCTTCAAGGTAGGTTAATGTGATTCGGGCTTGTGATATCAAATCAACTGTTTATGCAATACTGTCACAGTGAAGGTTTACTGGTCGTAAAAAAGCATTCTTTTCATGATTGCACAATATAATTGGTGGAATTTCACCCCCACCAATACAACAGCAAAAATGCTTTTACAATTTTATGACATGTCTTTATTTATAAACCTAACTTGGGAAAACATTTATTTTACTGAAGTATAAGAAGATATTTATTAGACCTCAATCTTACTGTCAAAGGATTCAAATCTACTTTATCTGTATACATTGATAGCAGCAACCCCAAGGCCTCCATCTTATCTTTTCAGTGTGAACTTGTAACCTTTGTTTTGGTCGGTCTATATGTACTTGCTGATTATACTATCAGGCTAGTATTAACCCTTCACTTTTCTCCATGTTTCATACCCATTATTATACTTAGTTATTACCTGAACTGGTAACGCAACCGGTAGAGCATCAGCTCCAGGAATGGGAGGCCCCGGTTCTATCCTGGGCTGCGACATATCAAAGTCATAAAAAATGGTAGAGGTATAGCTTCCTTGCAAATGGTCAAGCAAATATAAGTGTAGTTCCATGACTGGTTAATGTCACAGGATAATGTGACTGGTTGGGGTATAATGCCAGGTGTTCATGGCATGCTATACACAGTGAAGGCAGCACTATATATGCTTCAAGTGAACACAGTCTCCAGATAACTGAAATACTGTTGGCAATAAATCCAATAAGACTTAGGAGCAAAGAGTGCAGATCCTGCTGGGAGCTCACTGATCTGATTATACACCATTTATTTAAGCCTGATTCATTGGAGCTTGGGGATTTATGGTTTTTATGATTTTATGATTTTATATCATTTGTCACTGTATACTGCAGAAAATTGACCCAGCCTTAGAGACAATTAAACCACCCGAACAGATCAAGGGTCAACTCCTATAAACATGGAATTGTAGAATACATTTATCATGAATACAATTTGTAAAGTTTTGTTGATTATCTAGTTTCTGTTAGGTTGGGAGTATAAAGAAACAGAAAGGGGACATATAAGTAGAGGTATAATAACTATCAAGAAAAGAATGGGACATGCTTGTTTCTTCAATTGGATAGACTTTTCATTGAACCATCCTTTTAATCCATAGAACAACAGAATTCAGGATATATAAACAGTACATTTAGTCAAAAGATTCAGAAACTGTTGTTAACACAATTTCCAAACACAAATACGTTCAAATCATGTGAAACTAATCAAATGCATGCTATTTATATTTTTCATCAGAGCTGTCAAATATTAAAGAAATGTGACTAAGTGCCAGGGAATCACACTCTTTGATAGGTCACATCACTGGGAATAGTTTTTACGGGCTTAGCTATCAGTTGGTGATTTATACTCAGCCAGAACCCCTGTCTTTTTTTAATTAGTTTAAATAAGTTTACATTAACAATATAAATATTTCATATTAAAGTACATCATCATGGCATTTTTGTTAATATTAACTTTTGGCTTCTTAGTCTCTAGCAATTCATGTTTTTACCCTTGCATTTAGTTGTTATAATAAAATAACAAAAATGTAATAAATGATTATATCAATGTATATTATTTGGTTAATACACCATTTATGTAGAAATGATAATTTCCTTGACTGGTAATTAAGATGTTAGTGATCACCTATCTGACTCACCTATGTTTACATAGTTAACAGCTAGACAACTGTATCTAAGTAATTTTATTTTTACTACTTACATTATTGATGCATGCATACCAGCAAGAACTTCTCCCTTTCATGTTTCTGGTCAGATGTTGTCATTTTTTCTCAGAGTTCAGCATTGTTAATGGTGCAGAATGTATGACCTATATAACTTGGATATAATGGATCGTGACAGAATGGCCCTGTCAAGTGCTACATTCAATCCAGAATAGGTCTTGATGTTTGCTATTGAAAGACAGATTATGAACCAAATGTGACAGCACAGTTATGGTAGCATACTTGAAAAACATGCAGCCTTTTCCGGGCTTGAACCTGTGAACTAAGGTATCAATGAAGACCGGTCTTCTTACACATTGTTTGCTTTTTCAGCTGTTACATTTATCTTACAAATCTTCTCATTTATTACGCACACATGTTTAGGGATGTTATTGTCAGTATAGTTATCTCATGTTGTAAGTAGGAAGATACAATAATTTGAATGGAATTAAGTGGACCTGCTATAGCTACTAAAATCTTATATTGTATCATTATCAAATACAGAAATACAAAATGTAAGTTAAGATTGTACCAAATTTATTGTAAGTTATTGCTATGCACAGAACATTAACAAAAGGCATGTTACCCATTCATCATGCTGCATATATGGATTTACACAAATGCGGTATGGAATGAGTGCCACATACCACTTTCCTGCTGGTGCTATTCTGCTGTTGTAAATATGGATTCTGACTTCTGTAAAAAGTGTATGGGAGTCATTCCACTAACCATAATATGTGTAATGCAATAAATACAATTGGAAAAGAGCATAAATTCATTTATCTTTTACATGTTGATCAGAGCAGACATTGGGCCCATGGTTTTCTATTGCTGTATACTTACTGTTGTGCAACATCAGGTTCAGTTTAGGGCTGCCACATGCCAGTTGTCAAAAATGCTAGTGGTATTGCTTCCTGGGTTAGCACTAAAGCAAATATAAGAATAGTTCTATGACTGGTTGGCCCTGTATT
This sequence comes from Sinonovacula constricta, assembly GCA_007844125.1. NCBI lineage: Eukaryota > Metazoa > Mollusca > Bivalvia > Cardiida > Solecurtidae > Sinonovacula > Sinonovacula constricta. The sequence continues at coordinate 40,567,526 of CM017562.1, forward strand.
AGAATAATGTCACTGGGTGTGGTATCATGCCAAGTGTTCATTGCATGCTGTACACAGTGAAGGCAGCAATATATCTGCATCAAGTGGACACATCTCCTAATAACTGAAATACTGTTGGTGGGACTATAAAGCCATCAATCAAATAAATATTTTTGTGTACCTGAGATAAATAGTTAAACTAGTATTAAGTCTCGCTATGCAATAATTTTTGGCCGTCTGTGGGTTATAAATACCATGGTTGGGAGTTGAGATGCCCATACTTTTAACCACAAAGACCATACGTCTGCCTGGTTAGATTTCTAGCATCTCAATGACAAACCATGAAAAATTATTACCATTCTAATGCAATCGCTTAACTTGACAGATATCAAATATATATATAAGAGAAATTTCCTCATCTCCTGTGTTGCAAATGAATTTTGCCTTTAAACTGGCAACATACAGTATTTACACCATGTAGCACTCATTCATAAAGAATATTTATTGGTTTTAATTATGTGGGTCCTCGATGAAGGGAATAGCTAAGTATGCATCACCAAGATATCACACTTATAACTGTTGACTGTGGCTAGATAAACTACTTTTGTTTTTCTGTCTGTGAATATTCAGTTGTATAAGAATTGTCAATAATCAGATAATTGTTGTATATCTTGTTCACGATAAACTGAACATTTTACAATGTGGAAAAACAGATAACCAAAATTGGTGTGTGCAATATTTAATGGTAAAATTCAGTTGGAATCACTTTTGTTGTTATAGAGGGTACTGGTTTATTCAGCTGACTAGGCAACAATTGGCTCATACATATATAGATACATGTTGATTAACTGCAGGTGTGATGTGATTGATTGTCATGTATGTCAGTAGGAGTGTCTTGGTGTGGCAGCTGCACTCCTCTCCCATACCCTCCTACACACCACACAGACACTCCAGGTACCACTGGTCTTGTAGCAAGGTACATCTTGACCTGAGAATCGTTCTATCCAGTCAGAAGTTCTCCCATCTTTTATTCATGCAATGCAGTGTAGGATGATGTGGTCAGGTATATTAGTTAATTCTCATTCAACAAGAAGGACAGGACCTAAGAAGTTCATCAATATTTGTCAATTGAGACATTTGTCATAATGGTCAGTTGGTTAAGCATATAATTATGCCAAAGTCTTCATTTAATTTGATCAATTTTGGATTAACACATTATTTATTACAACCCAAGATATTGTATCAGTTGTTGACTTAAGAAATACATTAATTGATTGTGAAATGAGATTTGAGCCTTATTGGTATTGCAAAATCTGGGCTGTTTCTGTCATAAAAGAAATGAAATGGGATTTGAGCCTTATTGGTATTGCAAAATCTAAGCTGTTTCTGTCATATAAGATATGAAATGGGATTTGAGCCTTATTTGTATTGCAAAATCTAAGCTGTTTCTGTCATATAAGATATGAAATAAGATTTGAGCCATATTTGTATTGCATAATCTGGGCTGTTTCTGTCATAAAAGATATGAAATGAGATTTGAGCCTTATTGGTATTGCAAAATCTAAGCTGTTTCTGTCATATAAGATATGAAATAAGATTTGAGCCATATAGGTTTTGTCATATAAGATAAATAAGATACTGGAAATGCCATTTGATATACAATGTTAACCAAGTGTACAAGACTTTTCAATTGTTTTTGTGTAATATGTGAGAAACTAATCAAATATATCAGTAGTGTAAATATGGTTGTAATTGTATTAAATTAGTTTACAAGTGTATCATTAAGGATATTAATAGTCCATTATTCTCCTGCTATCACAACTTGAGTGATTTTATTCTTTGTGAAGAAATAATTGTGTGTGATATGATGACTCCATTTGATGAATGTAGTAAAATATTAGTTATGCTTCGAATCAATAGAGTGACTGTGAAGTGTTGTTTGTGCAGCTCTATCAGAATGAAGATGGGAAATAGTTTGTTATGTGTAGTGTACATCTGTAAATCACATGTTTTCTATTTAGATTAGTTGCTTAATGCCTTACTGCCATACCTGCAATTTAGTCAGCAGCAGCATGTATAATATGCACCTGTGTTTGTACAGCTCTAATGTTGTTAATATGATTACAGATATCTTAAAATATATATATTTTAAATAACACAAACATAAAAAGTAATTATCATTATAACAAGGATTGCTGACTTCAAGTACATGATTATTTAAAGATTAAATTTATCATAAAAGTCAAAATAAGACATGAAAGAAATGAAAGTAATATAAAGATTATAAAGACAATAATCCAATGCTTTCAAATTGTGTGCAGTTTGTGATAAAATTGTCCATGAACTGACTCAACCTTTTATATTACATTGATCTTTTTTTGTAATTGTTATTTCTGTAATGAAATTGCATGAATATTGTATTTGAGTCATTCATAATGAAAATGCTATTACATTTTAAGTGTTTGCAATATTTTATTGATTTGATATGAAGCCACATAAAAATGTAAAATTATAAACAAATAAACATGACATTAGTTTCAGATATATAAATAACATATTACTAGGAAAATATGACATTCCAGAAAATGGATATGTTTGGGTGTAAATAGTTATGCTACTAAACACCAATTGGTCAGACTTATAAAATTAATTAAGATCCTGACTTGTCTGTCCCAATGGGAGCTGTCTGGTCAGGACCTGCACCATCTGGTGCCAACTCAAGCAATATGTGAAATCTACTGGTCAGGACCTGCACCATCTGGTGCCAACTCAAGCAATATGTGAAATCTACTGGTCAGGACCTGCACCATCTGGTGCCAACTCAAGCAATATGTGAAATCTACTGGTCAGGACCTGCACCATCTGGTGCCAACTCAAGCAATATGTGAAATCTACTGGTCAGGACCTGCACCATCTGGTGCCAACTCAAGCAATATGTCAAATCTACTGGTCAGGACCTGCACCATCTGGTGCCAACTCAAGCAATATGTCAAATCTACTGGTCAGGACCTGCACCATCTGGTGCCAACTCAAGCAATATGTGAAATCTACTGGTCAGGACCTGCACCATCTGGTGCCAACTCAAGCAATATGTGAAATCTACTGGTCAGGACCTGCACCATCTGGTGCCAACTCAAGCAATATGTGAAATCTACTGGTCAGGACCTGCACCATCTGGTGCCAACTCAAGCAATATGTGAAATCTACTGGTCAGGACCTGCACCATCTGGTGCCAACTCAAGCAATATGTGAAATCTAAAGCTTCATTGTTGTACAAATCTTAAAAAACAAACATAAACTGTTGAGAAGGGCAGGCGCGTTTCTGCCAATACGCATTTTACGCAAGTGCGTTACCTCTGTTAGAAAAATCGAAAATCTAAAAGTACCAAAACACTAAGAAAGTCGATACCTAACCCGCGTTTAGGAATGATATATTTTAATCCTGTAGTTTCTTTGCTGTAAAATCTTATTGCCACCCCAATCAAGTTAAAAAGGTTTAAAATGATTAAACTTATGCATGTCAGAATTTTAGTCGATCATATTTTGTGTTAAGATTCTCGCATGTCCACATTTTATATGTTATTCATTAGAAAAGAACCGAATATATTCAAAAGTATTACTACACAAGGTTATTTCCCTTGTAATTGTGCGTGACCAGAAAAAAAGCGGCCTAGATAGGCGCCTGGAGAAGGGTATAAACCAACAAGTTAAGTACCATGTTATTGGATACTGTATAAGTCTATACAATGGTTTTAGGGGAATGTGTAAAAAATGGATTTATTCTGCTTGTAAGTCATCATGGTAAACTTTAGTTACTGTAGAACTGAATTATCGTAATACTATACTCTTCTGTTGTGCTTTTACTGACATATTACATGGTATTCATTAGTAACCAATTGCCAATTATAATAATCATTTAAAATTATGTTAAAGTTCGTTGTTTTGGAGAAATCTTCTGAAAAAAATGTCCAGCATAAACCCCTGGTTTAATTGGATACTTAAAAAATATGGTGTTTTTATTATAAATAAAAATCTGTTTATAACAGTATCAAGACTGCTTGACTTGTGGCGAAGAAAATATATTAGGGATACTATTATTTTACATGAAACCACATGAAACTGTAATAATTGAAGCATTTTACTGAAAGAAAAGTTGACAAATAGCAAGTTGTGTTTGTAAAAAATGAAATCAAATGAAAAGACTGTATAGATATGAAGAGTAATATCAAGTACTGCCATAGCTTTTTTTTCACACTGAATCTGATACTGTTGTTTTATTAATGAGCTGAGTGTAAATTCACACTTAAATTTAATCTCAGAAGTACCAAATGGTTAGGGTCATATCATCCACCTACCAAGCTATAAAACTGGCAAAAACATAAGCAGTTTGTGCTGAATGACAATTAAATAAGATTAGGGTTTGCAAGAACTGTTCTTTTTGTTGAATAATATTACTGCAGTACAAAAGCGATTACCTAAGACTCTTTCTGGCAGAGGCCAAACCTTTGTGTTATGTAGAACCACAAACAAACTGTACTCTTACAACCCTTAAAGTATCAGAAACAACAAAGACTTGGTCCATCCTTTGACATCATGGTACCCCCCTGTAATCAATGTTACACATTGCTCTTAAAGGGATATGGGCTAATCTTTTGTTGACAAAGCTCATCTTGGCTCCACCCAAACAGACTTTCAGTTTAATATAAGAAGCTCTATAAACATTGTACCATTAGATGGACTTTTTTTATATATTTTGCAGCCAGATTTCAACACCTCTGTTCGAAAGAAGGACTGACAAAACATAATGGAAGGAATCATTAAACACCATGTTCTCAGTGGGAGATGGGCTAATATCCTAGAGCCAAACCTCAGAATTAGTCAATAACCTGCATACCTCAAGGACTGGCTGCAGCTGCTCATAAAAGGATTCTTAAACATGGTTTAATTCAGCAATGCTCTGCAAAATACGGGATGTCAAGTTTGGATACTAATCAGTCCAAAAATATTGTTTGTAACATTATTGCACTTAAGATGGGCTAAGATCTTACAACCAAAGCTCAAATCTTCTATTGTAAGGATGGACTGCCTGTCACTCATAAAAGGTTTCTCAAACAACATTTCATACAGCATTTCTCTGTAAGAGATGAGCTCACATATTGCAGCTCAAAATTTGGCAGTGAACATTCTGCGTTTAAGAATAAGCTAATATGTCTTGTAGGAGCATTCCTAAACCTAATGGTACAGACTTGCCGTGCAAGAAATCAAATGTCATGTTCAAATTATAGTTACTTTTCTACAAACTCTAGTCCCATCATTGCTCTCCAAGAACTAGCCTGTCAGGCTTTATACTAACATTTCTACTGTCTGATACAGCATTTATTTGCACGAACTGGGATGTCTGGCTCAATATTAGTATTTCTTCTAACTGATACAACATTGCTCAGCAAGAACTGGGCTGTCAGGCTATACTAGCATTTCTACAAACAGTCTGATACAACATTGCTCTGGAGGAACTGGGCTGTCAGGCTCAATATTAGTATTTCTTCTGACTGATACAACATTGCTCTGTAAGCACTGGGCTGTCAGGCTATACTTGCATTTCTACAAACAGTCTGATACAACATTGCTCTGCAAGCACTGGGCTGTCAGGCTATACTTGCATTTCTACAAACAGTCTGATACAACATTGCTCTGCAAGCACTGGGCTGTCAGGCTCTACCAGCATTTCTATAAACAGTCTGATACAACATTGCTCTGCAAGCACTGGGCTGTCAGGCTATACTTGCATTTCTACAAACAGTCTTATACAACATTGCTCTGCAAGCACTGGGCTGTCAGGCTATACCAGCATTTCTACAAACAGTCTTATACAACATTGCTCTGCAAGCACTGGGCTGTCAGGCTATACTTGCATTTCTACAAACAGTCTTATACAACATTGCTCTGCAAGCACTGGGCTGTCAGGCTATACCAGCATTTCTACAAACAGTCTTATACAACATTGCTTTGCAAGCACTGGGCTGTCAGGCTATACCAGCATTTCTACAAACAGTCTGATACAACATTGCTCTGCAAGCACTGGGCTGTCAGGCTATACCAGCATTTCTACAAACAGTCTGATACAACATTGCTCTGCAAGCACTGGGCTGTCAGGCTATACTTGCATTTCTACAAACAGTCTTATACAACATTGCTCTGCAAGCACTGGGCTGTCAGGCTATACTTGCATTTCTACAAACAGTCTGATACAACATTGCTCTGGAAGCACTGGGCTGTCAGGCTATACTAGCATTTCTACAAACAGTCTGATACAACATTGCTCTGCAAGCACTGGGCTGTCAGGCTGTACTAACATTTCTACAAACAGTCTGATACAACATTGCTCTGCAAGCACTGGGCTGTCAGGCTGTACTTGCATTTCTACAAACAGTCTGATACAACATTGCTCTGCAAGCACTGGGCTGTCAGGCTGTACTAGCATTTCTATAAACAGCCTGATACAACATTGCTTTGCAAGCACTGGGCTGTCAGGCTGTACTAGCATTTCTATAAACAGTCTGATACAACATTGCTCTGCAAGCACTGGGCTGTCAGGCTCTATATCAGCATTTCTACAAACAGTCTGATACAACATTGCTCTGTAAGCACTGGGCTGTCAGGCTGTACTTGCATTTCTACAAACAGTCTGATACAACATTGCTCTGCAAGCACTGGGCTGTCAGGCTGTACTTGCATTTCTACAAACAGTCTGATACAACATTGCTCAGCCAGAACTGGGCTGTCTGGCTATACTAGCATTTCTACAAACAATCTGATACAACATTGCTCAGCTAGAACTGGGCTGTCAGGCTATACTAACATTTCTACAAGCAATCTGATACAACATTGCTCAGCTGGAACTGGGCTGTCAGACTATGCTAGCATTTCTATAAACAGTCTGATACAGCATTGCTCAGCTGGAACTGGGCTCTCAGGCTATACTAGCATTTCTGCAAACAGTCTGATACAATGTTGCTCTATGCCGTATGACCTATCATGTGTCGGTGTGCAGTAAAACCCCAAAATACAACATTGCTCAGCAAGAACTGGGCTGTCAGGCTTTACTAGCATTTCTACAAACATTCTGATACAACATTGCTCAGCAAGAACTGGTTTGTCAGGATATACTAGCATTTCTATTAACAGTCTGATACAACATTGCTCAGCTAGAACTGGGCTGTCAGGCTATACTAGCATTTCTACAAACAATCTGATACAACTTTGCTCAGAAAGAACTGGGCTGTCAGGCTCAAATTTGGCATTTCTACTGTCCGATACAGCATTGCTCAGCAAGAACTGGGCTGTCAGGCTTAACTTGCATTTCTACAAACAGACTGATACAAACATTGATCAGCTGGAACTGGGCTGTCAGGCTATACTTGCATTTCTACAAACAGTCTAATACAGCATTGCTCTGCAAGCACTGGACTGTCAGGCTGTACTTGCATTTCTACAAACAGTCTGATATAACATTGTTCTGCAGGAACAGGGCTGTCAGGCTCAATATTAGCATTTCTACTGTCTGACACAACATTGCTCAGCTGGAACTGGGCTGTCAGGCTATACTAGCATTTCTACAAACAGTCTGATACAGCATTGCTTTGCAAGCACTGGGCTGTCAGGCTGTACTTGCATTTCTACAAACAGTCTGATACAACATTGCTCAGCTGGAACTGGGCTGTCAGGCTATACTAGCATTTCTACAAACAGTCTGATACAACATTGCTTTGCAAGCACTGGGCTGTCAGGCTGTACTTGCATTTCTACAAACATTCTGATACAACATTGCTCAGCTGGAACTGGGCTGTCAGGCTCTATATTAGCATTCCTACAAACATCTGATACAACATTGCTCATCTGGAACTGGGCTGTCAGGCTCTATACCAGCATTTCTACAAACAGTCTGATACAACATTGCTCTGCAAGCACTAGGCTGTCAGGCTGTACTAGCATTTCTATAAACAGTCTAATACAACATTGCTCAGCTGGAACTGGGCTGTCAGGCTATACTAGCATTTCTATAAACATTCTGATACAACATTGCTCAGCTGGAACTGGGCTGTCAGGCTCTATACCAGCATTTCTATAAACAGTCTGATACAACATTGCTCAGCTGGAACTGGGCTGTCAGGCTCTATACCAGCATTTCTATAAACAGTCTGATACAACATTGCTCTACAAGCACTGGGCTTTGAGGCTGCTGTATACTAGCATTTCTACAAATACAGTCGGATAAAAGCATTGGGTACAAGCGATTCTATATAATTGCAAGAGAGAGGCTGTCAAGTATTATTATAAGGTGTTCTGCATACACTGTTTGATATTATAACCTGCTTTGATGGTAGTTATGTTAGAGATGATTGTATTTCCCCCCACCTTGTCATAATAAATCATCAGTAAACCTTGCAGGTGCCCAGGAATGAACTGGGAAACCCCAATGGAAACAAATCAATCATCTTATCAATTAACTGTGATGTATAACTTTGCTCTGCCAGACATTCAGGTTCTATGATATTTATTAAACTTGCTTAAAATGAAAAGAGTTTTGTTTTCAAACATGAATGTTAATATGCAGTCAAATAGCACCACAACAGTTACTCTTTCTTCAAAGATATTATATATGAGAAATAGAAGCTTTTGAAATAGGAAAAAAAAGTTTACATTTCTAAATGTAAGTTATGGCCACATTTGACCTACCTATTTGATTTGAACTATTCCTGCACAAGGATGTAATCAGACATCCTTTGGGGTCTTAATAATAACATGCATTCCACTGTCAGTAATTTGCATACACAATTTGTTCAATCTTCTTATTTTTGTTTCATATTAAATGGCTTTTACTTTAATTTTGCTTCATAAATATTTATATTCAGTCATTTTTTGGTGGTTTGTTTATTACCTTTGCAAAATGCATTGATACAAGTTTCATTAATGATGGTTATTGCAACTTTCTAGTCGAATAAAATCTAAGTTATTTCTTCTTAAAACATTCATATTTTATGGTAATTAGTCTGTTTATACAAATAAGAAACAAAGATTAAATTATGCAGATTTTATTTACTTAACCCTTTTTTGATATTCATCTTTAGGTAGAAAAAGCAGCTAAAAAAGCTTTTAGAATTGATAACTTTTTAACTTGTTAAGATATTGTGCTCTTGATGAGCTATTCTGATACCTCTTCGTCAGTCGTGCGTCTTGTGGCATGCGGCTTCATCAGTTGTCTAGTGAACATGCTAGAGGCTATATTTTTTATCCACTCTTCACCAAACCTGGTCAGAATGTTTGTCTACATGACATCTTGGGTGAATTTGTAACTGGATGAAATGAAATCTTGAATACGGTTGTAACTGTATCATGCAGGTTTAAAAAATAGGTCACTATATAAAATCTTAGAAAAACCTTATGAACCTTGATTTTTGGCCCAATCTTTACCAAACTTGACCAGAATGTTTGTCTGCAAGAAATATTAAACAAGTTTGTAACTGCATCATGTGGAGTCAAAAAGTAGGTCACTAGATCAAATCTTAGAAAAAACCCTGTAAACATGCTAGAGGGCATATTTATGGTCCAATCTTTGTGAAACTTGACCAGAATGTTTGTCAGCAAGAACATTTGAATGAGTTCATAACTGCATCACATGGGTTTAAAATGTAGGTCACTAGGTAAAATCTTTGCAAAAACATTGTTTGTCTTTAGATGTCACATTATGGCCCAATCTTCACCAAAGATTTCAACAGTAAATAACTCTTAATCAATTGATGCCTAATGTAAGCCTGCTTATAGTCTGTGTCTTCAGCTGAGTGATTATATGACATCATGGCCCTCTTGTTTCTTGATTTGGTTACTTTCCAATTTTTAAAAAAAATAACTTATATACATTTTATGTCCTGCTGGCGTGCACCCATAAAATAGTCAATTTCACTTTTGTCGCCAAGCTCTATGAATTGATGAAATATTTGTTCAGGTCTGTGCATTCTGCATTAGGCATATGTCTACATTTCTTTGTAAGTGTGAAAGTGATAGAGGACAGTGTGTTATAAGAATCATGACAATCATAAGGTGTCATGGCTCGCTGCACATCACTTAGTACATTCACTCCATCACACATCTCACGCTGGTAGTAGTTCATTATGCTACATTAACCACTGTTGGCTTGATAAGAATGTAATACTAATGACATGCTTGTGTACATTGAAATCATGGTAAATTAAAAAGAAAATATTTCACACAATTTTAATGTAATAAATTCAAAACAATGTTATTTATTTTTTTAATTACAACATTCGTTGGATATCTAGTAACCAGTGAAGAATGCAAACATGTGCTTTATAGTCAGGAGTTATATTAATAGCAACAAATACATGCATCACTACAATTTTCATGTATTGAATTATCCACAGAATTCAAATTCAAAACTCGACCGTTATATATGTCCAGTCCTTATAAAACGACATTTGTAACGCTCAGTACTATTTTCTATGTAATCTGCTCACAGTTTCCTGATGTAACTAACAGAGTGTTATGGAAGAGGTCCAGATCAGATAGTTCCTAGTAGGAGATGGCTGTCCTGGACACAGTTTTCTGATGTAACTAACAGAGAGTTATGGTAGAAGTCCTGATTAGATAGCTCCTAGTAGGAGATGGCTGTTCTGGACACAGTTTCCTGATGTAACTAACAGAGCCTTATGGTAGCAGTCCTGATCAGATTGTTCCTAGTAGGAGATGGCTGTTCTGGACAGAGTTTCCTGATGTAACTAACAGAGTGTTATGGTAGCAGTCCTGATTAGATAGTTCCTAGTAGGAGATGGCTGTTCTGGACAGAGTCTATATGCCTAAACCTGATCAGTTGAACATTACGATGGCATCCGTCAGTTTGCCTATATTAATTGATCGGAACCAATATCTTACCACTGGTTTGGGGAATTTGGTCATACTTTTTGCATAAACCCATACTTTAGTCATTGTAAAGATGATTTTAAAAACTAACTTTATTGTTAGATCCTACTGATTGCAAAAAAACCCCAAAAACTTTAAATGTTTAGTCATTCCAGCTCAATAAAAAGCATGCTAGCGATCAATGCTGAAAATAGATATCAATGGCAGAATGGATTACCCTGATGACTATAAAAGTAAGTGGTCACATGGTTTTCTAAGTTTAAAAATAGCTATCTCTACAGCAACACTCTGATAGGAAACACCTGTTTGCAATGACGAGTGGGGCATGATCCTTGACTGTTCACACAGAACTTTGGCATAAATGAACAGCATTTTGCAGTACCTTTTCAGGTACTAATGACTTATGTGGTTATTTGAGAAACATTCTTTGTACCAAACTGTTGGATACCACCTTAAAAAGCTGTCTCAGACTTTTTGAACAGCTTATTTAAACTTTTAACTTTTGCTCTATTTTATGTTGCAGTATTTTATGTCTCATTAAAAAGGCTTTTTTTTATTAGTGAAAGTATTTCCAAGAATTGTTTCTTATCAAGCTTGAAATGCTTTACCTGTACATATGTACCAGTAAAAGTGTCCAATTAGTTCTTACCCTGTTGATCAGGCTTAGGCAAATGGTGTAGAATTGTTGTCAATCTTGATCAGAAATGCTGTATTTGTTCTCAGAAAGTCTAGTTTTCTTATTTATCACCCTTATCTTGCACAAACATCCAAAATTGAGATCAGAAAATCCAGAACTGGTTTAATTTAACCGATTTATCAAATTGCATTATGTGTAAATTTATGAGAGAGGGTTTAATAAATATGCAAATAAATATGTATTTCTTAAGAAAAAAGAATTTGATGATGTTTTATAAAAAATAAAAATAAAATCCCTTAAAAGCCTCTTCTTGTTAAACCAGATGTTGATCATTACATATAATAATTGTGTGTCTAGACAAATTCAGGGTTGATCGTGTTTGTCCAGAGGAATAGGTTCAAGTTTGATTTCACTTTTCTTTTAGTCAATTATTTGGAAATTGCCAGTTATAATAGATGATTTTTTTCTCACAAGGTTGTATGCCATTTGGGAATCTTTTGGAGGATTTTTGTGAACTTGTTTTGGTACCTATTTTTGTACTTAACTACAGAAATCTTACAGAAATCTTAATAAACTGAGAGAAAATAATTATATAGCTCTAAGGGAAGTAAATATTATTTTCATAACAAAAAGATTTTGGTTTTTGCCCTTTTTAACAAGTTGAATTCTTCCCAGTTTTTCCTTGAAAAAAAAAAATCCTTAAAAATTCCTTATGTCATCTATATAGTCTTGTATTGATTATGTTGGATGTCTGTTACATCCCACATCTCAATTATGGTCAGGTCATATTGGCACGCTTATTATTAGTTGTGACTCTTAACATACATGGATATCTTGGTAGAACCACCTGTTCTATATGTCAACACATCTCAGTTCAGCTTGTCATGTTAAAACTTGTACGCTGTCCCTAATTTTAATGATTATAGACAATTAATAGACAGATTTATCAAAAGTATTGGAAAGAAACATAGTAAGTGTTGAAAATATTTAAATGCTAACATTTATTATCCAGGGCAAGTTAATAAAAATTACAGATTACATTTGATTTATGATCCCTTCATACAATCAACATTTAAACCAATTTTAACTCTTAGCCTGCTATTTGTGTATTTATAAAGCTAAGGAAAGCTGGGAGCTGTCAGATCTAGATGTACATTATTATTTGCTGCTCAGTCTCTGTTTATAAGTTTATCAACGCTGCCTTGTAACATTAAAATAACTAAGCTAAAATCTCTGAGAGTTTTGGATGGGCTTTTACACAATGTTGCAAGCTAAGAGTAAAAGTATCAAACATTCTAAATAGAGAAAGTACCTAGAGAATATTTAGAACTCTACTAGATGAAAGTTTCCATCAATATCACCAATGTCTTGCTGAGTTGCATTACATGGAGGCAGTGAGATAGCCTCTATGTGTCAACTGCACAGATAAATCAACGTTTATAGTCACCCACAATTAACTCTTAGCCTGCTATTTGCACATTTATAAGGTTTAGGCAAATAGTGTAGAACCCTGCTGTGAGCTGTCTCATCAGGATCTGCACTATTTACTGCTCAGTCTCTGGTTATAAGTATGTCAACCCTGGCATGTAACATATATAATATTAAAGCAAAAAAAAACCCCAAAACTGAGAATTTAGCATGGGTTTTTAGGCAAATGTAGCAAGCTAAGGGATAAAGCACTAGGAAATGAGACCTTATCAACATTGACAGATCTGTCCAAACAAACTTTAAGGATGAAAATTGGCCAACTTTCCTTTCAAAAGTTCACAGTTTCTCAAATTCCAATATAAAAAGGTTGATATATTTTAAGAGAGGCTATAATGTTCAAGAAGTAACATGATTATGCTGATGATTCATTGAAGAGCTAGCAGTTAAACACATTTAATTTCTATTTAGAAATTAACTTTTCATTGATTTTCTTGTTTCTCATTTCTTGTAACTTAAACTGCCAATCTTCAGTGTTCAATTAGGAATTTTTTTTAGAAAAACAGCAACTTGCTTTGCAGTGACTAATAATTCACCCTTGAATCAAATGTTAAAGCTGTCCTTGGTAACAACCAAATTTAAAATGACACATATACAAAATGATAGTCTTCTCATTGGTGTAGATGGTGCCTGCTTAACCTCTATCCAGCTTAAGTTGTAAATATCCACTCATTATTGTAAGAAATGTTCTAAAAACAACATGCTAAGTGACTAGTCTTATGGCTACTAAATCTGTTGTAAATATTGCAGATCCTGGTCAGACAGCTCCCGACAGGAGCTATCTCATCTGGATCCACACTGTATAATGCCTGAAAAACACATTCTTGGCAGACTAAATGTAACATAGGGAGAAAAATGTGCAGCCAGTCCGGGACTCGAATTCATGAATTTCAAGTTTCCCGGGGTGTATGTAGCCGGGTTATAGGAAGAGAATGTGTAAGCGGTCTGGTTAGCTCAGTTGGTAGAGCAATCGCCCTGTTAGCTAAGGGTCCCGGGTTCGAGTCCCGGACAGGCTGCACATTTTTCTCCCGATGTTACATAAATAAATTCCACAGGGAATGATCTTCTGTTATGAATGCCTCATCAGATTCCAATGTTTGTCATGTGTTCACAGCTCTGTTCACAAGACATGCAGTAATTTAATGACAAATTTTACCACACCACATTCTCATGTAAATATTTAAATTTTTTGATTTTGCTTGACTTTAAATTCAGGATTTATAATTGTTTTTGTTTTATTTTTGAAGTATGTGTACATCACATAGACACAATTGTGGTCATCGAAATAAAGCATAGATATTTTAGTTGGAAGATGACCTAACACTGGACAGAACCCATATTGCTGGTAAACTAAAATACCTACTTCCTTCACTGGACAGTTTTTACCCTTACATGGAGTCTGAGGATCTTTATTAAAGAATCTAGCTTTAATTAGAAGTTCAACAACAAAGGACATATTTAAAATATCTTAACCATTATGACACTAGTTATTCCGTGATAAGTCAATCTCATTAAAATCACATCCTAACTTTCGCTTCAATACTTTCTGCTGGTTAGGATCTGATGAAATTGCATTAAGTGTCACCTTAATTTGACCTTTGATTAGCTAATTAAAAATCGTCGGCTGCAAAATGTTAGGGTATAACTTCATGAACATTCGCCAGATTACGGCTATTTATGGAAATTCATATTGAGCGACAATGTCCAAGGTATTCTGATTAAAGGTGCGTCACATTTTCAAGATGTCAGCCCCCATTGACAATTGCGATCCAGTAAAAAAAAAACGCCAAAGAAATTACATTCGTTAGTTGATCGGTGCTGTTTTTGCGGGATGTCATTTCTCCAGGTTCTGATAACAGGTAGTGGGGGCAAACACACTCAAAAACAGTTCAAACAAAAACTTAGAATCAATGAAGAACGCCTTCAGAATATGAAAAAGGTAGTGAAGTGTTTGTCGCTGTCTGACAACGATACCGTGATGTCATCGGCTCATTAATATTTATAACTTTAAGGTCACTTCGAGGCGACCTTTATCGGAATGTTATCAGATCCTAACCAGCGGAAAGTAATGAAGCGAAAGTTAGGATGTGATTTTAATGAGATTGGTGATAGATAAGTACAACTCATTGTCAAACAGAAAATATATGAAAACAATACTAGTGTTAATAAAATAATAAATAACAATAAATTATTATAAATAAGTAGTAATAATGTTAACAAGAACATGGGAAACATTGTGAAAGGTACAATGTACAACTACCATTTTTTGACATTATGATTGCCTATATCTGCTTTTAATGTACATGTAGATATTGAGACAAGTCTATAATTGCCTTAGATGACACGTTGATGCAAGTTGCATACAGCTAAAAGTATTGACACAAATAGTATTGCTTTTTTATATTTGGGTTATTTTTCTTTATTACTGAAAAAATGGCACATGTTTAATATATATTACAAGTTTCATTAAAATGTTCCTGAACATATTCTTATTTGAAATTGAATTGGATGAAAAAACTTCAATTTGTCCTTGTTAATTTTAGGGTTACTTGTTGTGCTTAATTAACTCAATAGCAGTATTGAAACCTTTGAGTAGTTTTCCAAGTTTCAATGCCAACAACTTGTCTTGCATTCCTAATGTAATTACTTCAGTCCATCACAAAGGAAGCTTTCAGAATACAATTTATAAACCCTTTGTTGTAGAACACAAATTAATGAGACAAAAAGTATAGAGCAAGAACTCCCTACTGGAAGCTGTATGATCAGAATCTACATTATAAAGAAATATTTGTCATTAACAAATATAGTTAGTTAATGGTCATGCCAGTGTGTATGGAATAAAGCCTTGAACTTATGATGCAAATTCCATGTACTTTAGACATTGTTGAAGTACATGTGATCAAACTGAATCACAGCCGACAGAAACACTTGTCAGAAACATAACATGGTCTACCACAGTCATTTACTCATTTTAATGCTCTGGTGACAAATGGTAATCTATTTTCTTATCAAACAAGCCAAGCATGTGATGTATCTGTACTTATCTACTATCCTATCAGAGACAATGTTGTAAAATATCAAAGGGCATCCAATAAAATTCGTGATCTGATACACAACAACGGACATGTGCTGAGTATATTGACTTTTTAGCCAGGGGAAAAAAATGTGGTCAGACAATTGAAGTTCAAAGTTATATATCATATGCTGCACCATGTTTATTGCATACAGGGGCGTGCCTGCCGTTACGCACTTACGCACGTGCGTACAGTGGCTTCCAGAAATTGAAAAAATAAAAACGCCAAAAAGCGAATAAAAATCGTCGCCTACCCCGGGTTAGGCACTACCTGTAAGATCTAGTGGTTTTCATCATTCATAATTACAAATGTCTAACTTACACCCATCATTTATTTGTTTGACTATATTCATATATAGTCTTAATTTTACTACTATTACTTGTTTTCAGGAAAAAATGTTTTGTATACGTTTTGAAGCGAGACACCTGAAAAAGTATGACATAGTTTCTATTTCAAATGATAGTTATTGGCAAATTTTTATGTTTAAAAACGCCCCAGAATGCACCTATGGCATTATGTAGTAAAAAATTTTTCCGGGAGAGCATGCCGGTCCCCCCTAGCAGGAGTGCGTATACACAAAAGTCGTCTAGGCACGCCCCTGGCATACTGTCTAAATGTCTTAACTATTTAATTTTATAATGAAACAAAACTTGTATAAAATTCATTTAAAGAATATGTAACAAATGGCAATATTAAAATATCAGTGCACCACAGCAGGCAGTTGAGAATAAAACATGCTTAACCCACACAGTTCTAGTTGCCAAAATTGTTGCCTTACATACATGGTATGAAGTTGGGGTTGTACAAAGTCTGTAACAATTAAAATCCACTTATTGATTTGTGCTAAAAAGTTGTCCAGAACCAGCCTGAGTAGTTAAGAATGACCTGATAAAGTTTAACAACAGAACATTGACATATTTCAAATGCATATCATAAAGTGTGATGAGCTTCATTCCAGACACCAATAAACAGTCTACTTTTTTCACTCTCTGGCCTGGGATAAAGCATTATCTTCCAGATCTACATTTTTCCTTAAATCATAGTAATATTTATGTTTAGCTAAGACAGAAATAGACATTAAAATTGTAATTTTTATAAAATATTATGTAAAGCAGTGTTAACAAAGTTCTGCTGCATGCTTAAGGATCAAATTTACCATAAAAACAATTAACAGCATACATTTACTTTCCATTTGCATGATGTCTTAATTTCTTGATAAAGAGTGTATAGGAAGTATATTTATTATTAAATGCACAGTCAATAAATGACTTTTTTGAACCTACAAACCCTCTTGAAACAACAAAGCAAAGTTCAACAATTTAAAGTGTGCTATTAATCATACAATTATAATATCTGTTGTTTTTTTTCAAATTTATACAACAACTTTATGCAAAAAAGCTAGTTTTGTTGAATTAACATTAAAACAGTATACTCTTATTCATGATTATACATGCTTCCTTTTCAAGGTATAGAAAGACTGCCATATTTCCAAAGTGAGAAAGATCGAACAATTGAATTAATGAAGCATGTGAATGTGATACATACAGCGGCTCGTTAGCGATATGTCCGCTGTAAATAGAACAGAATGTTAGGGTCTCATAGAGTCGTATCATTTACATAATCTGTAGACAGTCACAAAGGAAATGGAAATTCACCTCTATGATCAGGATGGAGTTACTTTATGGAGTACTCACCAGTAGATCTAACTGTGAATAGAGACAGAAAAAATGTCAATCCTGTCATTGTTGAGAAAAATCATCTGTCTACAGGTCACAACCTTATAGCTTATAGAACTGAACTGAAAATATTTATCTGGTGAATAATGACCTATATTGTTTATAGACATGTCAGGTCTGTTTATATCTGTAAAATAAATATTTGGAAATAGAAAAAACATGGATAAGTTGTAGTTTAGAATAACTAAAATGCATTTTCCATTTAATTATTGTAGAAAGCTTAGTTCCATAAGTTTTCTTTTGAAAGAGAAATAACTGGTATAAAAATAGAAGAACCAAAATACACATGGCAATTGGAAATGTTGGCAATATATTTTTATTACACAAACATACAAATTTGATGTTTTATTATGGTAGAATGTGTCTTGTACATTTTAACAAAAAGAACATGTTCTGGTTATACTTGATACTTTAAAAAAACTAATTTATGTTTTTAAAACTTAATATGAGCAGAAACTTTAATCCAAGACAAATATTATTTTTGCAGTCTTGCTTTTCAACACTCTTTATTCTGCTGAAAATCTAAGAAACATTGTTTATTGTATTTCATTGATCCATAGCTATCAATTAATCGCTAATCACTTCAATAAGCCATTGGTTTTCCTTTTCTTGTGCTTAAAACCTTGGTGATGCCTATAATTAAATTTCTGGCACCATTGTGTGACGCTAATGATGCTATAAGATGTATTCAGACTTGACCATTAGGCCTCCATCTCCACAATAACCTTGGTGACAGGAACCATTTCCCAGCAGCTCCTGGGTCAGTAATGGCCCAGATCACACTATAGGCAGGCAGACATCCCACTCTGAGTGTGACCAACTGTATGGAGACATGGCAGGGTCAACTGATCAAATGTATTGGGTTATAACCCATATCATGATACAATAGTCCATGACCAAAACTAAATATTGACTTATTTGATAGAAGATTTTGCATTTTAGGCACTATCATTTATGGATAAAGACTTAGAAACAATGAGTGTAGATTCTGCTTAGACAGCTGCTTGAGGGAGATGGCTGATCAGAATTTAAACTATTTGCTAAAAGCTGTATCAGTTTGAGACTAGCTGGTTAAGTTTAAATGGAATTAAATTGTATTCTATTTATTATGAATATGCTCCAGTACAAAAATACTTCATGTGATTTAATTTTACATTACTTAACCCTGTCATTCATATATTGCAAGTTTTGATATCAGAGGTTTGATGTGAAGGCCCAGATTTGAATTTACATTGACTGGCCAAAATGTTGTACATGAACCCAAGCACAAACTTCATTTATAGTCCACAACAACAATCAGATACCTTGTATATTTTTACTCCTTTTTTTATTTTACTCCTTCTGTATTGGGGAATGTTGAAGATTGAAGCGGCTTTACTCTTGGTCTGACTGCTGCACCATACTTTAAAAAAAAAAAAAAAGTACTGTGGTTGACAATCTAGTATTGGCTCATTTACCTATAATGGCTAGATGTCACTGTTAATGTTGCAGCTTTCAAACAAGATCTAATTTGCTTACTCATTACAAATTTATCACTTAGCAGCTAACAGTGTATTTACAGATTATTTAATATGTTTTGTTACATATGCAAGTAATTATTTAAAATAAATATTATTTGCTCTGTCATGGTTCTGCCACATGTCTTTCATATCAAGTAAATTCGGAAAAAGGCAATATGCAAATTTGTGATTTTTTTTAAGGTTAGCTTATAATATCAATAAAGAAATAGTGTATCAGCATATTTAAGCATATCAGTTTATACATTATTTTTATATAATTACTGAATGGTAAATTCTAAGCACATTTTAAATCAGCATGTAGCTTAACAGTGAAGCATCTCAGTTACTCAGATCCAGTCTTTATTGATTTAAATAGTGGTATTTCAAGAAATTGGTAAATCCTCAACCTATCTTCATTGGAGATGATTTTTCTTTTATCAAAAACATAAATCTTATCGATCAACTTTTTATGTTTTCCCTTAAACAGTTCCAGGCAGTTCAGTTGGAATAATTTTGTTGGTTTATTTAGAATGGCTAGAAGGGGAAAGTTATATCACTTTTATTACAATTATTTATATTCGATCACTGAAAATATCAGTAAATTACTATCAAAACCAGACAAGTATCTTATGCCTTTGTCTGTTTCTTGGCAGCGTTTTACAATTGAACCAATAAATTGAGTTGTAATTGAAAATTGATTTTATGCTCTGGTTATGTCCTTTTCAATGCTTTTCAATTATGTTGTCTCAATTGATTGATGTTGTGGTCAAAGGCACATTGGTCTCCCTCTGGTCTCAAAATGAATTGTACGTGATCAGTGACATACTGTTACATAGCCCCGACACTGCTATATTGGTTTATTATTTATATGTCATATCAATTATAAACGACTACATGCAAATGGAACTGAACACATTGCTAGAGACTTAAAACAAATAATGCATATGTAGATCAGACAGCTCCCAGCAGGTGCTGGCTGATCAGGATCTACACTTTTTGCATTAGCTCGATAAATTTGTGCTTATTGGGCTAAGAGCCACTACTCTCGGTCCACTAGGTGCCCATCTCTCTCATTAACATGGTCTATGACAAGTTCCTATTCAGCAGGGCTCTAACCATATTGTAGAAGCTTATTGGCAAGATCTTTGAACCCTTCCAACAATGACAGTGCTTTCAGATGGGAAACCTCCAGGGGTGAAAGCAACGCTGTTAATGGAACAACCTTAAGAAAATAGATTGAAAACACATGGTAATCGGGGCAAGGACTTCAAGGAAGAATTCCCAAGTCAGGCATTGAAATTGCAGAGGAATCATTCACAAGTAGCATGTTTTATTTAATTAAATGTATCACAAACATGAAGATTTGCCTTTTAAAAATGTATATTAATAAATATTGTTGTGCTAGTTCTTAAACAGAGCCAAGTAGAGTTGAAAGTGTACCCATTCAGCTGTGTTTTAGTGATGAGTTTCACTGCCATATGAATTGGTTTGTTGTTACTGGTGCATTTTCACTGCTACATTTTGTAAATTTGAATACTCATTCAGAAATATCTCCTTACATCTGATGGCATAGTTTTCTAGTGATGTTATTTTAGATTAAGCAACAAAATATGAAGATCTTGATCATATCGCTCCAAGCAGGAGTGTTCCGATTATACACACTACGAGGGGCATTTATAAAGTATTAATCAGTGTGGCTCTTTAGTCGTATATGTAATATTTCTGCAGAAATTGTTAGACCAACCCTTCGAAGTATTCCCCTTTGACTTGGATGCACTTTTCCAAGCGATGAATCCAATCGGAAAATGCTTTTCGGTAGCTCTCTTTAGGTATAGTGTTTAGACACTTGAAAAGCGCGCTGCCGACGGCGTGCGGAGATTCAAAACATCGACCTCTCATGTAGTCTTGATATAAGGATTCAACCAAAAATCGCACGGAGCAAGGTCAGGGCTATATGCAGGGTGTGGTAAAGTGTCAATGCTGTTGTTGCTAAGATACGACTTTACCACCACTGACTTGTGGGCAGGTGCGTTATCATGAAGGAGCTTGATTTTGCGTACGCCGGTACGGGCACGGGCTGCAGTATAGTGGCTTACAACAGCAGAAAGAACCGAATCTCGGTAAAATATTCCAGTAACACTCCTGCCTGCTGGTATAGGAATTTGAGCCACCATTCCCTGGCAATCAAAAAATAATGCATAGATAATGCGTTTTGAGGTGTTAGCTCTACGGGCAACTTGGAGCCGTTCGTCATTTTCACCGACCTACACCTTATTTTTTTCTTTACTGTCAGGCTCATAAAAATATACCCATGTTTCATCGCCAGTCACAATTTCATTCATGCGGTTTTGGTCAGCATTCTTGTATATATCAAGCAGCTGTGACTGCAATTCGCACGCGCTCCCGTTTTTGGTCCTCATTGAGAAGGTGGGGTACCGGTATCCACCTGGCGCAAACCTAGCGTAGCTTTAACACGCGAGTCAATATTTGAAAAAACGATGACGAATTAATGCCCCATAAATTACTTATCTCCTCCACTGTACATCGGGCATCATCTTCCATCCGCTTTTTAACAGTAATATTTCCGTGAGTCATTGTTGTAACTGGACGGCCAGGACGGGCCTCATCTTTTATCGCCTCTACCGGAGGTAAATAGACGGACCCATCTTCTAACTGTGGCATACGATAGGGCACTGTCTCCATAAACCTTGTCTAAGTCTGATTTAATATCAGGTGCAGCAACTCCAAGCAATGCGCATATTTTACAATGCGCTCTTTGCTCATCTTGAGAATTGTTCTCTTTATCTGCCATTTTTTACTGCAGTGTACCTGACCGTAGTCAATTCAAGTGAACATTGCACTCACTGTGTAGGTTTTTTCCGGTTTCCTCAGTGCACGTAACTGTAGAGGAGCGTCTAATCTTTCCATACATGTATAACATGTACCAATTACGCTCGGGATTAACGTTAAAAAATTGCACTGATTAATACTTTATAAATGCCCCTCGTATTTGCATAAACCTAATGGTGAGCAGGCTAAGAGTTGGTTAATCACCTCTGTACAAGGTGACCATATCCAGAATGATCAAAGAACTCATTCATGCAGAAATATGGTCCATGTAATTTAAATTGAATTTGTTAAGTACATATGGAACTAATTATGAAACTGGCTGTGCAATAAGGTGTTATGTGTGCCAATGGTAAACACAAGTTGATGGCATTTTGGTCTGGCTTGGCAGTCAGGAAATTGAACTAGGATTGATTTTTTTTCTTGGAATTTGTTTAATCTTCTTGTATTTCATAGAAGCTTTGGTAAATGCGACATTTTTTCCTTCTTTTACACACTTTTCCTTTGATAAAAGTATTTTTCTGTTGGGACTTGAATCATTCTAGTTTCTTTGAAAGCAGTAGGTGGCAGTTCTGATTACTTGCAGACTTCTGGGATCTGAAATTGTCACATTCACAGAAGGTGAAGAAATTATGCTAAGGGACATGAATATCTTTCCTCTATTGTAAAGATTGTGATCGTAGCTGATATTTGAACGGTCTTGTTTTGCTAATCAACTTTTAAAGGTGGTAACCAACAGTGTGCCTATATTAGTCTAAGAAATGACAACTACATGTATGAACACTACCTCAAATATAAGACAGTACAATCTATGCACAATAATTATCTCTAAATGATAGCTTTTTCAAATCTTACAATAAGCATGATGGGGATTTTTTGCTAAAAATAAATATTGATGCCAGAGGGGATTACCTGGGTGACAAATAATGTGATCTCAAAAAGAAAGTGGTCACATGTTCTTACTTTTACCTAGCTAAGTGTTCAGCCCGGCTCAGGTAGGAAATGCCTGTTTTTAATTACCAGTGGTTTGTTGACCTCACTTTTCACATAAATATAGGACATCAATAAACAGCAATTTGCTAGCTCATTTTAGGTAACAGTTATTTAGTTAGCTGCTTAATGAAGAAAATTTGGTCCATCCTGTCCTATACTACCTTTAAGATCAGTTTTATATCGAGCTGTAACCGTATTCAGACCATAGTATATGACTCTATTCCAGAACTTAATGGTCCTGAAAGAAAGACTCTAATTCACTATCAAGAGCATAACAGTCCCTATTTTTGCTCATTATTTGAAATAATAGGATCATGACAAATAATTTTTGGTTGTGTCAGCTTTCTTAACTTACAGTCCATAATAATATTGTCTTCTTTAATTGCTGATTTAACTATGATTTACCGGTACGATCTAAAGACACACTTAATTCTAAATGCCAGTTGTTAGCTGTTGATGACTGATAATGGAATGGATTCCACAAGCTGGGACAGGAGACCGATTCAAATGCTTTGATTTGAAATTTGTTTTAAGTGCTTATACATGTTCTTGATTTTAAATGCTGAAACTTAAAATGGATTCCCATTATGGTGAATTGAAATTGATTTCAAGTGCTGTGATGGAAGATTGATTATAATTTTAAATTAAAATTAATTCTAGTGCTTAATACTGATTTTAAGTGCATATACTTGATTCTAAGTACTTGAAATTTGTTCCAATCGCTGTGACTTAAAATTGATTTCAAAACAGTTTGCCTTGTAAAGCTCATTTAATATATGTGTACCTTTTCTCAAATCATAGTTTCAGTCCAAACATTTCAAACACACAGTTGTAAAATATTAGGTTATAATAAAAAGAAAACTTTATAAGATTTTTATCATTTAATTGTCCAGATTTTGTTTTGACTAAGTTTTTTTCGTAGATTTCTATACACATGCAAGAGAGATATCTATGTCATTGACTACAGCTTAATCATAGTGACACAAGATTCTGGTGAGTGATACAATTATCACATGACCATTGGTATCTCTATAGGGTATAAAAGCTGTCAGATGCCTTTTGTTCTCAATGCCCATAATGGAGAAATGATTGTGCACATTGATTGATGGAGTCTTGCCTTCTCTCATGGAAAATATTTTGCCTAGAAAGATTATTGTAAAAACTCTGTGCTTATAGAACCTGCTAAACTTTCCTGTGGCTTTGTTCGTTGGATCCATCTTTCTTAGAAGACAATAAGGTATCGTACAGCAACTTGGTCTGTCAGGTGGGCTTGTGTCCTCATTGTTTTAGTTGAAGTACTGTAAAAAAGTTCAAAAATGACCTCTTAGCTTTTTAGACTTTTGAGAGTACAAACAATATCCATTTGTTGCCATTTATTAATAGAAATGTGACATTTTTAAAGTGTTGTACAAAGATTAATAGGTGCCCAAAAGTTGTCAATCATTTTTGCTTTGAAAACTCAATTAATTGAATCAGGATAAGCAATTTATGATAAAAAATTAAGTGAAATAGTTTGTCCTAAATGCATTCAGCGCTCATAACATAATTTGTCATCCTTGTCCAGCCATGATTTGATACACTTAATAAGTCTATTGTTGCATTTTCGTTAACTATCATCCTGCTTCATTTTGTTAATAACAATACCAATTTAATACTAAGAAATATATTCCTATGACTGCTCGCAAAGGTTTTAGGAGGCATCAATTGAGACTGCAGCAAATAAGACAGATCTAGAGACTGCAGCACAAACTATAAATCTTGAGACTCTGCAGCAGATAGTACAGTTTTTGAGATCTGCAGCAGACAGAACAGGTCCTTAGACTATGCAGCAAAATAGTACAGATATTGATCAGCTTTTTTTTAGCAGGAGTAAACATCTTGATACAAATTCACTGCATTCATGGTAAGCAGGCCAAACTTCATCAAACTTGATCAGCATGTTTGTCTGCATGAAATCTTGGATGAGTTCATTATTGGGTCACCTGAGGTCAAAAAGTAGGTCACTAGGTCACATCTTTGAAAAAGCTTGTGAACACACTAGAGGCCACATTTATAGGCCAAACTTCATCAAACTTGATCAGAATGTTTGTCTGCATGAAAGCTTGGATGAGTTCATTATTGGGTCACGTGGGGTCAAAAAGTAGGTCACTAGGTAAAATCTCAGAATAAGCTTGTGAACACAATAGAGGCCACATTTATAAGCCAATCTTCACCAAACTTGATCAGAAAGTTTGCCTGCATGAAATCTTGGATAAGTTCATTATTAGGTCACATGGGGTCAAAAAGAAGGTCACTATGTCAAATCTAAGTAAAAGCTTGTGAACATACTAGAGGCCCCATTTAGGGCCCAATCTTCGCCAAACTTGGCCAGCATGTTTGTCAGTATGAAATCTTACATATGTTTTGAAGTGTCATCTGGATTCATTAGGTTATTTGGTAAAATTCTAAAAAATGTTATTAACCCAGTGGCCACACTAATGGTCCAGTCTACATCAAAGATTTCTAAAGTAAATAACTCTTAATTACTTGATGCTAGATTTGAGCCTACTAAAAGCCTGTGTCCTCAGGTGAGCGATTAAGGGCCATCATAGCCCTCTTGTTGTAAGGATATTCTTTTTTATCCAGTCAGGTAGTACCTTGTGGGTGAAGTTTTTTTATTTCTTCAGAAAGCATGTAGCTTTATTATGAACTTGGGATGTTGGTAGTAGAACTTTGTTTTCTAAAGTTATCAGTCATGTAGGGTATTGAAAACTGCAAAGCAATCAGTTTCCAGCTGTTTATTTAGCTTGTTATATCACCACAGAAATTGGCGAATAAAACTGTGAAATTGCTGTGCTGTTTTGATGATGAGCCAACCAGAGATGAAAAGACTGCCTATCCATCATTGTTTACTGGATGGGTTTTTTTCCATGTCAGGCTGATTTGCTTTTTTATGAGATAATTTGTTATACTCATTTCTTTGGGTCCCATTGAGGAAGCCTGAACAGAATGGCCCCATACATTGTAGCACATTAAAGATGGGTTTACAAGTCTGGCAATTGGTAAAGGCGGAATAGTCTGGCACCAACATGGACATAAAAGATAGGTTTATCATGATCTAGTGGAATAGCACTGTATGTGGAATATCAATTCCCAAAATTTCTTTGAGTTTTTTTCCTTATAAACATGTATAACAGTATTTTATAGCTCTCTCTATATATAATTATAGTAATTAGCAGTGACATTGTAACAACAGTGACCTTGTGACAAGGTCAAGGTCAGTAGACCAAAATGATTATATGCTAATTAAATTAAAGATGTTGATAATGATTCTGTGTTAAACATCATGAGAATATTCTAATCAATTTATGTGAGTTCTGAATTAGAAGTTCCATTAATTATTCACATGTTTTCATGCGGATAGAGTGTCATGCTGGTTACTGTGGTCTGACATTTTGAGGTTGTTGTATGTACATACTTGTGGTATACTCCTGCTCATTAAAACGTATCCAGTTTATTAGGACTGTTTTCATTTTATGTTTTAAATTTTAAGTGCAATAGAACTTCTTCAGTTCCCTGTTGTAACTTGACATAAATCATAAAAGGTGGTATTGGTATTATTTCCCTTGGATAGGGTTAAACTAGGACATACATACTACCAGAATGATGAATGTGTTTTTTAAGCGAACACTATTTTAATGTGCACAATTTTTATTTTTTGTAGATGTAATCTATAAGACATGATCTACATTTGATTGTCATTCAGAATACCACCTGCTCAACCATCACATTACATAGAAAGGGCTTTCTGTATAGTTTTTCTAGGCTTGCATGCTGGCTTCACTTTAAAACTCATGTTAAATGGTCATGTTGTAGCAACCTTACTACAAACTGATGGATGATCTATACTAAAGGTGGTGTTAGACACTGCTACACACAATATGACTTTACTCTATATTATGGTATATAACATGATATATAACATGATATATAACCAGTTTAAACTACTGGAGTCATCACTTTTCATCATTATTCACTACTGAATCCTGTTGCTTAAAAAGCAACATATAAAATACATAAACTTCAACAATGCAGTTCTTGAAAGTGTTGCTTATCATTTTTTTGCTTGATTTGAAAAAAACACATTCTGTTGTATTTCTTTACAAAGATAGAAGCAAACATATTGTAAAGTATTTATGGTGTTATTTGGCAACTATCACATAAGGGCACATTAAGAATCTTTTAACACGTCTTTTTATTATAACTTCTTGTTCACAGTATTTGTTTCTGGCACACACTCTATGTAGTCTGGAGTTCCTTCCCCTTTCACTACGTTATCGGGTCAGGCACAGGCTGAAAATGGCGACCGCCAATGTAAGTTTACAGACACATTTAGCGAAGCACGAGTTATAATTTATCGCTGTGCCATTCGAAAGATGTTTTTATTATGATCATAACTAAGTTCATATAAGCGATTACAATAAGTAATTTTAAATGGTACATTACCTGTTTCCAGAAATTTGTTAGTAGAATAGTGTCGATGTTTTTACAATAATGTCTTTACAATACTTAATTATAGAGTCTTAACTTCTTGGCGCACTTGCAAAGGTTATAACACCAAACATTACCGTGTTATTTTCCAATACAGCGGAGGCCGCCATTGTTAGCATCAGCCAGACGTACTATTGCGTAGGATAGTACGCTGGGAACCAGACTAACACTCTATGATACAACCTTTAAAGTCAACATTGATTTACTGTCCCAGGCACATACCATGTTTGTGAGCTATTAGTTGTGCAGTACAACTGTTGATGATGATTGTTTCTTGTCTAGCTTTCATGCTAATGGGGTGGCAACATCGCCACAATTTTGTTCTCACATGGTTTCAGATGGCTGCAACTTTGATAGGATCTATCAAATACTGGCTTTTGCAATCTGAACTACCCACATGATTCTGTCTTAATATATCACTACATATGTTGTCATGTGTACTTTCTCACATAGATAAAAATCCTCAGAAATTATCTAATTGAAAAATCAAGTATTTTTTGTGTTTGCATAACATATTCATCATTTTCATTGAATGTTATAAACTGCATTTACTAATAAACAGAAAAATAATGCTAGTGTTTTTGTTCATAGGTTATTATTAATTGCATCAAATGAGGAAGGTTATTGTTAGAATTCCGATGATACTTCTGATTATTTGTGACAAACCATTAATACATTGTGAAAGCTGTAATGATGATTATTTGGTGGGGATGCCGAACTTCAGCATCTGTTCTCATTATTTAACTGATATAGTCGTGATTACAATCAAGACTTAGAAAAGTATGCCTCATTCATAATGGTATTGGTTTATTAGTTTATGATGAGGAACCCGTTAAGACCTCATGATTCTATAATTGCAGATAGGACTCATTAAGGTGTTGATTAAACCATACCTTGTTACATTTGTAAATACCAATAAAAAATAGGTTATTTGCTAGCAACAGCATGAAACAGAAAACTAATTAAGTTCATATTACTCAAGACTCAGTTGCAAATAGTCTGACTCCATGGCCTTAAGTGTGTGGGTTTGAGTCCCAGTTTGGGCAAAAACTTTATTATGATGAAGTCTTCCAGCAGACCTTTATTGCATCAGTGGTTCTACCCAGATATTTGTCTGGGGTCTTCAGCCACCAATAAAAGCTGGATGCTGCTATGGGGCCTATTGAGAAATTACTGATACATCTTGGATTAGAAGAGAACTAGAGATATCTGTAAACTAAATTTTATACAGCAAGAAAGCTGTTCCTTATACATGTCACTACATGCAAGTTATTAACTTGCTGATGTCACTTTAGTGGTATGTCCTGCTGTTTGATTTCTTTCACTTTTCTCATTGCAAAGCATGCTGGCTACATGTTTGTTTTGTTCTCAGAGATTATATGTTACATATGTTATTTGCTTTCTGTTTGATATCAGTTTTACATATCTTACCATTTAATGAACACCTATAGTACAAATGTTCAATCTTTTAAGTACTCATGTCTATTGTTTTCATGCACATGTTTTACTGCATTGCAATACCTAGCACAGTCTGGACTTCTTGCCATGACATTGGCAATCTATATCAGACTCTGTGATTATTGTCAGTCAGCTTCCTTTGGCAAAGCTGCTTTAAGGAGTCATGTTCATGTTCATACATTTAAAAGAAAGCCACAATGCTTTCATGTTTTGTCATATTTTCAACATTATTGCCAAAATATTAATTATTATTGCTGCTCTGCCTTGATATCTAATTTTGTTCTTATGTGGATATTGTTATCATATCCCCTCCTGATGAATGGTCATAACTTGTTTATTTAGTGGCTCAACAAAGTTTTGCTGTAAGTAAGATGAAAAAATAACAATAATGTTTGACCTGCTGTGTCCAAGTCAGAGTCACTTTGAATTGGCAGGATTTGTTTCTTTGGAACAGGGATTTAAACTAAAATGAAGGATTAGAACAACTGCTATTTCAAATGGAACTTCATACTCAAAGGACAGCCTGAAATCATGTTTTTGTGTCGCCTGACTAGACGACATATAGGCTAATACTTTATCGGCGGCAGTCGGCGTCCTGGATTTCCTTGTCCGGAGTGTACATAACTTTGTCACCGTAGGTCCAAATGACTCTAAACTTGGTATGCATGTTTCTGGCAATGACTCAAAGTGCAGGGCAGAAAAACGGTAACTCTATCTTCTTTCGTTTTTTAGTTATTCCCCTTTGAGTGATTTTTATAGAGCATTTCTTGTCCGGAGCATAACTTTGTCACCATAGGTCCAAATAACTCCAAACTTGGTATACACTTTTCTTGCAATGACTTGAAGTGCAGTGCACAAGAACCCTAACTCTACCTTGTTCCATTTTTGAATTAAAGCCCTTGATTTTTTTAGAGCATTTCTTTCTGGAGCGTAATCATATCACCATATATTCAAATGACTAAATCCTTAGTACGCATGTTTCTTGCAATGACACAAAGGGCTGTACACAAGAACTGTAACTCTCCCTTGTCTCATTTTTGAATTATTCCCTTTTGATTTTTATAGAGCATTTCTTGTCCAGAACATAACTTTGTCATTGAAAGTTCAAATGACTCCATTCTTGGCTCTTTGTCTGGAGCATATTGTTGTCATTATAAGGTTGAATTGCTCGAAATCTGGTTTGCATGTTTCTTGGGATTACCCGCAATACACTGCACAAGATTAAGTGCGCTTTTATTATTCCTCTTCGAAACAGAAGTGCTGTGAATTTGAAGGAAAAAATTTCCTTCATTTTGATTACTTTTTAAATATTTTTTTGCATAAAAGCAGTGTTAAGTATGCTTTGCCACAACATTGCTCATTTTTGTCCCATTAATGTTGTTAAATTATTCCCCTTTAATTCACTTTATAGAGCATTTCTTGTCATTCTTTTAGATTATCCCCCTTTGATTGATTTTTAGTGCATTTCTTGCGAAGGGCATAACTTGTTGTGCATGTTTTTTGCTATGAGACAATTAAAAGGTTATTTTATATGTGAATTTTGTGCAAATACATTGCTAATATCTGTACAATAAAAAACTATTTTTTATGTCGACTAACAAAATTTTTGTCAGGCGACACATCGGACTCGCAAGTCGTAGTTTGTAGATTATAATCCACTTGCACTTACACAAACTACATTACCTATGCTGTCTCTATCTAGACAATGGTTAGTTATAGGAATGTGAAACCCAACGCTATATGGGCATCTGTTTACACCCCACAGACAGAAATGCATTAAATTGATTGCTTTCTGATGCCAGTGTGATGGAGAAAAAACAAATCTCATTTCATACCCTTAGAGATACATATCGGGCGAAACGGCATTGCTAATTTTGTTCTTCATTGGGACTATCTGGCTATAATTGTAGAATTGTCACGTGTTCCTTTAAGAAGTAAAACAGGATGATAACAAAAGATATTGATACAAAAATATGAAATATAACTCAATTTCTATAGGTATTAATTCATTAATTTCTATAGGTATTTATTCATTAGTTTAGGCTATCTCATCATAATTATGACTGTTACTTTATTTGATCTTACTGTTGTATGAAATAGGAAATATAAGTAAATGTATTTCATTGATAATAATACTTCTTGACAAATTAATGACACAGCTTTTTAAAAAAAATGCAAGTGATTTGCCCATTGCTTATTAATTTGCTGCCCTGATAGAAATAACTGCACTTCCGGGCCTGAAAGGCTGTTTGTTTGAATCCTATAAATTATCTTGAAGGCACAATGGAGCAACAGCCTTGAGGCAGAATTTAATTCTGTTACCAAGGCGATATTGCAGCTGGTCTTTTTGCTTGCTGCTATAGTTGTGATGCTTCCACGCCCCCTAAGGACCACAGCTAAAGTGTTTGGTGAATTTTTTTTTTTCTGCAGTGATTTTGCTCTTGCTATTCTGCTGCAGAAAATATGCACTAGAAGCAATCATAACAGATAACATTGTAAAGTTCTCTGCAAGTATTCTTTTTTTACAGTGTAAAGATGACTTTTAAGGGAGAACAACTATTTATCAAAGTTAATTATTCGGAACCCATCCTAAATCAGGACCTTGAGTCTCTAGAAGTACATAAACATATTTCTGATATTTCTTTCTTTTTTTCTTTTCCTTGCACAGACACAATTATGGTAATATTGGCAACATCCAAGTAATTATTAGGGAAGAGAGACCCCAGAAAAATGTTTGGATAGAACCACCGGCACACCTCAGATTAGTTGGAAAACCTTTCTACATGAAAGTCCTTGCCCAGACTGGGACTCAGATCCACATTGTTAGGGGCTGAAGACTTACAATCACTTGGCCACAGGTGCTTCTCTTATATTTCTGACTTGGTTTAGTATCAATACTATTGAAGGTGTGAAATGCATTTGCTAAAGAATTTTAATTTTATCATAGTTTTGCATCTGAAAGTGCAAATTAAATCTAGTTATTATTTATTGCTCTGAGAGTTAGCATAATAAAGATTTGTTGACAAACTTGCAAACTGTTGAGGTGTAGAGTGATGTGCAAATATTGTCATTTGTTTCTGGACCCTGGGGGCCTAAGGTCATCTTCAGGTGGGTGCTTCATCCAGATATCTGGGGCATTACTCATGGGTACCATTGATTTTGTTACCACACAAGTCATAAACATTTGCATTGGCAGGCAGCAGAAATTTACAGAAACAAAGAAGACACAGTCACAGATGGTGTAGGCATTGTTTGAAAATTTTGTGGCATGATGTTGTAGATATGATATGGCATGGCAGGTGGACCAGTTTTCAAGACATAGTGTTTACATTCAGAATGTGCCCATTCAAGTGATGAGTCTTGTGATAACTTATGTTGGAATATTTATTGTTGTCTTAGTCTGCCATGATTAGAAAAAGTGGTTAAGCAATATCTGGGTGCATTCATCTGTGCTGTAAATGTTGATGAAGAGTTAATGGATAATAAAATGTTGAATAGCAAACATGGTTTTAATAAACAGGCAATCTTCAAAACTTGTAAAATGATGGCACAGAAATAATGTACTTTTGGTGATACTGCAGGGATATAATTACTTAAACTGGATAAGATAAATCAAGGGACATTTAGGATAAATATCAATATTAACATTAACATGATTTGATACTTACATTTAGTAATACTGTTTAAAACTTTATACAATATGGAATTTGAGTAATAAGAAGATCGTAAATGTATTTTGATTATTGAACAAAATTTAATAAAGTTCTATATAAAAAAATGGTAATTTAATATTTCTTCTAATTGGATTTATATATAGGAGATTGGCAAAGCTGTCATAGGTAAATTGGGTTCAAACTGCATGGAGAGTAACATTTAGTAGCAGAACTTACCTTGCTGATTTTTTATAGATCAAACATGCAACATTGATAATATGAAACTTTTATTTATTTAGCAACTGTCAAACCATAGAACAGAATTAGATTTGATCAAAAACAATCTTTAACTTCAAAGGGATTCCTGTAATGTGTTGTGTGATTAGGAATTGACAACACTGTGAGGAAGTATTGCACTCTGGTTATATTTATGCTGCCAAAACTGGTACAAAAGTGAAACTTTACAACTGGACCCTTGATAAAAATGACAACCAATATTTAAGGTACTGTTAGCTAAAACTGTGTTCTTCTTATCAAACATAACAATCATGGTTGTGAAAGCAACAGTTCAATTATCAGCCAATGTAATGCCAATTCAAAGAAGTTTCCCATGAAATGGTGATGCAACTGTCGATAATGCATTAGCCAGGATCAATTTCATAGTATTTATATTGTATCACCAGTCGCAGGGCATCTCATTTCCTTTTCTTTTGATCCACATGAAAATTGGAACACATAACTGTATTGATCTTGGTTCATTTACATTGTGAATATATACAAGGTCTGTTTTTTCATTCACTCTAACAAAGCAAGGAGAAAATTGAAATCTATTTATCGGGGCCACAAATTGTTTTCTTTTAAACATGACACTGTTTTGCCAGACATTTAACTTTTTAGTGGAGTTTTATTGGATTAGGTACAAGGATTAATGTTGTGGATAAAACGAAAAATCACTGCTCAAATGTTTAATTGAAAACATTGGCCTCTTTCATATAGTAATAGGTTATTCTCAGTTCTTAAAGGTGGGCTTGAAACTTTATACACAGATAACTAGAAATATTGTGACAGACTCAGCAGAAAATTGTATAGATTCTGATCAGCCATCTAGCCAATCTAGATGACTGTACACTTTTTGTCTCAGCCTGGTCAATTCATGAATAGCAGGTGATTAGTTAAAGGTGCCAAGAAGAAAAACTGATAGAGCTGCAAGTACTGTGGCATTTACTGATATTAAAAGGTAGTAATGTTTGTTTGTTTGTTGGGTTTATCTTAAAGTTATGTTTTTAGACAATGAGAACCAGCATAGATAAACATCTGTAAATAAATGTTACATGAACAGTCCTTATCAAACTATACAACTCCATTAAAAAAAAAATAGTGAAAACAGGAAGAAGATTAAAGGCTGAGAACCAAGACTGGTTGACCAACTTTGATGCAGGAGAGATGGTCGGTCGCCCTATGTTGGTTACACCACACATACCATTGTCTCACTGGATGTTGTATTTCTATTTGCTTTGGAGGGTGGTATATTTATAAATTCTTTCTGTATTCACTGTGTTAGCAGTGAATGCTATGTGAATGTTTAAGGAAAAGCAGTCAGACCTAAAAGAGTACAACTATTCCTAGGACAACAAGAAGTAGTTCCACGTAATTCCATTATAGGGTGAGAAACTAATGAGTCATATAGTTCAAATCTCAAGTTTTACATAATCATCAAATGTTCCCAGCAGTATGTCCAGCCTGTTTGAACAAGGTGTAAATATGACTATAAAATGCAACACAAAATGAACTACTTTGTACATAAACCACCATCTAGAGCACATTGAAATACAGCTTCCTGTGATTGTCTACACAGGTTTCATTGTCTTAAAAAAATGTGACTACTTTTCCAAAGCAGTGCTTTTATTGTCATTTAGGAGACAGGAATACTATTGAAATATTAGGTTCCCAGTCCTCCTGTATAATGCGAAACTCTGTATTCACTGTATACAGATAATAAACAAATGTTGCATTCACAGCTTGCTTGATATTAAGTTGTTGTTGTTTTTTATCCTGTTTAAGAAGAGTTACGAAAAAAATCTTATGCTTTGGTGACTAAACACCATTTATAAGGATAGAAATAGTTAACATGATACTGCATGTTTATCCCAATACTGATTTGCTATCTTAATAAAACATGCACATAGCTTTTACATTGATATTGTCAGATGTTCATTTTCACTAAATTTGTTTTCTTAATATTGTATATCATTATTCCTAATAGTGTATTAAATCTCTTCTCCCACAACCCTTTTCCACCTTGATGCAGTCACATGGTTATAAACATATGTTGGCTTATTATAAGAGTAATCAACTAGTTCAATTAAGACAAATTTACTCAAGGATCACAAGTAATTGATGTAATATAAGAATGCCTACTGTCCTAAAGTAATTAAACAGTCTACGTGAGCTCACTTTAATTCAGGTTTACACAGTCTGATCACTATGGTAACAGTCAGTTTGGATCCTGCTTCGTCATATTATTCAGTTTTCTTTTGCATTTTCAATTTGATTCTGTGATAGCAATATTTTCTGACACCCAAATTTTTCCTTGATGCTTTGTCATGATTATATTTTTCAAATTTAATGTCGGTTCAAAATTTTGTCATTAATTTACTTTACACAAATAAAAGTCATGAGTTTATGCTTTTCAAATGGACATTTGTTTTGCCCACTTATTAGAGATATCAGTAATTTTCAACATTGTTAATTCTTGCTGTTTTAGTGTGATATTTTTAATTAATATTAATTTTCTTTTGAACTATTTTCTCTATTTCAACAATTTTAATCATTAACTTCTGTTTTACTGTCTCCAGTTTGTTTTTGCTAGTAACAGCCAGAAGTTCACAGCTGTTAAACTGTCTAAAGTTTATTTCATTCTCTTGCAGAATTGTTTCAATTTATGGGCATCACTAACAAAACAATTGCATTTTTTGACATTTTCACATCATTTCCCCCCCCCATACTCATCTACAAAATAATGTGAAAGGCCTGTCTGTCCCAGTTTTTATAATTGCAAAATGAGATTTACTGTGTGAAACATCACTTGATAATGCTGTATTGAGTTATTCACAACATACAGTGAACCAGATATCATCAAAATAATGTTGATGGTCATTCAGATAGCAAAAATGGTTTTTATTGACATCCCTTTCTAAGTGCATAGAAGGGTCAACTTTAGTTCTATATAGCATTTTTAATTATAATTATTAGTAAATTATTAATAAAAAAACCCAAATAAAAATAGTATTTATTTAGGGTTATATTCTCTTTTTTGGCATTGTTTTGAGATAATTTAGAAATGCTTTTCAGGAAGTTTTAAGAGACAATGATTTTCTATATTTGAAGCATGTGACAGCTTTCAAAGCCAACATCCATATTTTACAAACATACCAGGTATTGTTAAATAATGAACAGATGTCATATAGAAGTTAGGATAAAACTCGGTCTCCTGAAAGCGAGATCTCAACAAATAAGACATTAATGAAATGAACATTTGGCTGTCAGAATTAATATTGCCAAAAGTTTAATACATAGTAACAAGTTTGTTTTGCTAGTTCACATTGCTGCAACTTTACTTTGACAAATAGACACAATGTTTGATAATATTGCAATAATGGGGAACATTAAGTGTTGTTGGAGTAAAATTGTTGGTGATATTACAGTAATGACGAACATTATGTTTTAGTCTGTTGCATAATAAAATGGTTTATAGTGGTTGTAATGAGAATTAAGTAGCCTTTCTGCACCAAACCATAGGGGCTGTGTTGTTTTTGTTTCCCCCACTTCCTGGATAACAACAATCAATAGGATGTATCTGACCATACAAAGTCAACAGTGGCAGGTAGGTACATTGGTTGTCTCTTGGTAATAATCTAGTATTCCTTGGAGAGGTGCACTCTAGATAGCTGGGGTTGGGTTCTTTATTAATGTACATCTTGGTGCTAAGAAAATGTTGCTCTCACTAGCAGTTTGTGCTTAACTCCACAATATAAGTACATCTTTGAGTTGGGAAGTTTATGTACTAAGTAACATTTCAAAAATTGTATGGACAGAGAACATGTAAAATGATGATCAGTGTGTTTTTAAGAGTGCTTTAAATTTGTTACTTTATAGGTATAAAGTGTCCTCAATATTAGTTTAGTTGGAAGATGGAAATTGTTGCACTAAGAAGTAACTTGTGCATAAGACCTTAATATAAGTATGGATTGGAGTTTAAGGAAAGTGTGCACTACCATCATTTTGTACATAAGATTTCATTATTACTTCCAGTACAACTTGGAGTAGGAAGGTATTGCATTATATATCATTTTGTACATAAGATTTCATTATTACTTCCAGTACAACTTGGAGTAGGAAGGTATTGCACTAAATATCATTTTGTACATACATGTAGGACTTCGTTATTACATGCAGTACAATTTGGAGTAGGACGGTATTGCACTAAATATCATTTTGTACATAAGACTTTTGTTATTACTTGCAGTACAACTTGGAAGAAGGACAATATTGCACTAAACATCATTTTGTACATAAGAGTTCATTATTACATGCAGTATAACTTGGAGTAGTACAGATTTGCACTAAATATTATTTTGTACATAAGACTTAATATAAGTAAAACTTGGCATTAGAAAAGTGTTGTACAAATAGAAAGCAGTTTAACTATACTACTGGGTCATATCCTGCCATTTGTGCTGAGGACATTCCATACAGATTAGAGTTGGGCAGAGGTTGCATTAGATAATTTGATGGTAATATGGCATTTTGTAAACATAATTATAACTGTAGACTTTGCACCTAACAATCCTCAGAATAAAATGAATATCCAGTTAAACTGAATGATATAATTATGTACCATAACAAGTTAATTTCATGTTGTTTTTTATAAGGAAAATATCCATTTTCTGAAAAGATTGCAAGGTTTTGTGTCTGGACAAAGAGTTTTGATGTATTTTGCTGTATCAACATAATTTTAGGATGTGATTATGTCTGGATTAATATTTCTGATTTGTTTTGTTGGTTTTTTGGAAGCACATTTATTGCACACACTGATCAACATTCTGCTTGTTTTCTCTCTATATATACAAGTTTAAAAATACTGTGTGATTTTAATATTTATGTTATAGAACTTTTAGTAATTATTTCTAGTTATAGAAAGTGAAAGCCTAATAAAACATACTTGCCGTATGACAGACCAATGAACTTGTTATGTTTTATGTATCTCCTGTTATAGTTTAAAAAAAACTGGTATTTTATACTCATTCTTCTGGTTTCTTTAGGAATAAAAATAGTGTTTTTTTAATAAAACCCATATATTCTATTTAATTAAGGTACAGTAATTCTAACTGACTTCTTTAGTCTATCAAATTTGGAAATGAGATATACAATGCATGCCACATCAATAGTGTGCTGGTAATTGTTCCTTCTGTTTGAAGATATACTTAATAATAAATAACTTCAGTAAATGACTGAATTTAGAATCATAAAAAATAAAATGCACAGGTCCCAGACAGATAATTATTTGCAAAATGCTGTTATTTTGTAATTTTGTTATTTTTAAATTTAAGTTTTACTCAGTGGTGTTGTTCTAAATAGCAACACAAAATCAAATATACAATATTGGTAAAGATACGGTAAAATAAAGTATTTTTTTAAGACTTCCATATGTTTATCAATCACGAATTAGGCTTACCTTTTATTCTATATTTAACATATTTGCAGAATTGTTTGTGCCAGCTTCTGTGTGGTGTTTAATATGTCATGCTATAATAGAAATATATGGGCAGGGGCATATCTTGGATGTTTTTCATATCATGCACTGTCTGACCAGGAAGTATTTAGAGGCAACAGTAGATCTATGGCATTGCCCTGGCTAAGGGGTGGAGGCTGCCAATACACTTTGTGACCATGGACAATTTAGAGGTCCGCCTAAATCCAGGGCACAGCTCAGGTTAAGGGGTGGAGGCACCCAATGCCCTGTATGACCATGGACCATTTAAAGGCCCCAGTAGATAAACAGCACAGCCCTGGCCAAGGGGTGGAGGTGACCAATGCACTCTGACATTAAGCCATTTAGAGGTCCCAGTAAATCTATGGCACAGTTCTGGACAAGAGGTGAAGATACCTAATAAACTATCTGACATTAAGCCATTTAGAGGTCCCATTAAATCCATGGCACATCCCTGGCCAAGCTTAGGGTGAAGGTGACCAATGCACTCACTATCTGACATTAAGCCATTTAGAGGTCCCGTTAAATCCATGGCACATACCTGGCCAAGCTTTGGGTGAAGGTGACCAATGCACTCTGACATTAAGCCATTTGGAGGTCCCAGTAAATCTATGGCACAGCCCTGGTCAAAGGGTGAAGATACCCAATAAACTGTCTGAATAAAGCCAATAAGAGGTTTCAGTAAATCCATGGCACAGTCCTGGCCAAGGGGTGGATACACTTAATGCACTGTCTATTCTGAAACCATTAAGAGGCCCCAGTAGATCCATGAGGCAACCTTGACCGAGGGCTGGAGGCATCCAAACAACACTCTTTACAAAACACGCATACACATTTAATGGAAGCTAGAAAAGTATTGTTTTTGCTGTGGAAACAAAATTGCACACACAACAAAAATGGGCTTTAAATCTTAATTATTTTTTCTCATGAAAACCTGGTAGATGATGGGAATGTCTGACATTCATTTAGACATGTATACACACAATCAAATTGTTACTCTAGGCTATAAAAGATATGAGAAAATAGATATTAAATACAGTATATTTTATGTTAATCTTTTATGAATATGTACCTCATTTAAATTAATATTTATGTGCCTTGTCTGAAATGTGTTATATGCAAGTAAAGCCTGTAGACCAAATTAAACTGTAGAGAATGAAAGTCATATTTTGACACTCTTAAGTTATTTTAAGTCCTTAAAGAGGAATAGTGCAATCAGAACAAAAAGTATTGTATAATCTAATGACAAAGGAATAGAGTTATTGTATGTAGGTGTGTTCAGATTTGTCCATTGTTATTTTAAATTACTTTTATGCCTAATATCTAGCCTGATTCATTTTACATTGGTACAAAATCAAGATAAAATATAATTTTATCTAGACAAAATAGATATATAGAAACATTACTTTAATTGTCTGTTATCTTGGATATTGCCAACACAGAACACATTTATAATATATAATGCAAAAAAAACTACCATAATGCTATTCTTAAATGATGTTAATAAGTAGATAAAACATTTCTACGTTGAATTTCCCCAAAAGAAATCTTAAAGTATTTGCAATAAAAAGAAGGTACTGAACATTTGCAAAATTATTAAATTCGTAAGTTTCAATGTTGACGAAAAATATATATGCTGACCATTCCAATTGTGCTACTGCAAAAAAAACCCCATACACTTCACAGTATTTTTATCTCTTGTTAGTTTAATATTCATTTATTGCACCAAATAAAAATTACACTTTACACAATATTACACCATAGTCTATGAACAGTTACATGTTAAACATTTTGACATAATAAAAAATGCTCAACCCAAATGACTACATATACTTATCAGTCTTCTCACCAGTTTTAGCCTGGCTGTTTGAATTCTAACATTTTAGTTGAATGCTGCACAGTAGATTGATGCTAATAATGGCATTGATTATTGAGAGATATAAAAAGAGGCAATTTACAAACAACATAAAAAATATCATTTAAAGAAAGGCTAACATAGAAGATCCACTTATCAGTAACTGGAAGTTATGTATGTGTGTATATAAATCACTTTCAAAACAGTCATTCAAATATCATTTATATCAGAAAACTATTTCATTTGAAAAAATATTTCTTTAAGATGACAATGAACAAAAAATTGAAAAATACTTAACATAATTGTAAAGTTTAAATTTCTAAAACAAAAAATAGGAAAGAATTTTATTAAAGGGAATTGCTGAGGTGACTAAATTTTGTTGTGGGCTTAAATTGATCATTTACCTTTTGAAGGTTTCAAGTCAAGTAATAAGCAGATTTCTACAACCTCTAATATATATATTACAACACCATATTTATTGTGTCTCTATCTACGTATAGGGCCATGTGATAACATATAAACACTGCAAGTTGTAATGAAAGAAAGGATACAACAGTATAAGGATTAGTCATGTATGTGGACTATAAAATACAAGGTTGCATGCTAGCAAATAATTTACTTATTAAAGATAGTTGGCATATTCATTATGTCAAGGGTTCAACTAAATATGCAGAGATATTTAAGATACTGATGATCTTGTTCCATTTAATTGGTTGTATAATTCCAACAACATTAACTTTTAGCCTGCTATTCGTGTATTTATTAGGCTTAGACAAATAGTTAAGATCTGGATCAGACAGCTTGCTGCTGGGAGTTGTCTGATCAGGATCTATTCTATTTGTTGCTCAGTTTATAAGTATATCAACCCTGATATGTTAAATATATAATATTACTGTAAAATATCCTGAGATATTTGCATGGGTTTCCAACAATACATAGCAAGCTAAGTGTTAAATCAAGATGGAAGAATATATATATATATTTAACTGAATAATTATAAAAGTATGAGAGTGAAATGTCATCTGCTGGATGGAAACAACATAAATACATGTTGACAACATTTGCCATTTTCATAATATTCTGGAAATTATAATTAAATTGAACTCTTCATGAACAGAGTTATTGTAGCAGGGACATTGATTGTAGTACTTATTGGTTTAGAAATCTGTTGGAAACTGTGTGATATTATGGCTGGTTTACAGTGACGGGTGATTGTCTTGTACCGCTGGGTCCTCACATTGATGTTTGTGTCGGCAGGAATCAGGGTACAATGCTCACTCCAAGACATCCCACAGGTACCAGAAATGGGAACAGGAAGAGTGAAATTTGTTGTTATTTGTAAATGGAAATGTAGCCATAAGATGCTGGTAGTGGTAGCGGCTCCTCCAAAATTGGTATTGTTGTGAGAGATATTATTGACTGGTGTTACACTGGTGTTAATATTGGTGTATCATCGCTGGAAAGGTGGGAGTGAAAGGACTAAACTGGACATCCACAGTGTGAGTGTCTCATACATTCCAGTATTATTAAAGTGATTATTGGAAATATTTCTGGTCTGAACACAAGTTCTTGTTCTCAACTGTGCAAATAATCCAGGCAATATCGTTTACCAGATTTGCCATTCTTTAAATGAAGTGATGTAGATGTTAAATCAAAAATATATAATATTATGTTCTAGGAGTTTGTGGACCAGTTGAGAAAAAAATAAATGAATTGTATTATCTCCTTTACTTTATAAGTCAATCACACAATTTTTTTTACTGTATTATCAACATAAGAAATATTAGCAATATTACAAATTGCTAATCAAGAAACGGTTGAAGAAAGTAAAAGAGGTTTTGTAACTTGTTTTATTTTAGTGTTATTTCTTCCTAAACGGGTGAATATCTGTGGAAGTTGTGTGCGCTGAGAGCAGTGGGATTTCCAACAAATGATAATATAGTATACCAGTTGATATTTAAGTGATATTAACATGTGCCACTGGCTGGAGATATAGTGTTTGAAGTATTTCAAGAAGAACCAGAGTAAAGATGATGTCCTTGTTAGTTCCACCAGACTCTATACCCAACAGACCAGGGGAGAGACGGCGGCATTCCTGGGTCTGGTGAGTGTAATACTTCTGTTATTAAATTATTTTCAAATTATACCTTGTGATAGCGCTGCTATATAATAAGATAAAAAAGCCTATATATTACCCTCTCTTATAACTTGTGATATCGATGCTATATAACTAGATAGAAAAGCCTATATATTGCTCTTTCTCATAACTCGTGGTTGTGATACTATGTAATAAGATAGAAAAGCTTATATATTGCTCTCTCTTATAACTTTTGATATTGACACTATGTAATAAGATAGAAAAGCCTATATATTGCTCTCTCTTATAACTTGTGATAGCGACACTATGTAATAAGATAGAAAAGCCTATATATTGCTCTCTCTTATAACTTTTGATATTGACACTATGTAATAAGATAGAAAAGCCTATATATTGCTCTCTCTTATAACTTGTGATAGCGACACTATGTAATAAGATAGAAAAGCCTATATATTGCTCTCTCTTATAACTTGTGATATCGATGCTATATAACTAGATAGAAAAGCCTATATATTGCTCTCTCTTATAACTTGTGATAGCGACACTATGTAATAAGATAGAAAAGCCTATATATTGCT
Source organism: Sinonovacula constricta (assembly GCA_007844125.1). Classification (NCBI taxonomy): domain Eukaryota; kingdom Metazoa; phylum Mollusca; class Bivalvia; order Cardiida; family Solecurtidae; genus Sinonovacula; species Sinonovacula constricta. The sequence continues at coordinate 40,610,653 of CM017562.1, forward strand.
CTCTCTTATAACTTTTGATATTGACACTATGTAATAAGATAGAAAAGCCTATATATTGCTCTCTCTTATAACTTTTGATATTGACACTATGTAATAAGATAGAACAGCCTATATATTGCTCTCTCTTATAACTTTTGATATTGACACTATGTAATAAGATAGAAAAGCCTATAAATTGCCCTCTCTTATAACTTGTGATAGCGACGCTATGTAATAAGATAGAAAAGCTTATATATATTGCCCTCTCTAATAACTTGTGATAGTGATGCTATATAATAAGAAAATAATAGAAAAGCTTTATAGATTACCCTCTGTTATAACATGACAGCACAGCTATAGAATCAGATAGAAAAGCTTTATACATTACCCTCTGTTATAACATGACAGCACAGCTATAGAATCAGATAGAAAAGCTTTGAACATTACCCTCTGTTATAACATGACAGCACAGCTATAGAATCAGATAGAAAAGCTTTGAACATTACCCTCTGTTATAACAAGACAGCACAGCTATAGAATCAGATAGAAAAGCTTTGAACATTACGCTCTGTTATAACAAGACAGCACAGCTATAGAATCAGATAGAAAAGCTTTGAACATTACCCTCTGTTATAACATGATAGCACTGGTATAGAATCAGATAGAAAAGCTTTGAACATTACCCTCTGTTATAACATAAGAGCACAGCTATAGAATCAGATAGAAAAGCTTTATACATTACCCTCTGTTATAACAAGACAGCACAGCTATAGAATCAGATAGAAAAGCTTTATACATTACCCTCTGTTATAACATGATAGCACTGGTATAGAATCAGATAGAAAAGCTTTGAACATTACCCTCTGTTATAACATGACAGCACTGGTATAGAATCAGATAGAAAAGCTTTATACATTACCCTCTGTTATAACAAGACAGCACTGGTATAGAATCAGATAGAAAAGCTTTATACATTACCCTCTGTTATAACATGACAGCACTGGTATAGAATCAGATAGAAAAGCTTTGAACATTACCCTCTGTTATAACATGACAGCACAGCTATAGAATCAGATAGAAAAGCTTTATACATTACCCTCTGTTATAACATGGCAGCACAGCTATAGAATCAGATAGAAAAGCTTTATACATTACCCTCTGTTATAACATGACAGCACTGGTATATAATAAGATTGAAAAACCTATACATAGTTCTCTTTTATATCTTCTGATAACATCTCTAAAGAATATGATAAAAAAGCTTATACATTGCCCTTTGTTATTTATAACTTGTGATAGCACCATTAAAGAATAAGATAAAAAAAAGCCCATCATAGCTGCCTATTATAACTTGTGATAGCACCGGTATAGAATAAGATACAAAAAGCCTACACATGGAATCTCTTTACCTAATGAAAGTAAGATTTGCCCAATCATGCTAACCACTGGCCACAGAAGACAAAAGATGGATGATTAGACAATAATTTTAGAACAATATGCTTGGGAGTTAGTCAGCTGACTGCTTACACCATGGTGACTGCTCATAAAATTTGACTGCTAGCACAATTTTTACATATTATAGTTATCTTCGGTATATGCAACTTTTCTTAGAAACTTTGGTATAAATGACTATACTAAGCAAACAGCTTTGAATCATTGGTATAAATGCTAGTAGCCAGAAGTTATGTTTTGGCATAAATGACATACAAGGACCTTTGGCATCAAATGTCATACTAGAATCTTTGTCATAAATGACATATTAGAACCTTTGGCAAAAATGATATTCTAGAACCTTTGTCATGAATGGCATCCTAGAACCTTTGTCATGAATGGCATCCTAGAACCTTTGGCATAAATGGCATCCTAGAACCTTTGGCATAAATGGCATCCTAGAACCTTTGGCATAAATGGCATCCTAGAACCTTTGGCATAAATGACATCATAGAACCTTTGGCATAAATGGCATCCTAGAACCTTTGGCATAAATGGCATCCTAGAACCTTTGGCATAAATGACATCATAGAACCTTTGGCATAAATTACATCATAGAACCTTTGGCATAAATTACATCATAGAACCTTTGGCATAAATGGCATCCTAGAACATTTGGCATAAATGGCATCCTAGAACCTTTGGCATAAATGGCATCCTAGAACCTTTGGCATAAATTACATCATAGAACCTTTGGCATAAATGGCATCCTAGAACATTTGGCATAAATGGCATCCTAGAACCTTTGGCATAAATGGCATCCTAGAACCTTTGGCATAAATGACATCATAGAACCTTTGGCATAAATGGCATCCTAGAACATTTGGCATCAATGACATCCTAGAACCTTTGGCATAAATGACATCATAGAACCTTTGGCATAAATGGCATCCTAGAACCTTTGGCATAAATGGCATCCTAGAACCTTTGGCATAAATGACTTCCTAGAACCTTTGGCATAAATGACATCCTAGAACCTTTGGCATAAATGACATCCTAGAACCTTTGGCATAAATGGCATCCTAGAACCTTTGGCATAAATGACTTCCTAGAACCTTTGGCATAAATGACATCCTAGAACCTTTGGCATAAATGGCATCCTAGAACATTTGGCATCAATGACATCCTAGAACCTTTGGCATAAATGACATCATAGAACCTTTGGCATAAATGACATCATAGAACCTTTGGCATAAATGGCATCCTAGAACCTTTGGCATAAATGACATCATAGAACCTTTGGCATAAATGACATCATAGAACCTTTGGCATAAATGGCATCCTAGAACATTTGGCATCAATGACATCCTAGAACCTTTGGCATAAATGACATCCTAGAACCTTTGGCATCAATGACATCCTAGAACCTTTGGCATAAATGACATAATAGAACCTTTGGCATAAATGACATAATAGAACCTTTGGCATAAATGGCATCCTAGAACCTTTGGCATAAATGGCATCCTAGAACCTTTGGCATAAATGACATCCTAGAACCTTTGGCATAAATGACATCCTAGAACCTTTGGCATAAATGACATAAAAGAACCTTTGGCATAAATGACATCCTAGAACCTTTGGCATAATTGACATCCTAGAACCTTTGGCATAAATGACATCATAGAACCTTTGGCATAAATGACATCATAGAACCTTTGGCATAATTGACATACTAAAACTTCTGGTAGACATGACATGTCTTTTAAGCTTCAATTTAAATAACTTTTCCAAGAGCAGATTGATCTGGATTGAAACTATTTGCTTAGACCTGGTTATTTCTTGCTTAGCAGTCTGTTTGATGTGTTTGATGATAGACAAATTTCATTGTTCTCACAGTAGCCAAGAAATCATTTAAAGGATAGTTTGTGGAGTTTTCTAGTATGAACCTACACAAATTATTGTAAATTGCTATAATTGTTGCATATATTACTGATTTCTGCTTTCCATTTTCAAGCTGTAGTAATGAACAACTTGAAGAGATAATTTTTTTGTAAAATCAAATAAATGAAAGGGAATTTAAGCAGTACAAAAGTTTTTTGTTTGTTTTGATGTCATATTTGTTGCTGATAATTTGTGAGAAATCTACACAGAAAATATTTAGTACTATTTTCTTCTAAATGGACCAAAAAGATGGAAAAACAGCCATGAACAAAAGTTAAAAAACTCCATTTCAGTTATATTCTTGCTTAAGTATTTTGCAAAACATATTGCTTGTCAATTATAGTGTTCTATATTTTAAAACTTTATACTTTAATAGTTGATTCCATTACTGTTAAGATTTTGTTTAAGTGAAGTGTAAAACAAATGTTTATTGCGCTAGCTTCAAGACTCTTCAAGGTTATAACACAATGCCTTTTAATTGGTGCACTTTGTTTCAATTAAGTCTGTATTAATTAAACATTTGATTGTAATGCATGCAATCACAAAATAAGTTAATTAGCAATTAGGTCTTCTCGCAAACTTTTCTCTTGATATTTATACTGATTTTAGTTCTATAAAGGAAAGGCGGCTGAAATGCATGTATTCATTTATCAGAATCACAGCAAAATAAAGAAAAGTTGTAATGTTCATAAATAAGAATATATGACGAAGTCCTATAAACATTGCAACATATACCAGACCCTGAAAAGGCACAGGTCGAAGGTATTCACATGCAAGAAAATGTAAAAATAAGAATAAATCTGTGGTGAGTTATTTAACAAGAAATTCAAACATAACAGTTACCGCCTTGGAATGGTCAGTCGGCAAAAATGACCAACTGGGGTGCATAAAATTGTTTTACAGAGCTCTAATATCGCACTTCCTGATGGGTTTCTCAAATGCAAGCAATGAAAAGAATACTGATCTATTTGAAATAAAACTGTCCAAGAGCTGACATTCTTGTTTTATTTGTTAAGATGATGGTAGCAATGTCTTAATAAATAATGTCCACATAGAATTTAGAAGAGAGAAGTATTATTTCTGTTAGAAGAACAAGAACACAAAATTGTTGATTGTCAGTGAAATTAAGTTTTTGACTCTAGAAAAGAAAATGACCAGTGAAGTGTAAATGATTGTAGCATCATGTTCAGATAGAATTGAGAAACCAATGTCCATGAAAGGAAATACAAGTAACAATTCTTATAGGATACACTGCACAGGTTACATTGTTGTAATCATGAATAAGAATATATGACAAAGTCCTATGAGCATAGCAACATATACCAGAGCCTGAAATGGTGCAGGACAAGAGTATTCACATGCAAGCCAAATGTAAAAGGATCATGTTTGTATTTGCTTTATGCTGATAAATGTAGAAGTTTGGAGTGATCTTTTCATTCAAATCATGTCAGTACGGTATTCATCTTAAATCAAACACTCTATAAAATGTGCAAATCTTATTTGATTAATAAGAATGTTTGTCAACAGCACTTTTGTGTGTGTGGGTTGTCTCAAAGCAGTTTGGAGTGTGTGGGTTATCCCAAAGGCAGTTTGGTGTGTATGGGTTGTCCCAAAGCAGTTTGGTATGTGGGTGTTTTCTCAAAGCAGTTTAGAGTGTGTGGATTGTCCCAAAGCAGTTTGGAGTGTGTTGGTTGTCCCAAAGGCAGTTTAGGATTGTGTGGGTTGTCCAAAAGGCAGTTTGGTGTGTGTGGCTTGTCCCAAAGCAGTTTGGAGTGTATGGGTTGTCCCAAAGCAGATTAGAGTGTGTGGGTTGTCCAAAATGCAGTTTGGTGTGTGTGTGGCTTTTCCCAAAGCAGTTTGGAGTGTGTGGGTTGTCCCAAAGCAGTTAAGAGTGTGTTGGTTGTCCCAAAGTAGGTAAGAGTGTGTGGGTTGTCCCAAAGTAGTTGGGTGTGTGTTGGTTGTCCCAAAGGCAGTTTGGTGTGTATGGGTTGTCCCAAAGCAGTTTGGAGTGTATGGGTTGTCCCAAAGCAGTTTAGAGTGTGTGGGTTGTCCAAAATGCAGTTTGGTGTGTATGGGTTGTCCCAAAGCAGTTTGAAGTGTGTGGGTGGTCCCAAAGCAGTTTGGAGTGTGTGGGTTGTCCCAAAGTAGTTTGGTGTGTGTTGGTTGTCCAAAAGGCAGTTTGGAGTGTGTGGGTTGTCCCAAAGCAGTTTGGTGTGTATGGGTTGTCCCAAAGCAGTTTGGAGTGTGTGGGTTGTCCCAAAGCAGTTTGGAGTGTGTTGGTTGTCCAAAAGGCAGTCTGGTGTGTGTGGGTTGTCCCAAAGCAGTTTGGAGTGTGTGGGTTGTCCCAAAGCAGTTTGGTGTGTATGGGTTGTCCCAAAGCAGTTTGGAGTGTGTGGGTTGTCCCAAAGCAGTTTGGTGTGTATGGGTTGTCCCAAAGCAGTTTGGAGTGTGTGGGTTGTCCCAAAGCAGTTTGGTGTGTATGGGTTGTCCAAAAGGCAGTTTGGAGTGTGTGGGTTGTCCCAAAGCAGTTTGGAATGTGTGTGGGTTGTCCCAAAGCAGTTTGGTGTGTATGGGTTGTCCCAAAGCAGTTTGGAGTGTGTGGGTTGTCCCAAAGCAGTTTGGAGTGTGTTGGTTGTCCCAAAACAGTTTGGAGTGTGTGGGTTGTCCCAAAGCAGTTTGGAGTGTGTGGGTTGTCCCAAAGTAGTTCGGTGTGTTTGTGGATTGCCCCAAAAGCAGTTTGGTGTGTGGGTTGTCCTAAAGCAAATTGGAGTGTGTGGGTTGTCCCAAAGGCAATTTGGAATGTGTGGGTTGTCCTAAAGGCAGTTGGGTGGGTATGCCTGGATGTGTCTGGATTTTGGTGGTTCAGGCTGTAGCTTTAACATGGATTCATTGAAACTAGTGTTTGCCATGTTGGGATAGTATTGTCCGCAGACCCATATTGCAAGCCCATATGTCAAGGTCTTATTTAGAGTTCAAAGATTAGAAAGGGTTTGACATGTTGTAGTAGGGCAACACAATGCTCTTGTTGATGAATTATGACTGTTCTTATCAGAAAAAAAAATAAGTGTATATAAAAGCCATCTTTGCCTGTTCTTTCAAAGAAACTGATTAAACAAGACTGCTTAAGGCACAAAATATTATGGTCTCATAGAACTATGAAATCATTTTTGTTTTGTGAACAAATTGGTTTTGAATTTGGTGAACAAATGTTTTTTTAGGTTGTTCACTACCTGAAGTATATAGTATATATCTGTCACAACCACCAAGCACAAACTAGATAAAGTAGTGTGGTAAATGAATTATTTTATTGATTTATTTCATGTTATAAGTGTATATGTTTAGTGCTCTAGAAAGCTATTTAATTCATTTCAAATTTAAAATAATTGGTATGGTTTCAACTAAATGTTAATTCTGTTAGCAAATTTTGACCTATCCATTTGTCTTCAGGGGGCGTGTGGTAAACCACAACTCCTACTGCTATCTTCATATCTTATATTTATATATGCATTAAACACTTTACCATATTCACTCTTCCGGTCTATCCTGCTCTCTTATATCTTGATTGATTGGCACCATTAATCTTGGGGTAAGCGGCCTAATTATTTTGTATTATCTCCAGGCTCAAGATGAATTCCAATGAGGTCTCTCATGTCATCCACCTTTCACATCTCCACATAATGGTCTTATACCATTTAGAGATGTGTGGCCTCTGCCACAATAAGGTTGAATCTCAAATGTTTCTATGTAAAATTTGTACTTTTTAATTTTATAAAAGTCCATAGCTATTGCACTTTTGGCAATGCATTTATTTATTTTACAAGTTTTTTAAATCGCTCATTTCCATTCCTTTTTTGTTTTAGATTTGACAATTAACATCAATACATCTCTTGCAATTACCTTGTGAATAAATGAATGATGACAAAGAGACAGAACCTGTATATTGTTAGGTAATGATTTCTCCTGTTCAGCTATCTTACCTTAACATTCCTAACGTCATTTGATTAGCTTATGCATAATCTTTAGATCTAGATCAGCAGGGACCAGAACCATGCTGTGTGAGACCATGAGATATAACCATACTGTGTGAGACTGTGGGATATAACCATACTGTGTGAGACTGTGGGATATAACCATGCTGTGTGAGACTATGGGATATAACCATGCTGTGTGAGACTATGAGATATAACCATGCTGTGTGAGACTATGGGATATAACCATGCTGTGTGAGACTGTGGGATATAACCATGCTGTGTGAGACTGTGGGATATAACCATGCTGTGTGAGACTATGAGATATAACCATACTGTGTGAGACTATGGGATATAACCATGCTGTGTGAGACTATGAGATATAACCATGCTGTGTGAGACTATGGGATATAACCATGCTGTGTGAGACCATGAGATATAACCATACTGTGTGAGACTGTGGGATATAACCATGCGGTGTGAGACTATGGGATATAACCATACTGTGTGAGACTGTGGGACATAACCATGCTGTGTGAGACTATGGGATATAACCATACTGTGTGAGACTGTGGGATATATCCATACTGTCTGAGACTGTGGGATATAACCATACTGTGTGAGACTGTGGGATATAACCATGCTGTGTGAGACTATTGGATATAACCATGCTGTGTGAGACTATGGGATATAACCATACTGTGTGAGACTGTGGGACATAACCATGCTGTGTGAGACTATGGGATATAACCATACTGTGTGAGACTGTGGGACATAACCATGCTGTGTGAGACTATGGGATATAACCATACTGTGTGAGACTGTGGGATAAAACCATACTGTGTGAGACTGTGGGAAATAACCATACTGTGTGAGACTGTGGGATATAACCATACTGTGTGAGACTGTGGGATATAACCATGCTGTGTGAGACTATGGGATATAACCATGCTGTGTGAGACTATGGGATATAACCATACTGTGTGAGACTATGGGATATAACCATGCTGTGTGAGACTGTGGGATATAACCATGCTGTGTGAGACTATGGGATAAAACCATGCTATGTGAGACTATGGGATATAACCATGCTGTGTGAGACTATGGGATATAACCATGCTGTGTGAGACTATGGGATATAACCATGCTGTGTGAGACTATGGGATATAACCATGCTGTGTGAGACTATGGGATATAACCATGCTGTGTGAGACTATGGGATATAACCATGCTGTGTGAGACTGTGGGATATAACCATGCTGTGTGAGACTATGGGATAAAACCATACTGTATGAGACTATGAGATATAACCATGCTGTGTGAGACTATGGGATATAACCATGCTGTGTGAGACTATGGGATTTAAACATACTGTGTGAGACTGTGGGATATAACCATGCTGTGTGAGACTGTGGGATATAACCATAGTGTGTGAGACTATGGGATATAACCATAATGTATGAGACTATAGGATATAACCATAATGTGTGAGACTATTGGATATAAACATACTGTGTGAGACTATGGGATATAACCATAATGTATGAGACTATAGGATATAACCATAATGTGTGAGACTATTGGATATAAACATACTGTGTGAGACTATGGGATATAACCATGCTGTGTGGGACTATGGGATATAACCATGCTGTGTGAGACTATGGGATATGAACATACTGTGTGATACTATTGGATATAAACATACTGTGTGAGACAATGGGATATAACCATACTGTGTAAGACTGTGGGATATAACCATGTGGGTGCCTTGTTGTGGTAGCATGTCCTGGATTGATTTAAGACTTAACAAGTTTGATGAATTTATGGGAGGTATAATTGATTCACCCCAGGCTAAAGATTGGTGCTAATGAGGCAAAATTCTCCTTGATCAACTTACACTCTTCACTGAACATCTTAGGGATGCTGTCTGGTAACATGATTTTTAGGGAAATAGTAACATCATCTGTGAATAGTGCACTTATAATTCTAACCAGACATGTCAGAAGTATTATTGCCAATAATTATCCACCAATAATAAGCTGGATGTCGCCAATATTACCATAACTGGTCTGTGCTGAGAACAAAAAATAAAAAAATATCTGTTAAGCATGTCATTGAAAGTACCATGGGTAGCATGGCATATTTTTACCTGGAAATGGAACTCGGTTTACCTCAGTCTGTTTCTCATGTCCTCCAGTGTCTGGCCTTCTTGGTAGTATAAATGTTAATCATTGATATTGCTTGAATGGCTAATTAATGCTTCTTCGTATAATAATGCGGGAACAAAAATTGAAGATTTGTTTAGCAGACCATTTTCCTAAAAAACTGCTACAGTAATGAGGAAAATTTATTAATGTAATATTTATTTACTAATCAAATATTCAAGTAGATTATTATCTTGCTGTTATATTTGTTTTCCAGCCAATATAATGTTGTTTACAAGAATATACATTTTTTAAATTATATCTCTCTTTTCATTATTTATTTTAGGAATTTAAGAGAAGAAAATAATGACTGTAACCAGAAAAGCAAGAATGATAAATAGATTTTAATTTACATTTTGCAACTGATGTAAATGATTAAATAAATAAAATAGTTTTAAAGTTTTGAAAGCTTAAGTGTTTTCATTAATATTGTTTTCATATTTTGTAGTTACCAGCTGATTACTAAAACAAAATTGAAACTGATATTATTGTTCTTTTGAAACATTGCACAGACACAGTTATGGTCAATTTGGTGATGTCTAGCTATTATTATTATTATTAGAGCCCAGACAAATTTCTTGCTAGCACCCCTAGCATAGTGTCATATCAAGGTTCTTGCACTAACTGGAACTTGAACCTGTGACTGAAGCTCAAACCCATGCATAAAGGGGCTGAGGAAATCTATGTCGGCAATTCATAACTGCTTGGTTACTGGCATCCTATAAAGAAACAGATACTTTGTACCAATCTAGCACTTGTTCCTACTTCAATCCTATGGTTGGATTATTTTAGTGTCTTGCTTATGTCCTGGAGTTCATTAATGTATTATGTGTCCTTGGGGAGAAAGTGATATAGGGAGGTGATGTATGAAGATTATATTGTTGGTCTAATGGTTGGAGCACAGCTGGGTGCATCTGTGTAGACAAGGAACCTTGGTTTGCTGTCAGACATGGTTTGATTGACATACCCCTTATGTCAGTAACATAATGAGCAGGTTTATGTAAATAGTGAAGACTCAGATCAGACGGCTCCAACTGGGAGCTGTATTACGTTTGTCTCATGTTCCTACAAAATTATTAAATGTTGTTGCCTTACATAAAACTGTAGGAAATTCAACAAGAATTGAGATGGGTTTGAATTAAATGGTTTGCAAATAAATGTAACACAGACTTCTAAATGTTACTGTGATTCCTAATAACTGTATTCTTTTTAGCTCACCTGAGCACAGTATGCTCAAGGTGAGCTTTTCTGATACCCCTTCGTTCTGGCGTTCGTCTTCCCTTGTGGGGCATCAACATTTAAGCTTGTGAACAGACAAGAGGCCACAGTTTTTATCCAAACTTTATTAAACTTGATCAGAATGTTTATCTGTATGAATTCTTGGAGATGTTGATTATTGGGTCACCTGGGTTCAAAAAGTAGGACAAAAGGTCAAATTGTAGGAAAAACTTGTGAACACACTAGAGACCACATTTGTAGCCCAATCTTCACCAAACTTGGTAAGAATGTTTGTCTGCAACAAATCTTAAATAAGTTCGTAACTGTGTCACTAGGGGTCAAAAAGTAGGTCACTAGGTCATATCTTAGAATAAGCTTTGTAACACACTAGAGGCCACATTTACAGGCCAATCTTCATCAAACTTGGTCAGAATGTTTGACTGCATGAAACCTTGAATGAGTTTGTAGTTGAGTCACATGAGGTCAAAAAGTAGGTAACTAGGTCAACTATTAGACAAAGCTTGTGAACACACCAGAGGCCACATTAATGGCCCACTCTTTGTCAAACTTGGTCAGAATGTTTGTCTGCATGAAACCTTGAATGTGTTCGTTTTTGGGTCACATGGAATCAAAAGTAGATCACTGGGTCAAATTTTAGAAAAACTTTGTGGAAACAGAGGCCACATTGTTGGCCCAATCTTCACCAAACATGGCCAGAATGTTTGCCAGTTTGAAATCTCACATATGTTTTGAAGTGGTCATGTGGATTCAGTAGGTAAACTTTTACTAGGAAAAATTCTAGAAATTGTTATCAGTCCAGTGGCCAGACTGATAGTCCAATCTTCACCAAAGATTTCTAAAGTAATTTCTTAATTACTTGATGCCAGATATGAGCCTATTAAAAGCCTGTGTCGTCAGGTGAGCGATTACGGGCAATCATTGCCCTCTTGTTTAGTTTGTAAATAGTCTTATTTTCACAACAATTCTTTGTTCCTTGTCGTGCTTTAATTTTTTTCATAAACCATCAGTATATCAGTATGTTCCAAATATTTTTTTTTTCTTGTAAAGCTGATTCATTTGACAACTTTTTGTATGTTCCATAGAGTTATTCTTAAATATTTCAATTATTTTGAAGATTGATTAAAAAAATGAGGTATTGATAAAAACGGATTATTATCAGGTAAAGCTAATCCTACTTCAAGATTAGAGAAATTATAAAAGGTGAAAGAATAGAAATTGATAAGCTATATATATATATATATATATATATATAGAGAGAGAGAGAGAGAGAGAGAGAGAGAGAGAGAGAGAGAGAGAGAAAGGGAGGGGGAGGGGGAGGGGGGAGGAGGGAGAGAGAGAGAGAGAGAGAGAGAGAGAGAGATTTTTAATGCAGTATATACAATGATAATTATTGTTGGTTCTGGTTGAATTTTTTACTGGGGGGGGGGGGATACGTTATGAGTATAAGTAATTATTAGGGATGAGACAATATGGCGATATATAGATACAGTATCGATACGGCGGGCCACGATATGTATCGTGGCCCAGCGCGATATATAGCGATACGACCTTGACATTTGTAATCAGGGGAAGTCACTATTTTGTCTCTATTTTTTGTATTCGATGAGTTGTTCATATTCGTTTAAGAAATATAATCTCTGTGGACGTTTGTAAAACGATCACCGATTGGCTAGTGTATTTTTAAATAACCAATACAATCATCCGTAATACTTCCTATGTATTCAAGGTATACACATGGCCGACGAAAACAACAACGGTGTTGAACCTGATGTTTAATGCCATTCTCCTGTCCTGCATATGTTGCATTGTCAAAACCATCCAATGTTTCGTCAAAAATATGGGATTTTTTTAAAAACCCAGTATTTGAAAGTGATGGAAAACGCAGTGTCGATCGAGAAAACGCAGTCTGTACATTGTGTCGTAAGCAAATAAAAAATTGCAAAGGTACACAAAACATGTGGTTTCATTTAGAGCGCCACCATAAGATCGAGTACACAAAATTAAAAGGTCGTGTAAGCCAACCAAAGTCTTCCGCAACTGCTTCTCGTGTTGACCTGAAATAGAGTTCTGTTGACAAAACAGTTACACTAACTGTCGATAAGCCTCAAACAACTATTAAGGAATTGTCTGATAAGAAACACAAATGTTACCCATCAAATTCACAAAAGGCAGTGAAAATAACTTCAGCAATTGGAAAATTTATTGTTGGTGACTTACAACCATTGTCTGTGGTGGATAAAACCTACTTTAGGCAGCTACTGAACATCATGGACCCAATGTACACTATTCCTACAAGATGTTACTTTGCTGACACAGTCATACCTAGCATGTACACTGACATATGGTCAGTTGAAAAAGTTGAAAACAAATTGAATAGTTTTTAATTAATCTTATCTGACAAAAATTCTTTTTAAAAGATGTAACACAAATTATTAAAACATTGTTTGTGTAAAATGCCTGTTGAAATGGACCTTTAAGTTGACTATTCTTCATAACAGTGGTTAAAGATGGTCAACAGTTACAGTATTGAAAAAATACTTTTATTTTAACGTTTAAACTTTCACAGTCTAGTCAAACATTTTATTGTCTAGTCATATTTTACTTTGCTTTTTCTAGTCAAATTTCAAGAATCTCAAAGAACATTGTATATTGTTTACTATTTACTATATTGTCATTTATATTGTTTAGAATAATTACATTCCATGAAACTGTCCTACATGTACCATACATGTAAATACAGAAGTTTTTAAATAGACAAGACAAGAGTCATTTTCTTCACATTCCTTTTCAAAACTTCAACTGTGCATTGTTTTTTAACTTAACAAAGAGATTTGTTTTATCTAATTCCTTTGTGAACCTTGTCGCTGTGTTTGTAAAACTGACTAGTCGAAGCATTCCTCTGTTGTATTCATAAGTAAAAGGATGTGAATGTTGTGAATGTTTGTATTTTTACAATTATTATCCGTATCATCGTATCGAAAATAACCATATCGTCTCCCTTCGTATCGATACGTATCGTATCGTGTGATGACCGTATCGTCTCATCCCTAGTAATTATAGGTTTTGGAGTATAGATTATTGATAGAGCACGAGAAATAAAAAAAATATCTTTAGTTGTTACTAATGTTCAAGAACTACTCTAGTCATTTGCATACAAATAATATGGAAGAGGAGATGTGGCAGGAATGGTAAAGATCCTGATCAGACAGCTCTCAGAGGCAACTAACTACTCTCGATCTACACTTTTTGTCCAAGCCTGTTCAATTTGTGCTTAGCAGGCTAAAAGCAATGTGATTGGAATCTATTTTAAACTGTCAATTATTATGTGAATAAATGTCATTATTCATCATTAAAGTAAGCCATTGTCTTTGTCTACTCTTTTGTAAGTTTTCCATTTTAGTAAAGTATTAAGATTGTCAATTTACATAAAATTACATCATTTTCTTCTAACTCTTTAAATTAGTCATGCACATGTCCCATATCTTGTATATTACACCCGCAGTTTCAGATTTTATTGTTCACAGCTTGCACAAAACATTAATGCATTTTTTATGTCTAGAAGCTCCTAAAGCATCAGTTGTATTATGGCAATTAACTTAAGGATGTTTCAGTTTTCTTTCTTTTTGTCCAAATTTGCCAACTGGCAACGTTTTATTGATTATTCATGATAGAAGTTAAAAAGAAAAAAAATGGTGGAGGGATGACAGCATAGCAGTTTCTTCTTATCCTGCTAAGCATTGTGCTCTCTGATCAGGAGCTACACTATTTCTTGCTATATGTGTCTATAAACTTGGACATGCATGTGCAGCCTCATTGTCAGTGTTATAGTTCTGCTCGCAGTGTTTTGCTTTTCCATTGTTTTGCTCTTGGATATTCTATTGGCATTTCATCATTATCTTGATACAGATAAGGACACTTTATGCTATATTATAAATGTATACTGTATATTTTTTGCAAACTTTCTTTGTTTGACTCTTTCTTATTCACTTTTAGTTAGGCTTTTTTTGTCTCCCATTTTCTACCAAGAGTTCCCCACCCACTACAAATCAATACAATGGCATGTGCGGTCACTTCAAGGGACAAGGGGACAGACCATCCCTCTTGCCTTTCTTGTAGGCTGTTCTTCTGAACACCTGCATCAAATTTCTTTGGGATAGATGGAATGGTGGGGGCTTGCTGGTCACCATAGAACCTGTACTTCACAGAAGCTTGACAAGTCATGTGGCCTAGTTTAGGATCTATTCAACACCATATCTACTTGTTCTAGGCCAGTCTTTGAACAGGCCTGCTACAGCCAGTGCTGTCAGAGCTACCTTTTTTAGCAGCAAAACCCAAACGGTATTTCTCCTCTAATTGACAGGATCAGGCTTGAGCTTCACTGTCTGAGATTGCTAAGGCATCTGCCTTCACAGAAAAGCTGGTCACTATATCTTTGAAAGTCACCAGTAAGACCAACCTCACCAGTCATTGGTCAGACATCAACTGCGACTGGACACAAGGCATTGTCACTTGCAATAGTCACTAGTCTCTGATCACCAAAGTACACAGGTCTCCATCTCTTCTACAGTCACTGGTCACTGACAAGCGGTCACTGGTCATACAACCTCTACTGGTCACACCACTTCCCATCGGTCACTGGGCAGCACTCGCAGACCAGCAGTCACAAGCCACTAGTTCGAGTGCCTTCATCACTGCACACCAGACTAAAGTCAATGGTCACCATTCTCTGGTCAGTGGTCACCAGGCAACATTCACCAGACCAATCTTCTGAATGTTCTGGACACTGTTCCACTTCTGGGTCTCTGCTCAGTGACAGGTCACTAGGCAGTGTATAGTCATCGGAACTTAGAGATCACTTAATATTCTTTGATTCGAAAGGTCCAGTTCTTCAAATTCCAGTCCCTAAAGGTAGTTCTGTCACTGGAAAGTTCTACAGAGAAAGTGTTCTTATTCAACATGTTGATTTCTATCAGAAACGCAGACCACACGACGACGTCCGGGACATCAAATTAAACCATGATAACAGTACATGAAGTATCTTAAATGTCTTAGATCCTACACCATACAGCCCTGACCTGCCCCCTGCGACTTTTGGTTGTTAAAGATTAAACGAAATGCTGGCATGGCACCGTTTTAAATCTTGTTGTGGTATAGGCAGTGCGGTCTACCAGTGTCTTCAACATATACCTAAAGAGGAGTACCGAGGTAGCATTCTAGAAGTGGGTAGATCGATGTAAAATGTGTGTGGAGACAGTTGGGGCGTACTTCGAAGGGCTCAGATGAACAAAATTTGGATATTTCATGTGGTGTTAAAAAAACGCCCTACTCTAAGAACTTATAAAGTGCCCCTCATACCATCTGGATCAGAATGGCTTATCCATCTGCAGGAGGAAGTGCGGTCTACCAGTGTCTTCAACATATACCTAAAGAGGAGTACCGAGGTAGCATTCTAGAAGTGGGTAGATCAATGTAAAATGTGTGTGGAGGCAGTTGGGGCGTACTTCGAAGGACTTAGATGAACAAAATTTGGATATTTCATGTGGTGTTAAAAAAACGCCCTACTCTAAGAACTTATAAAGTGCCCCTCATACCATCTGAATCAGAATGGCTTATCCATCAGCAGGAGGAAGTACAAACTGGAGGAAAAGATTAAATGCAAAGAATGTTCACAGGGACAACCTTAATGCAAAAAGTGTTTGCATGGAAAATCTTAAAGAAACGAACTTTCAATATCCCACAATTCTTATTATAAGATGCATTAGGAGTCCAAAAATACACAGAAGGGGAATGCTCTTCAAGAGATTGATCTCCTTCTTTTCATATCTTTGCATCTGACTACAGTAAGAATTCTCGATCTCCTTCTAGAGAAGGACTCTTTGGCTGAAAGGATGTGGTTTGCAGAGGGCCTGATGGCTACCAAATGGCTAAAGGTATCTTTGCCCTTGTTAGCATCCACTGATCTCCTGGCTTCTCTGGTGATGGTCAATGTAGACAAACATGATGCCAACTTGGGGATCTGTCCCTCCTTTTTTTGTTCAAACTGCCTTTTCTGAATGTTTTATTGACAGAACAAGATTCCGAAATTAATTCCCTCTTTGGAAAATGGGAACTTGCCTGAGGCATCAATTAGGTCAATTATCAAACATTGACCTAGTGCTGATAACTGAATGCGATGCTTCTTATCTTACAGTTTCAGCCATAAGGAGATCAGCTTTGGATTTTTATACTAAATTATCTGTTTAAGTTAGAAATACTTCTACCCATTAATTTTTTGGTGGTCTTCCTGCAGTGGTAGTTTTTGGACGTTGCCAAAATGACCAGAATTGTGTTAATAAAATGTGAAATTATACATGGGCTACCTATGCTTTCAAATCAAATATTATATATGAGCTACCAATGCTTCCAAATCCAGAATTATATATGAGCTACCAATGCTTCCAAATCCGAAATTATATATGAGCTACATCAAGTGACATGGGTATAAACTAATTTAAAACATACAGATGTGAAATATGACCACAATGGAAGGACATCATACTTAGATATGTGTTAATTTCTCAGTCAGAAAAGTTGAACATTTGTTTAATTCTTGTCAACAAAATATAGGTTTTAGGAACTTGTCATAGATAAATACATATATTTTTCCTCCAATATAGTAAAGCATGTTTTATGTGCAATTACAAAACATACTTCTATAATATATTATTTAGAACATAAACATATTGCATCATTATGTTAGTACACAGTATACAAGTGCTGCATTTAAATATGCTAGGGTTGGAAAGTTTACCAGAGAATGGGACAGCATTAATTATATTATTATTATTATATTGTTTCATTGTTTGTAATAAGCATAAAAAAGTAATGTTGTAATATTAAGAATTGAAACTTTATTATTTATTTATCATGTTTTATATCAGCAGTAAAGAAATGTGATGGCTAAAACTTTTTACATAAGTACCACAACAGTTAGCATGCTTAAACAATCATTTTGTAGATAATTGTAATTTCTATCATGTTTTTTGCTACCAAAATATTAATGGTGATCTTAATAAATATCATATATATCAAAAATCAAATGGTATTTCAAACATTTGAGTGTACATATGAATCCTGCAATTATTATTTTTTTTTAACATGCAACAAGAACAAAAACTACTTACATGGCTCATGTAAATAATGCAATCCCCTTCAAAACAAGAGTTCATTAATATAGTTTAATTAGTTTGAACTGTTATCCCAGAAATAAAAAATATATGTCTCATATATATTGATTGTAAATTATCAATATATTTGTATGTTCCAACACACTAAATTTCATTTTGTGATATCTGTTTCATTTGTGCATTATATGATATATCTGTATAATGGTAAGTTGAAGAACAGTCCATGTTTTATCTTGTTCTTAACATATTCTGATTCATTTACTTATATTGGTAGGTGGAGGGGAGTAAGTACTTTGTTTAAATAACTCTTAATTCCCTTTATTTCTTAGTTTTAAATATCTAATGATTAAAATTTAAACATGTCTATCTATATTTTATCATCTGCCAAACATTGCATATATTATTGTCTTTTGGGAATCTTTTTATGACTAAATGATTGCGAAGGTAAGGTGTATTGGTTTAATATTCCAGCTGATTGATTTGCAAGCATAAAGTCCAATATTTCTTGGTAAATTTATGAGCAGTAACCAAAAAAGTGACATCTCTGTATAAATCATCTACTGCCATGGTGCTAGTTATGCAAATTATTGCCTTTATTTACTTCCAGAAAACTCGGTAGCATGTTTTGTATAAAATGATCAAGCCTAGCTCAGGGAGCTCAGCCAGTTCCCTGGCCAGCTCCCTGGTGCCTGAGAGCTGCTTTAGCAGGTTCTGCCCTATTGGCTGCTGAGTGTTTATAATTATGTCTATTTGCATGTAAATGTGGTAAAATGAGACAACATTTGACATGATCAGGGTTATAGTCACAGCAACTAGACTGCAGTGAGACACAGAATAAGCAGCTCCAGGTTCCATGTTACAACATAAAATATATATAGGTTATTCATTTGCTTTTTTGTATTTTTATACTAATTATCATTTGTTTGTGCAAAAGAATAAATGTTTGAAATGTTTCAATATTATCTGCTAAAGGTAGTATCAGACAGTTTGTCTTCATCAAATACCTGTAAACCTGGATTGGGAAATTGGGGCATAATTTTTATGATGTGTTAATTCATTTTTCATATAGATGTAGAACATCATTAAAGAACATTTTGCGAGATCTTTTCATGCAACAATAATCTATTTGGTTCTTTGAGAGAACAAATCTGGTTCAAATCCTTGGTACATGTACCACCTTAAAGAAATGATATTTTATTTTAAAAGGTAGTTATCGACACTTTTTCTGTATCAAATACATGTACCAATAGCTTTGTTAATCGTTGTTTTGGGGAATCGAAATGCATAATTCGGCAAAAGCTCAAACTTAAAGGTGGTATTAGACAGTTTGCCTATACCAAATTCATGTAACTATACCTTACCACTGCTTTGGTGAATAAGGGCACAATTTCTGCATAAACTCATACTTCAATATAAATAAAGATGGTTTTAAACACAATTTGTTGCTAGAGAGTATAAATCGCGATAAAAACACTCTGAAAGTTCAATTATTCCAAATCTATAAATAAGCATGATAATGATCTCTGCTAAAAAAGATACTGACGTCGAAGCAGATTACCCGAATAGAAATTTATGTTTCACTGTTCACACTGATCTAGGGCATCATTGAACAGCAATTTGCAAGATCTTTTCAGGTAACAATGACTTATTTGGTTATTTGAGGAAAAATATTATGGTTCAAACTGTTGGATACCACCTTTAACAGCAGTTAAGTCAAAATAAAGTGAAACAACGATTAATTAAATCAAATTGCAATAATATACTATTATTAACATTAAAAATGGGATATTGGCAAGTAAAACCTTAGTTATTAATTCTGTTTTGTTGTATACCTTGTTAGTTTGTCTTTATTCAACATGTCTCTGATTATGTCTGTGTATGCAGGTGTCTATTATCTTTACCTTATATCTTTTTCTGTTAGTTAGAGTGTGACTTAAGACAGCACACACTTAGAATTTGATAATGAGATCAAAGGTCTTACATGGTAAACAATGTCTAGATATTTCTTAATAAGTAAGCATAAGAAAGGTTTAGTTTACCTTTGTAAGCAGATGTAATTATGTAAATCTTAGCCTGAATAGATCAGGTTTATTCAAATCCATATAAAATCTCAGTCATTCTAGGATTCTAAATATATATAGAGACAAAGAATTCTGAGAATTCCCAGGAGTACTAATATCTTTGAGAAATTGTACCAAATGGGAGGCATTTGTATCTGGTAACTGAATATAATCAGTCTTTAGTACACTTCTACAAAAGTCGATTGTTAAAGCTTATTATGCATTCAGATATGAACTATAATTATGGGCGTTATTTCAGTCACTCCGACTGTAGATGAGATTTGTCCGCACTATTTCACAGCTTGTGCTGGTCAGATTTTTATGAAACTGTTTACAAGTCCATGTTGTGCCACAAACATTTAAACCTTTGTAATGCTAATATATATTTATATTTATGTCCTTTATGACAGGCTTTTAATAATCAAAACTAAATTTTTTGACCAATTTTTCACTGCATCACACATAATTACAGATGAAGACATTGGTTGATTAAGATAAACCCATGGCAGCAAATAATGTCAATCCTAATCTTTTTTTGTATTTATTATTGATAACAACAACTGGGCAACTACGATTCTAAACATGTAGATATATCATAGAGATAACTTTTTCTGGTTTAAACTTGTCTTAACAGATCTGTCTGTATAGCATTTCATCACTTTCTACATCTTTTGTTATTGATTCTCTATCACATGTACTGTGTGTCTTTCAACAGTAATGTTTTATTAGCTAATCTGAGTACAATATTCTCAAGGTGAGCACTGCTAAGTTCCCTTTTGTCATTTGTACAGTGTGCAGGGTCAGCACTTGGTTTGTGAACATTGTTAGGGCTACAGTTTTGATTCACTCTTTACCAAACATGGCCATGTTGTTTGTCTGCATTTAATCTTGGATGAGTTCATAATATTTGGTTTGGGAAAGGTTTAAATTCAAGCTATTCATTATGTTTTTGAAAAAAGTAAGATTAAATCTCTTTCTTAGTGCAACAAATGACAATCCAGACAAATCATGGCATTTGGGATTCAAAATTATGCTTAACGGTTCTGAAACATTTACTATGTTCATCTATCTTAGTTAATTATATAGGACCGAAGCAGATTGTTTTGGGAGGCACTTTCTACTGCAAGTACCCTCCTGAATAGCTGCAGATAAAAGTTATTTAGATTATAAGTTCTTGATCTGACATCTCATTTTGGCATTGTTTCTGACAAATATTGCATTTTGTATTTGCTAAATGAAACAACAACTGACTTTTTTTTATTGTTTGATTTTCTATTGTATTTATTGTTTATTTCCTCTTTTGCTCTGGTTTCGCTACTTTAAGAAAACAAAATAGGACCACAATCATTGTTTAGATTGAGTTCTAAAAATATAAATTCATCTTTGTAACTAATGCAGATGATAGTTCAATGTTTATTTAAACTGACAGTTTGACAAATATTCTCTTGCATGACTCACTTTGAAAGAATTAATAATTTGTGCATAATTGACAAGTTATAGATTGGTCATATTGTTCAATTTTAGAGTAATTAAGATATTTTCAATATTCAACATTGTACCTAGGAAAGACGAAATGGTACTTAAATAAATGAAAGATCGGTGGCCTACTTTACATTTTTTTTAGTCTGTCTACGGTCTACATATAAGTGTGACTGGGGTTTGTTTTTTATGTACCATTGGCTGTTAATCATCCCCTGCAGTGTGCTAACCTGCTTGTAACACAACTGTATGGAGAATGGGACTACTATTACATATACCATAAAACCATTAGCCAGGCAACCTCTGACAAAGCTTTGTTATAATTATAAAAATATAATTTATATGATATCGAGTACCTAGGGGTTCAGGTTATAAGAACAGAAGTAACCCATCCAATATTCTATATCTCTTGGGATATTGTTTAACTTATATGAATATTTATGGTTTGTAGATTAGACTAGCCTAACACATTTCTGTCTGGCCTTGTTGATTTACCTGTGTAAGTGCTATATGAAATGTGTATAAAGCGCACCTTTACGGAATGTTCCGGAAACTTCAGAAAGTAAAAAGTCGTACTGTTCTTTGGGTTCTGTGCCAGACTACAACTCAAACGACGTTATCGACAGTGATGCTGTGGCTTTGCCTATCAGTTTGAAGCGGTTGTAAGACTGCAGGATAGGGGAAAGTTAGAGAGACTTGGACCTAGAAGGTCTGGAAAACAACGATGACAGGACACAACATTTGGACTGATAAATTGTGTTTTGTTTACGGTTTTATCTCGTTTGCATTTATATGCCCTATTCAAATACGGAAGAGTCAGCATTAAAGTCATATGCAAAAGGAGACAATTTAAGCACAATAAAAATGTTAACAGTGATGTAGATCAGAAACAGCTTGCTGCCCTAAAACAGACAGAGTAGATAGGTATTCTAACTCATTTTCAGTGTATATTGAATGGAGTTACAGTCAAAGTGCCATCTTACAGACCAACTGTCACTGTGTGGTAACTTCTTTGGCCTCGTTGTGAAGCAGGGTCAGTAATTTGTAGAAGGGTGTCCTGCTCCGGCACTGATGTTGAGCCGATGATGCCAGCCTGAAAGCAGACATTATTATCGAATGATGATATTTAAAATGCTTGACACATTATTGTTACTAAACTTGATGCTGACTTTTTGTTGAGCATAATTTATTATATCATCTTTATCTAAATACTTATTTCACTTGTATGAATTGGTATAAACTTACATGTATGTATGCATGTTGTGTAGTGTAGTGTAATGTTATGTAATGTAATGTATGAACCATAATTAGTGCACCAAATAACATAATAGAAACATGCTGGTAATTAAGTCATTACACGTGCACAAGCATGTTGACTTGTTTCATATCTTTAATGGTCAAATCAAACTTCAAACACATAAAAAAATATGCCGACAGTTTACAATAGCAATGAAATAAAAACAATACAAAAACAATTTCCAATCTTTTTATTATGATACAATTAATCATTTATTAGACAAACAAAAAACAGCATAAAATACTACATGCAATTAAAATCTTATCTAATCTTGATCTTATACAAATACAAAAGGAATTATAAAGAATATCATATATTAAGTATTTTATATATATAAATTATTGGTCCTGGAAAAATAGTTTTTAGTGCTGGAAAAGTCCTGGAGTTTTGTGTTGGCAGATCTGTATTAACACTGGGCTGATATCTTCAATATTTCTTTGCATACATACCTGACGATTAATTTTAGATGCAATGTCCTTTTAAGTGACAGATCATTTGTATCAAAATATTTTTCTTTAATAAACTTTGTTTCTAAAAAGTTTGGTTGGCCAGTTTAAATTTTTGTCATTTTAAGGTTTATTTTTTCTTTATTTCCTTTAAACTATTGGCAAGAATCAGTATAAAAAATTGACACTGCAATTTGCTGACAATTGTGAATTGATATACCACAGAGCATTTAAATCAATATACTCGCAATTTTCCACTTCTATGTCAACCAGAGTGTACCGAGATGCCGCCATTTTGGTATCCGAAATCAGCAGAGTTACTTTGCATATGATCGTTTCACGCCAAGTATTCATCAAACCTACGGCATTTTGGGTCAGGTTTTTTAAAAATATATTATTTTTTTTTTAAAAAGTGTCAGGGTCGGTGGGAAAAATAGGGTCGGTCAAGTCCCCTGAACCACGTATATTTTTTTTGGCCTAATAAGAATATCTGCTCCACCATTACCATGTAACTATAATTATGCTCTGTTTACTTCCTAACATCTGTGCATATGAGCATGTTTGAATCACATCATGTACAGATCTTATGCAATTGGTCCTACCAATTAAAAAGTCAATATTTATTTATTCTCCAATTATAATATATTCTATCTAGTTTGCATTAATCTTGGCAATATTCATAAGCAACAATATATTCTGCATCGATCTCCTATCAACATTTGTATGTATTATTATATTAGATTAAAAATGATTGCGTCTTCTTAATGTTTAATAAATGGTAACACAGAAACAACATAATTCACTGTGCTGTTGCCATATTTAGCTTCTATTGATTATCTGTGACCTGCACTCATTTTATTGCACTAGTTGTATTTCATTTGTTTTCATAAAAAAAATACTTCCATGGAAAAATTTTGTCAAATGATAGTTTAGAATAATATATTTGTCTTTTGAAGTACTATTTTTAGTATCTGATGCATTTAAGTCACTTATCTGATCCTGTCAATATTGTCTCATTTTGATACTGACACTTCTATGTAAATGTCTCATTTTGATACTGACACTTCTATGTAAATGTCTCATTTTGATACTGACACTTCTATGTAAATGTCTCATTTTGATACTTACACTTCTATTTAAAGTACCACCTGCATTTAACAGCTTTGCTATATTGTAGCCATTGTTAAATATCATCATATATATAAAAGTTGACCTAGGATGCATGGCTCACGGGGTTCTGTGGTTCGAACCGCGGTTGGGTCGCCGCTGATTTCCTTGAGCAAGAAATTAACCTCAAATTGTACTACTAGTGTATAAATGGGTGCCTGCAAGGCTTATTCGGGTCATGCAAATGACTTCCTAGTGCCATATGTCTCAGCTGCTCATATGGGATTTACGAATGTACCCAATGACCTGGGTGGAAACCTGTGAAGTCAGCTGAATATGCCATGAATAAACCAGACCTTTACCTAGCACATAGCGTAGATCCTGATAGGACAGATAGCAAGTGCTGTTTAGATCTATATAAATTGCCTCTGCCAGATTACTGTGTTTGTAATAGCTTAAGAGTTCATTAATGATTTAATACACTTTGATTAAAACATAACAAATCAAACACCACTATTATGTTTCTTTTCATCAATTGTTGTTTATTTTTAATTTTCAATATATATATAATTCATTTTATTACAGGTTTTAATTTATTGTTTTTGAGAAAAAAGTTAGATTAAGTAAGTCCCTTTTGAACCAAACAAATGGCAGAGAACAGTCATTAGGGAATTGAAAAACTATTACAAACCCCAGTTGCTCGAACTTCCACAGGGATGACATTCCAGTTCAAGTGAGCCAGGAGTTTGAGGGAAAAACAAATTCATTTACATGTCAGTTTGTCCAATATTTCCATTAAGTAAATGCATTTATATACTAATGAGGTATCAGCCAAGTTTCTGTACTTCTTTATATAAATTCCTATGTTTATTGATATATTTCTTTTAGACTTGTTTCATTTTAGTTTTTGTGATAATGATTTGAACATGTTTTAAACCAGAAATGTGCATCTCTTTGTGTGTTTTTTTATAATTAAAACAGCAAAACATGTGTACATGTTTTAAAGCATATCAATCATGTTGAAACTATTATAAACATGTTTGGCATTTCAAAATATGTAAGTTAAAAATGAAATTCATATTAAAATCTTTTACAAATCAGTTCTATTTTCAAAAACTGCTAAGATCAGAGAAAATTTCCCATGACAAAAGTCAATAATGATACGTAACTGTGACTATTGTGATTTCAACTTAACTGAATAGTTTGACATGATCAAATACTGGAATTCATTTAGAAAAGTGATTAAAATCAGTTCAATATTGAGTTGGAAAAAAAAAGACAGGACACATTTGTGTTTTTATGTGTTCAAGTTTGTTAAAAACAATTTCATTTAAGTACATGAACCAAATACAAACAAAAAATATTAACAAAAACAAACATTAACATTTGAATAAGCTTGCCACATCAGAAAGTCATGAATTATGAAAATCAGTCTTTTATTTCTCCATCAAATCTCAAACCATTGTCAACAAATCAATTTAAATGTTATTTAACTATCAATTTAACCTTACGTTAGCTGTTTATAAGTGCACACGTTAGCTGTTAATAAGTGCACAATGACACCCACACAATTAATTTACATTAACAGTTTCATATCTTGGTGGTGCAAAATACACCATCATCGGGTAGTTTGTTAGCACAATCAGTCTGGGTTAATGACCAGAGTTTGCAGTTTGACCAGTCAGGTGTGAAAATACAGGTAAATAGGCTGTAGGGACTCACAACCAGTTCCGGCTGTACTAGTGATCCCATGGTAAATAATAAAAACCAAATACGGCAAAATGCAGGGACTGTCAGTTTTGATCTACCTATCTGGTAATTCTATTGATCCGGTGTTGAAGTGATTGTATAGGATATTCAAGATATTTGTCAGGAAAATCTATGGGACTGTAACAGGTCACAGATCAAATTTTACAATAAATATTCTGTAAATTGTTGTAGAAAAATTTGATCACACATTAAACTAAATAGATAAATTTTGACTGTTAGAAAGTAACTGAAGATTGTATATTTAAACTACATTTGCTTTTCTTTTTTTTTTAATCTTTCTTTTACTTATAATAAGTGTCAAAACACCCCAACCAACATGACACAAATACATTACAAATATGTTTCCATGTTATCTAAATTGACACAAAATGATTTCCAACGTATATTAAAATGAAACAAATGCTCAAAGGCAACAATATATTCTATCTATCAATTATACTCTTCTGATTGCTGGTTTAAGTGTAACAAAGTTGCTGACTTGTTGACTCTTCAGCCACTGACCACAAGGAGACAAATCGTTATGAAGGAAAGGTCTTCCATTTGATCAGTGGTTTTTCTACCCAGACATAAGTCTGGAATTTTCCTCAACCAGTAACACCTAGATGTTGATTTGTTTGTTTTATTGTTGTTATGGTTGTATTGGCAACATCTAGCTAATTATTAGTGTAGGAGGACCCCAGACTTATGTCTGGGCAGAACCCTGCAGGTTAGCTGAAAAGCCTCCCCACATGGAAGTTCTTGCCCTGAACAGGACTCAAACCCGTGTAGTTTGGGGGTGAGGAGTGGCTGTTGTTTTTGTAATGATCATAATTCTGTCTGTAATGTTGGTTTCATATAAAAATGTACACTAGATGATAGATGGGACTGACTGTGTATAATGATACATCATTTTTCTACTCGCCTGTCATAAGAACAGTATAATATATGTTTGATTTACTTCTCTTTTTTGTCTTTTTTGACAGAAACTAAACTTGAGGGATAGAAAGGGCCATAAACAATTTGTGTAATCTTTTGGCAATAAATGTTATGAATAATGATAAAGATGATTTGTAAGGAGAAAAGAACATACTTCAACTCAATCAGTTAGCAAAACAGCTTTTTCCTTCAGTTTTTTTCACAGATTACCACTAAAACTTGTAATTTCTATGTTACAGTATTCAAATTTTTACTTGACCAGATTTAGGGATGAAATTTATGTAAAAACATGGAACATAATACTTATGTTGTTTTACCACATTTCTTTGTATTTTGGTTCTATTTTATTATTTAATCTTACCGATAAGATAATCTTCTTTTTCATACATGTACACCTACTAGATTAATAGGCTAATTAAATAAACACAATAATCATTTTTGACAAAATACTAAAACAGCAGCAGATGGGGTTTAAACCAGTGACCCCCATGAGGAATGAGAGCCAATCACCCTTTACCACTCTTGCGGCAAATACATTTCAATTTCTGCTTTCAGATATATTGTTCTTTTACTTTAGTCAGTCATAATGCTCCAGCACCGGACCTGGTAGCGCAATCGGTAGAGCGTCAGCTCCAGGTTCGGGAGGCCCCGGGTTTGATCCCAGGCTGCGACATACCAAAGTCGTTAAAAATGGTAGTGGCATAGCTCCCTTGCTAACGCTGAAGCAAATATAAGGGTAGTTCCACGACTGGTTGGCCCGGTGTCAGGATAATGTGACTGGGTGTGGTATCATGCCATGTG
Source organism: Sinonovacula constricta (assembly GCA_007844125.1). Classification (NCBI taxonomy): domain Eukaryota; kingdom Metazoa; phylum Mollusca; class Bivalvia; order Cardiida; family Solecurtidae; genus Sinonovacula; species Sinonovacula constricta. The sequence goes on from CM017562.1 coordinate 40,638,459, forward strand.
TTCGCGGCATGCTATACACAGGCAGCACTATATCTGCTTCAAGTGGACACTGTCTCCAGATAACTGAAATACTGTTGGTGGGACGATAAACCCAATAAACAAACAAACAATGCTCCAGCAGCAAGTGTTGTAAAAGAACTGTCAAAGGACATTTTCAGCTTTCCTCTGTGCTATAATTAAATATGGCATAAAAATCAGTGATTTGAACACCTTGTATATGCCCAGTTTGTTGTGAACATATATGTACATGTCCATCATTTGTTAAATGCTCTTAAAGGTCAACATATACCAAGTTTTTCCTTTAGAGAATTTGTAATAGGGCCAAGTACATGTAGATGGTAAGAGTATGTATGAAACTAATTAAGTATTGACCTGTGCTGTGCTGGAATCATAAAAGGAATTATGAAGCTTCAGGTCTTCTTTTCATTTTCATTTTTTTTTACAATTTTACTTACTGTTATATATTTATAACAAAATTATATTGTTCACATCTCCTTTCTGTAGTTTTTCTGAAGTATTTTCCATGCTTTGTTTGGATTTACCTCTTAAATGCATCTGCAATTTAATAATTTTGCCTTAATGAAAAATGTTCATCTGTAAGAACGAAGTATGTATTTTAGACATTAAATTCCATCTTGCTGGGACATTGTAACCTTCACTTAGAAAGATGTCTGAGGTCCATGCAACAGGAGATATACACACATTTATAGACATAAATATCCTGTTCTTATCTTTTCAATTTTCTTCTAAGATTAGATTCAGACATAAGTCAAGCATTTTTAAATTAAAAAAAGAAAGAAAGAAAGTGTCTGACTGTTTTAGCTGGTATAAACAAAGAGGTCAATATTACATTCCAGACGTTATGTAATTTGTTGGCAGTTTTAGGAAGAGAAAGATTACTAAATGGCTGACATGGCTTCCCTGCCTGGTTGTGATTGAAATCTAATCACTTTCGTTTTTTAAATTTAATGGTGTATATTATTAACCAACTACATGCAAAGAATGAAGTCTGTGGTCTATCTTGTTAAATTTACCATGATAAAAGGTATAACTGGTTCATTTACCAAGCCACAGATATCAGTCTCACCATGATGCTGAATGGGAGCAATGACTAATATGCAGACAGTTATGTGTAGCTTTTGAAATTGGTAGGAGTTACTGCCCTTATAGACATATTCTGTTTTGAAGGAAGAAAGGTCATGGGTACAGTTGATACATACTTATATATTCTTCTGAAATGATAACAGTTAACATTATCTTCTTTGATTTCTGGTCCACACGGATATCACTCAACAATACACTGACACAGACTGACATGCCAGAACCAGTAACTTGTTCATTCTACCTATGTCCATGATTGTTTTAATTATGTTAAACATTGATAATCCACTGAACTTGTACTAACTGGATGATGTTCGATGTAACTATAATATCTTTTGGTCCTAAGGACATTGTATCTTTTATATTTGTTTAGTTGATTAAATGTTGGAGAAGTTTTGTTTGCTCCGAGTATCATGGCAGTTGTAGAACATGAAGGTTGACACTGTTTGTGTTTATGCTAGAAGATAAGCTTGATGGGTCAGATGCTTCATAAAGGAAGGCATTCATGAACAAAACATTGATGTTGATAATGTTTAGTAACACTGTCGCAGTGTCTTGTCCAAAATTTTTGATTGAAACAGTTGTTTCACTATCTGGGAATTGTTTCATGTTGTTATCACACTTGTTCCACTTGGGATTTGAGGGTATTGAGTAAATGCCTTTCACTTCAGATTTGAGGGTATTGAGTTAATACCTTCCACTTGGGATTTGAGGGTATTTAGTTAATACATTCCTCTTGGGATTTGAGGGTATTGAGTTAATACCTTCCACTTGGGATTTAAGGGTATTGAGTTAATACTTTCCACTTGGGATTTGAGGGTATTGAGTTAATGCCTTCCACTTGGGATTTGAGGGTATTGAGTTTATACCTTCTTCTTGGGATTTGAGGGCATTGAGTTAATACCTTCCACTTGGGATTTGAGGGCATTGAGTTAATACCTTCCACTTGGGATTTGAGGGCATTGAGTTAATGCCTTCCACTTAGGATTTGAGGGTATTGAGTTAATACCTTCCACTTGGGATTTGAGGGTATTGAGTTTATACCTTCCACTTGGGATTTGAGGGTATTGAGTTAATATCTTCCACTTGGGATTTGAGGGTATTGAGTTAATACCTTCCCCTTGGGATTTGAGGGCATTGAGTTAATACCTTCCACTTTGTGATTTGAGGGTATTGAGTTAATACCTTCCACTTTGTGATTTGAGGGTATTGAGTTAATACCTTCCACTTGGGATTCGAGGGTATTGAGTTAATACCTTCCACTCGGGATTTGAGGGTATTGAGTTAATACCTTCCACTTGGGATTTGAGGGTATTGAGTTAATATCTTCCACTTGGGATTTGAGGGTATTGAGTTAATACCTTCCACTTGGGATTTGAGGGTATTGAGTTACATGTAATACCTTCCACTTGGGATTTGAGGGTATTGAGTTAATATCTTCCACTTGGGATTTGAGGGTATTGAGTTAATACCTTCCCCTTGGGATTTGAGGGCATTGAGTTAATACCTTCCACTTTGTGATTTGAGGGTATTGAGTTAATACCTTCCACTTGGGATTCGAGGGTATTGAGTTAATACCTTCCACTTGGGATTTGAGGGCATTGAGTAATTGCCTTCCACTTCAGATTTGAGGGTATTGAGTTAATGTCTTCTACTTGGGATTTGATGGTATTGAGTTAATGTCTTCCATTTGGGATTTGAGGGTATTGAGTAAATGTCTTCCACTTCGGATTTGAGGGTATTGAGTTAATGCCTTTCACTTAGGATTTGAGGGTATTGTGTTAATGCCTTCCACTTGTGATTTGAGAGAGTTGAGTTAATGCCTTCCACTTGGGATTTCAGGTTGTTGGGTTGAAGTATTTGATGTGACATGGGATGTGGGCAGTTTAAAGATAAAAAAGTTTTTAAAGATAAAAAAGACTTATTTATATACATTAATAAGCAAATAGGTTTAACTGTTTTATTTCTCTTTTGTTATATTGTATGCTTTTAGCTTTTTAATACTTCCTTTCATGAATTTATGTTGTAAGCTGTTTCTACTCTCTCATAATTTCTTAGATTTGCATCAGCATGTTATATTAATATTAAGGTTGTTATGATTTATACACTGGTTGTAACATTTTGATCATCAACAGAGAAAAAAATCACTAATTGAAGTAATGTTCTTGCAATGGTCTGCAAGACAATTAATTAACCCTTTAACCTTCTAAGCACAAACTGACCAGGCCAAGGCATCTAGTGGACAACTCCCACTGAAACTTGTCTGATCAAGATCTGCACTTTGGCTGTGAAGTCATTTGAAACATGTTCAGTTCACTGGGCATGTAGTTGAGACTTTATAACGAGTTCTCAACCAGTGTGTATAGCAGGTTAGGGTTTATAATGTGGATTTATGACCATTTTCATTCTCTTTAATCAATCAAAGCCAATCAAAGCCATTCAGTCATAACACAGATTCTCATATACTGCTACTAGAAACTACCCAAAGGTCATTATTTCATTCTCAGGTTTTCAAATTGGAATACATATGGGTGTATAATACTTGTAGAACCATTTTGAGGTAAAATAACCCTATTTTTGTGATTTCTGTTGCTAAGTTTCATATGGGTGAAAAAGGAAATTTTGTTTTATATGTATGCACTTGGTTTATTTGTGTACAAGTTTAATAGTTCAAGAAAAATGACCATGTTAGGATATCAGTTGTGTTTCTTTATCAAGAAAATTGTGTATTAATCTATTTTTTGTGTTGAGTAAATTGGATTTACCCAGGCCCAGATTTACTGGGGGCTGGGCCCACCCCCTCCCTCCCCATTCAGTCCGGACATATATTTTTTCTTGACCATTTTTATTGAGCAATGGCCTGATCAGACAAATTTGTAGACCATGTAGAGATAATCACGGGTATCTCAGGCTCTCAGTCTGTCATATGTTCAACTTCCTGAGTAGATATTAAGGCCACTCGGACCCTTGCTTCTAGCCAGACCCCTGAGGCCATCAGGCATGTTGTACAACATCCGCTGTGTGCATTCGCTGTCCACTGTCCCACTAATTGGCTTTATTGGCAATCCCCTAATGTGATGCAGACGTTATTCGCCAAGGTGTTCTAATTGTCACCTTGCATCCCAATCAAGGTACAGAGTGTATTTACATTATACTTTAAGTTATTTTTTTCAGGTCATGACAAAATGGTTAAAAGGTGCTAACAAGAATTGTGTTGCTTTATAATATGGAGATTTTGTGTGTGAAAATATATTGAGGTCACAGCTTTGAGACTGATTCTGATTCTAGAATAGAGCAAAAATGCAATTTTAAGTTATATCCCACAGACAAAATCCCTTCTGTTCATTTAAGCATAGGCAGACAAAGTCACTCCCATAAATGAATTACTGTAAAATATATGTTGAAGTTTATCAGAAAAAATCTAATGTGGTTATCAATTTATATACGAGATTGAACTGTGAGACCAATTAAATATTCTTGCAGAATGTGGAAAATTTACAGGAGGGGATTTATCCACATTGGAAACATTAGTGTTTGTCTGCCTTGCTAAAATGAACAGGAAGAATTGTGTTATAGATAGATTTTGTCACTACTCCATTTTAAGCAATAACCCAGGGTAAATGAATTATGTATCAAGTTGAAAAAAATTGGACAGGGGAAGATATATTGCTAAGTTGGAAATTATTTGATAATTAAGTGATCTGCAGCTGTAGGAGGCACCATGTGTAGCAATAGTACTTAAAGGTGGTATCCAACAGTTTGGACCAAAAATATTTTCATTTAACATCATAATAAACCATTGTTACCTGAACAGATCTCCCAAAATGCTGTTTATTGATGTCCTACACCTATCTGACAAGTGAACCATAACGCCACAATTGTCATTTCAAACATGTATTATGTATCTGAGCCATGCCGCACAATTAGCTATTTATAAACTACAAAAACTTCGTGATCACTTATGTTTTCTCATCTACATCATGCGCTGAGATGTTGATTTCTATTATTAGCAGGAATCCCAATTTTTCTTATTCATAGATTTGAAAAGAATGAACATTTAAGTGTTGAACATTTATTTGCAGACAACGATTGATTGGAATATGAAGCTATGAATGTAATCGTACTTTAAGTTCCAACTTGAAGGGAAGTAAGTGATTGGCTATTTTGGCATAATTTTGGAAGAATGCGAATTCGTTTTCAACAAGTTTTGTTGCTAAACTTTTATGTCTTCCCATTATCATACTTTCAGGGTCAGTTTAATAAAACTATAAACTATATAACTATATAATTAAACAAGTTACCCCCTCCACCCCCCCCCCCCCCCCACCCGAAAACTTTGGGATCCAGGCCTGTTACCTTTTAGTTTTCTGAGATGCACATTCATAATCCATATTTATTATTCGATTTTTATATAAGCTTTGTATTGCATATTTTTGAGACAAATATTTAGAGTTTTGTCTAAGTTTTGTTGAATTCTGCGAATATGACCATAACTGTGTTGGTGTCATGTAACAGAAAATTACAATACATATTTCCATAGCTGTGTCAATGTCTAGAACATATTTATGAAGCTAATTCATAAGGCCATCTATCATTGTCAGGGATCAGTAAATCTATAGTAACCCTTACACTAGATGGAGACAAACGGATCATCCTTGGGCCCAGTTTGAATCCAAATAAACTGATATTCACCATGTAAATCCTATCAAAATCATAACATAAGTTATGTTAAGATTTGTATCTTAACATTGTGCTAGTCTCATTGTATAAAAAACCTACTATAAACAATTGTATCAACTGAACCGACCGCAGAGTATTATACTGCCAGACAAGTGATGTCTGGTTTAAATCATTCAAAATTGAAGCTTTTTTTATTTTTACCATTTTATCCACTACTTACAGTACGTAAATATTTTGACAAATAAGATTTCTACTATTATTTCAACATGGGCATAGTTGATAGAGCCCTTGACTTGTAACTTGTTTATCTTTGGACCCTCATAATGGGGGTTTGAGTCCTGGTTTGGGTGAAAACTTTCATGTAGGGAGGTCTTTTACTTGTCTTCCACCATCGATTATAACTTACTGTCACAATAATGACAATTATTGTGTAGCAATGTAGTGTAGAATGTACAAGATTCTGAAACAAAGAAATATTTAAACCACAGGCCATTTAAAGTGGTATAGACAAGGGAGTACAGTGTTACCATGGCTTTAAATTTTTATATAAGATACCAACTTTAAAAAATGCTAATGTGTTTCTTTTTTCTATTTTCATATGCTGTTTGTCCACTTCTATTTGCAGGTAAGTTGTTTTTATTAATTTAAGCAGTTTCATTCCCACAGTAAGTAATATTCTTGGTTATCTTTCTTAAAACTTTTCAGTAAATTTGTGTCAACTTTAAACCATCTGTTTTGCTATTTAACAAAAAATATACACATTTTTAATTTTAATAATAAATCCTTTTATATTAAATACTGAATAAATCAAAATGACACTTTGAAAAAATATATATTTCTGTATTTGTAACATTCATTTGGTTGTTTTGAACCAGAAACCACTAGTGCCAAAAAGTGATGGGAACTAACTCTTCCTGACTTAAAAACGTATCTTGCACACCAAGTGTTAAAGAGTTACTTCCCTTGCTATGGCAAATCCTCTCTGAGATCTCTTCAGATGCATTTGTTAAATATGAATCTGCCACAATGGGTTAATTAGTCAACAAGAAGGTCAGATGTTAATTGGTTTATAATTATTTGCCATACCTTTATCAAAAGACAACTTGTCATGGTGTGATAACTCCATAATTTATTTCACAAACTATTACATAAGATTGACTGGTTGCAGCTTTTGTCATGAAACATGAGCCTATATTTTGCTTTGGATACAAATTACATGTATGCATAAACATATGTGAGAAAGCTTGCCAAGTGAACTTGTATCCACTCCCTATCATATCATTTTCATATTATTTTAGTTGATTGAACAAAACAAGCCTTTTGTGGGAAACTTTACAGACAGTTTATATAATTTCTTGTAAAATAGATTTTTTCAAAATACATATAATTATAAATTGTAGGAAATTGTATGCTAAATATCAAATAATCTCAGGAAACATACCTTCATTGATTTTCTTTTATAAATGCTGTAACAGTTTTATAAAAACAGTAACTTTAACAGTAATTTTACATTACTGCAGTTTATAAATTGATCACATACATATTTAAGAGTAATGTTAAAGGTATAATTATCCCCAGATAAAGAGAGATATTGTTTTAGCATTGTCAGTTCTTTCAGTCTGTCACACTTTCCTCTCACGCATCCTAAGTCACCATTTCTTTGCTTGATTTAGATGATGTTTGATAGAAAGATTAATGATAAAGAAATGGAAAAAAATTATATATATATTAGCCTTTAGCTTGCTTCCTTTTGTTAAATACCTATGCTCAATTCTCAGGTTTTTTTTTGCTTGAATGTTATATATTTTAAATGTCAAGGTTGATACACTTATAAACAGCAACTAAGCAGCAAATAATGTAGATCCTGATCAGAGAGCTCCCAGCAGTTAGGTGAGAGGTTAATAATAAGAAACAATGATGCCCATAAAATGTTGTGAAGTTTTACCTATTTATTTATGTTGTTGTTCTATGAAAATATAATGTCACTTTATTATGTTTCTATAAAGTGACATTATATTAAGTCACTTTATAATGTTTCTTTTGGCGCTGTATGACCTGTTAAGTGTCGATGTGCCGTAAAACCCAAAATACATATAATGTTTCTCGACAAATAAACTTGTTTTGAAGTTGATGTTTTTATACAATCAAGTTGACGAAACTCATCCTTACAGTAATTATTCAAAATAACTTTATCACACTTTTTTCCCATTAGAATATAATATTAACATTAACATTTAAACTACTGGATGGTTTCACTTTACACATTCTTTTTTCTATTTGCCAGTAGTCGGGTGGTATTGTCATTTTCATGATGTCAAAGCTGCATAAATTTTGTTGGCATTATTTCAAAAACATTTAAACTTTACTTTTTTTGTTTCTCCTGTATAAGTTTGATGTACCATCAATTGATAGCTTACTGTACACATGTGCATGGAAGTAATCTGTTTAATGTTTTTAGTTTGCAGGAAACTGTGCGCTTCATCAGGAAATAGGGTGCTTATACACGTTATAAGATTGCCTAGTATGCTTGTTGTTTGTTAAGTATCTTTTTAAAGATAAAGCTATAAATAGATATATGCTTACATCCGGAAGTACAAGTCCTTGGCTTATATAAACCCAGTGGAAGCTAGCTGGTCTGGATCAACTCTATTTGAATTAGCCGATTAATTTATGCATATCTGGCTATGAGTTGTAACAATTTCTTTTGTTCTTATACTGGAGCCTAGCTAGGCATGATATGATGGGTACGCATGTCTGCTAAGGGGCATGCTCTGTCAAAAAGGATGGGTTTCTAGATCGTACGTGGTTGCTTTTGGAAAGATTCATGTCAGGAAATAACTAGATCTAAAAAACATAAAATATAATGTTGCAGACAATTACATATTAAAAAAAGGATTAATTTTAATCATGACATACATTTTTTTATTTCAAACAAGGAAGGTATTCAAATATTAACAGCAATTGTTGGATTTTGTAAAATCTGATCTTTATTTATGCAGGAAATAAATCACACGTTTTAGTGCAGATGTAATTTTTATCATCATGTCTTCCTGTAGAACTTCAAGGCCCGGAGAGTGAAGAATGCATTTATGCTATTTTGAGATATCACAACAGACAAATGGTTCAAGTGGAATAACTTCAGTTGATAAAAAGCAATAGGAAAATAAGTAGTAATTTGGTCACAAATTGTCTCTAGAATTTTTATCAGCAAGTCTCATGACTAATCAAAGGTCAGTGCTGATGACATATCGACTAGTAGGTCACCATTTTAACAAAGATAAATGTTTTGTTTATTAATTCAATGCAGGGTCCATTGTATATCCAATGAAACATGAAAAGTAAAGTGTTAAATAAAAAAAAATAAAAAGTTTCAGTTTTGACATATTTCTCCACCAGATACAACAAAGGTATAATCGTAATGAGAATAAAATTTTCTGAGAAGTTCTGATTAGATAAAAAAAGGAGGAAATAACTTGTCCCATACAATTCAAATCACCTTGGCTATTTTACTTTCAGAAATAGGCCTCAGGGGTAACAGGGGGAAAAGTAGGTCTGACAAAATGGAAATCAACTCTGAAAGATCTTGATACACAGTCCGTAAACATAAAATTGCTAAATGGCACACATACAGATTGAAATGAAACAATGCCAGAGAAAGAGAGAGAGAGTGAAAGAGAGAGAGACACACACACACAGATGAAGAGAGGGAGGGAGAGGGAGGGAAGGTGTGATTCATATTGAATATATAAAACTGACACCATAAACCAAGTTTATATGATAAAAACTAAGACAGTTTACATGTGGAAAGTCCTTTATTCGAATACAAATGCTTTTTTAAGAAACTGCACGGACCTGACAGTTTTGATCCATGTGTTGTAGATCTGATTTGAGGTAAAAATGTGCATTTAACTGTAAAGTCTGATGTGGATATTCAAAACATTGATTAGAATAAGCCATTTTGATTATTTGATTGAATTATTTCTTAAAGGCAACCTAACTTTTTTCAAAAGTGCAGGAGCTCCTTAACGTTGTAAGAAGACAGAATCATGTAATGAGAATCTTGGTGTGTGTCAACATTCTTATTTTCAAGGTTCTTTTCTGAACTTTTACAGAAAGGGCCAAAGTTGATGCGAACAGTCCTATATATATACATATATAGGACGTATAGAAAAATAACTAAATTGGTTAAGCGATTTTTCATGTTAGCAATTTATTATGTTTCACAAAAGGATACTATTTGATCATAGTAAATGTACACCTGACCCCTATTAAGGTAAGATTTTTATTGCAGATTTAATTAAACTTTCAGAGTTTTCAAACTGTGGGAACAGAGAGTACGCAACTGCCTATTCTCCGCACAGGCAGCTATGCGCTTGTTACACATGGTTTGTGCCAACATTATATATGGTTAATGTGATCATTTTGAGCGAGGATTATGAAAAGAAGATCCTGTTAAATCTAAGAAGAACCACTAACACCTTTGAGGTCGGTTAGAAAACCTCTTTGCAATGAAAGTTTTGTCCATGAAGGGCACCCGAACCCATTTGAGGCACAACTGAGCAACTATTAAAAGGTTTTTAGACCCACCCTGAAGGTATATATGATATAATGGAGGTATTTGTGACAATATCCATTTTAACAACAGAAGACCTCCTTAACTCTTAGTCTGCTATACACAAATTGATCAGGTTAAGGACAATAGTGTAGATCTAGATCAGCCAGCCATCTTGAAGTTATTGGTCAGAAACTGCCCTATTTGCTGCTGATTGTCTAGCAGTTTGTCTTGTTACCTTTACCTGTAGTTGTTAGCTGAATATAAGATTGTGTTTTGTTTATTAATAAATATAGCATAAGGGTTTAACTGTTAGTTTTGTATACCCACCACAGACATACCACATTAATACATCCAGTTGTAAACAATGGTCAACTTAATTCTGGCTCACCAATTAATATCTCTGTCCCTCTTGTATGTGACTACATTCTTCACTTGTCATCTTGTGGTGAGGAAGGGACACCAATTGGACCAATTATGAAGATAAAAAAATTTACTGTCCTTATTTGTTTCTTAAATATTATTGTAAATCAAATGGGAGTTACGATGTCTGTGGTTATGTTTATATCTCAGGACATTTAATTCTTGTGTACATAAACGTCTGGATGAAGTGTTTGTGTTATTGTGTTTAGTGACAGTTCTTGAAGGTATAAAAAATGGGATGGCCAAAAGTTATGTGTGGATATAGAATGCAAGACTGAAAAATGTGTGTAACTGTGAAGGTTTAAGAAAAACATCTTTGTTTATTGTGGCTTTGCAAAACCTTCTTGCTATTGTTTATTAAGTTTTTCGTTCAGTTTGTCTGAAGGATTATTGTATTATAGTCAACAGGTGTACAGCTGGATTTAATTGGATGGTATACTTGTATCTTACCATAAGGTTTTGTTTTCTGCTTAATTTATTTTTGTGTTGTTTTTTTGTTTGTTAATTTATTGACAAGATAATAATTTAATTTGATTGTCTCCAAAATACTCTATTATAGATTGCTATGCTAGTTAGTATGTTACACTGTAGGCAGGTACTTGGTTAAACAATTGATCAGTTTAGTAATCTTACATGAATACTCATGAATTATGTTTAAATCTACTGTCGATCTCACAACAACTTCATAACTGTTAAACTTATTTTACATTGCCGTCTTTTGCATAGCACAAAACCACACATTAACTGCAGCTCATTATATATTCTAATAACATGACTACAAATATTTGGATTATTAATACACTTATTAAAATGGATATGCATACCAATAAATAGAACATAATAATTATAAGAAACTAATGAAACAAATATTAATCCATGCTGCATGACTGTGTTCTCAATTTGCTTAATCAGGTATTTGATGTCTGTACTGTACGGAATGTATTCTAAAATTTTTTAGAAATTAAATGTGAACAAGAGGCCAATATGGCAAGTAGCTACATAGACCCTCAGCTAGTTAACATGTTTTATATATGCAATATTCACCTTGCTTCATTAGCATTTGATAAGTCCATTTGATAGTACAACTGAATATGCAGTTAGTTTGTTATTCACCAGATCACTCTGATGCAATAATACTCATCATAGTGATATCCAGTATTTATTGGTGGAGACAGATCCCAGACAAATGTTGGAGTAGAACCACCAGTGTACTTTAGGTCAGTTCGATGTAACCTAAGGTGTGAGGGGGATAAAGAGTCTGAGAAGGATCAAGTTGGTGACCCTAGCCACAGGCTTCCAGCCGGTAGTGCACTATGATAGATGGTTTGGTAGTTAGCATAAGAACCTACAATGCCTTACTATTTTAGCTATAGTGGTATATATCTTGGTGTGTGTACTCATAGAAGTAGCTTTGTTGTGGTATGTAGGTTAAAGATTGTCAGTGTAAACAGATATCAATTGTCCTCAGACTTGACTCTGGTGATTTTGAGAGTAATCAGTTAAACAAAGATTGAGTTTTCAGCATAAGTTTCTTATGTGATGATGCTGCCACGTGTATAATATGATGGCTGCATCATGTATAGTATAATGAAGCTATCTAATGTAGCTGTCAGTTAGGCACATTGTTGTTTAGTCTTGATCTAGAAAGAGATGATGATAGAGTACAGAACCACATGAACATTTCAATCCCATCCTTTTAATAATTTTCCTGTACTGAAATACATACCAGTGTTTGTTTGAGATGACATTAAAAGGCATATTGCCTTCATTTTAAATTTATATATTGTTTGGCATTTCATGTTCAAAATTTGTGCATAAAGTTGTCCAGAGTTAATATTAAGTGAAATCAGTCAATAACAGAAATATTAATACAATTTATAGAATCTTTAAACACTGCCTGGTCATTAAATATATAAATGGATTCAGTCAATCTTAAAATGATTTGATTGATTAGGAAAGCTTTCACAATAATTGTGAATTGCACTTAATTATTTGTTATTTACTCAAAATGATGATGCACAACCCCACAGATCACTTAAATATTTATCTTAGTTGACTTTGACAATTCTAAACAACTAGTTAGAAGTCTAATAAAATAACCTTGATTAAATGAATAACATAATCAAACATTGAAAAAAAGGCTCAGACTTTAATAGAATATTCTTTGAACCTTTTTTTAAATTAAGCTGAATATCTAAAATAGCTGCTTTATAAAGCACAAATTGATCACATATATTAGTAGATTTAGATCACCCAGCTCCTTGTGGCAGCTGTCTGATCAGTATCTACCCTACCTGCAGCTAAATCTTTGTCTATACATCTTGTTTTGTAACTGCATGGAGTTGTGAGGTAATTAACATTCAGAATCAATGATTATAATGTATTATTATTAAGGACAAGGTTTAAAGGCAGTTTCCGACAGTGTGCCTACAATCTAATACATGTAACAACATCTTACCCCTGTTCTTGGAAATTGGGACAAAGTTGCTGTATAAGCTCACACTTAAGTTAAGTAAAAACTGTTTTTTAACAATACCACAATTGGAGGCCATACAAATGGTGAGTTATATAACTTTAAATCATCGTACTTTAAATCATCGTTCTTTCAAAGCCTATAAGCAAGCATAAACAGGATTTCAGCTAATAATAGCTATCAATGTAAGAGTTGATTATCTTGATGTTGTGCTACACCTTTCACATGGAAGTAGTGGTCAGGGTTGATTATCTTGATGGTGTGCTACACCTTTCACATGGAAGTAGTGCACCAACATATTTTCCATTTTGCAAGATCTATTCTGGTAACAATGTTTAATGTGTTTGCATAGGAGAGAATAAATGGACCAAACTGTTAGATACCATGTTTAGATATGAAATATTGTAGGTTCTTTGTCACAAGGATAATTGTTTTCTTTAATTAGTGGTTCCAGGTACGGGAGGCCCCGGGTTCGATCCCGGACCATGACATACCAAAGTCAGTAAAATAGTAGTGGTATAGCTCCCTTGCTACATTTAACGCTCAAGCAAATATAAGGGTAGTTCCACGACTGGTTGGACCGGTGTCAGGATAATGTGACTGGGTGTGGTATCGTGCCAGGTGTTCACGGCATGCTATACACAGTGAAGGCAGCACTATATCTGCTTCAAGTGGACACCGTCTCCAGATAACTGAAATACTGTTGGTGGGACAATAAACCCAATAAATAAATAAATAAATAATTAGTGTTTTTTGATCTGCCAATTGTTTAATAAATGATTTAAAGCACTTTTGTTTCACATGTTATTTATTTGTGCAACAGTATACTAGGGACTGCATGCTATTTAGCATGTCATTGTTCTGTCTGAACAATTGGCTGATCCTTTAGTCCTTGTGGTGGTATGATCAGCTTACAGTTCACCTGGTGTTTAGTCATTATACCTGTAACAGTTGTCAATCATTGTCTATTTTGTTCAATATCTGACAAGATATGAAACACAATACATAATCTCTATTGAACATCATTCAAAAAACATGGTAGATACACATACCATGGTTTGTTTGTTTGTATATAAAAAAACATGCAGTTGATTTTATCCTGTTAGCACTTAAAGTGTCTTTTTTTCTAATCATTATCTGTTGATTGGTAATATTGTATAGTATAGTGTGGAAGTCAAAGCCAGGAGAAACTAATTTGCTTGATAGTTGACATATTTTCTGTCATTACAATTTTAAGACTTGACAAGTTAGACCACTGAAAGGATCAAAACCCTTAAAGGTAATATCTGACAGTTTTCCTGTATCAGTTGAATGTAACAGTTGTTTTGTTGAAGAATTTTAGGTATTACTTCTGCATACACTTATATTTTAATCTAAGTTAAGAGGATTTTTGAATGCTACCTATATTGTAAGACAGTACAAATTGCAAAAAAAAATCCTCTAAATATTCATCCATTCTATAAATATATAAATAAGCATGATAGTGATTCTGGCTAAAAATAAGACAACAATGTCAGAGCCAACTACCCGGATGATGAAATAACGCAATCTCAAAAGTAAGTTGTTACAATCATGGTTTCTTAGTTTAAATATAGCATCTCTGCAGCATGGCTCAGATAGGAAGTACCTGTTTGCAATGATGATTGCGGATGTGTATGCTTCACTGTTCACACAGTTCTGTGGCATCAATGAACAGTATTTTGCAGGACCTTTTCAGGTAACAATGACTTATTTTGTTGTTTGAGAAAACATATTTGCCCAACTGTCGGATACCATTCTAAAAAGACTACAGCTCAATATTAATTAGGCCCAACATTATTATTACACCCCCATTCTATTTACACAGCACTTAACACATTTTGAAAACAACAACACCTATCCTTTATGATCACGTTGAAGAATAATAATCCATCCCTCTGATGAGACCTTTCCACATTCTGCCCATCTTCAGATATGACCAGACAGACCTATAAAGAATGCTGCACTTTAAAGAATGCCCCACTGCTTATTTAGTAAGTTTAAGGACTAAACATTTTATAACAAAAAATGTGATATACCATAGGGCTCAAACCAGGTTTAAGCACCCCAGTCGGTCCTTTTGCCAACTGACTGTTCCAAGGCAGTAACTGATGGTTTTTCTTTTTGTGTGTTATGTGTCGTCTCTGTGCTTTTGTCACATTTATATTTACCCTGTTTGCCTTTGTCTAGAGGTAGATTAAATTTAAATATCTGTGGAAATTTTGATAGGACCTTTTCTTATTTACCTATTCATACTGTTAGGACCAAAATACTTGGTATTAAAATAGCCTTCTTAAAATATGATTATTAGGTAACAGAGAATACCTTCCTTGATGATTTTTATTCAGTTTAAAACACGTTCACCCAGATTGCAGGTATTGCAGACAAATGCTTCAATGTGGCTGATTGTTAAGGTTTTATGCATTTCTCTGATATAGCATGTTTTCTGGTCAGATATTTATACCCCCACCACAAAATGTGTGTGTGTGGGGGGGCTATAATGGATTTGCTTTGTCACATCCGTCCGTCCATCCGTCCGTCTGTCTCCATTATCGTGTGCGCTCTATAAATCCTATACCAATTAAAGGATTTTCTTCAAACTCAGCTGAAATGTTCACCTCAACAAGGGGATGTGCAGAATCCATGTTGCCCATGTGTCAGCTCAAGGTCAAGGTCACAATTGAAGGTCAAATATCAAACAATCAAATATTAGACTTTATGTCGTGTCCGCTCTGTTAAGTCCTACACTAATTGAAAGATTTTCTTTAATCTTGGCTAAATGTTCACCTCAACAAGGGGATATGCAGAACCCATGTTACTCTTTTGCCGGCTTAAGGTCAAGGTCACACTAGAAGGTCAAAAATTGACTTAGAAAATATTCTTAGATTTTAACATGTATTTGAATATTTCTGAAACTAAAAAAAGTATTTGCTTGAAACTTAAAATATATATGAAGTGTCACAATTAGGATATGCAGGTCAAGTTTCATAACTCTGTATTGTATTTTGACAAAGTTATGCCCCTTTTAAGTCTTCAATTTTACATACACTCAAGTATTAGACAATATGTCATGTCCGCTCTATAAATCCTATACTAATGGAAGAATTTTCTTTAAACTTTACTTAAATGCTCAACTCAACAAGGTTATGTGCAGAACCCATGTTACCTTTGTGCCGGCTTAAGGTCAAGGTCACACTTGAAGGTCAAAATTGACTTAGAAAATGTTCTTAAATTTTAACATGTACTTGAATATTTCTGAAATTAGCACAGGTATTTGCTTGAAACTTAAAAGATATATGACGTATCACAAGTTAGATATGCAGGTCAAGTTTCATAACTGTATTGCATTTTGACAAAGTTATGTCCCTTTTTAAGTCTTTTAATTTACTTACAATCAATACTAGACAATATGTCATGTCTGCCCTATAAATTCTATACTAATGGAAGGATTTTCTTCAAACTTGACTCAAATGTTCACCCCAACTGGGCAATGTGCAGAACCCATCTTACCCTTGTACCAGCTTTGTCAAGGACATTGGTGGGGGTATGAATCGCATTCAGCGATAGTTCTAGTTAGATAATATTTAAATAATTTCTTCTTTAGCCACAAACATCATTCATTTTGTCTGATTTGATCTGATTTGGCAAAAGTATAATATTGGTAACCATATATTAAGCAACTAACTGTTGTATACTGCTTGTGAATCATGAACACTAGGTAGGCAAATGGGTTGCAGATTATCAATTAAGTATGTTGATTAAATCACATGGCAGCTGTTGCTGTAATGCCTTCCCTGCTGGTTAAAATCAAGCATGATTTTCCTCCAAACTGACTCACAAATATTTTGTTAAATATATTGTTTAAGGTACTCGTGTAAATAAAACTGTACACAATCAATATTTTCTGGCCGATGGTTCAGTTTCTCTTAATATTATCTGTTCTGTTCAATTATTTTATCCAGTTTATATATAGTCAGAAATTCATTATAAAAATGTCTAAATCAAATTGTGTTCATATTTTAGAGAGTAAAGATAGTTTCCACATCAATGAAGATCCCTTATCTTGGTGGCCATCTTTGATGGCAACTTCAATGGATTTTCAGATGAATTGTATTGAAGCCTAAAATTTATTTCATTTTAACTTCTTCATTTGTGGTCCAAGAATTAAAAGCTATACACCAATGGAAAGCTCATAAAATTCGTACTTTTAAAATACATTGTTTTTAAAATTGATAAATGTCTTATCAGTGCCTATGACATCACATGGAAACTATCTATACCCAGATTTAATTCAATGAGACTTTGTTTTTCCTTCAGTAATGTATTTAATAACAAGTCATCTATCATTTTCAAATGAACGAAATACACATGCGTGATTGTAATTAGTGCCCATTGTTGAGTAACTTGTTTATATAGTGAAAACTATAATACTTAATTGTAAATTTACTGTCTTTCAAAAAATTTCTTAATTAGCATTTATTTAAACTTAAACATTGTAACTGCAAACTTAGATCATGCCAGACAAGTGTAAATATCTTAATCACTTTGTTATTAAGCTCAATAATTAGGCATATGTTAATTAATTAATTCAACATATCTCAATGTTGCTTCAAATTAATCATAAAGTCTGCTGTTTTTTGTATTGTTTAATTAAACTGTGATAAAACAATAAGTATGCAGTCTTTTTTGTCATTGTCATCATCTACAGCTTGACAAAAAAATCTTGAAAACTGTTAATATGAAAACATGATGAAATCTGTTTAATTATAGGCTTCAATTAAAGTTGTTTTGTTATTCCTTGGATCTTAGAAAGGTTCTTTGGCACTTGTGAAAAACAACTTTCATATTGAATTCTGACTCTTTTTATGATTCCAAAAGGGCAAGCATACAGTTGCTGCTATGTCAGTCTACCCATCCTTTCCTGTACATTAGTTACTTTGTTTCTTTTGGTCATCTGTCCATCATAATTTTGTCTGGAGCATAACACAAAAACTGTAAGAGGTGTCAACACGAAACTTCATAAGCAGATAGATCTTAATGAGGAGACGTGCAGTGTACAATAAACATAACTGGCTTTTGCATATTTTTTGAGTTATTGCCCTTTGTTATTTTTAATACTTCAATTTTGTCCTTAGCATAACACAAAATCTGTATTAGTTATCAACATGATACTCCATAGGTAGACTACTAGATAGAAATCTCAGTGAGGAGAAGTGCAATGTACATTAACCATAACTTTCTTTTCCATAGTTAAGGATTCATTCCCTTTGTCATTTTTTATACTTTAATTATTTAAACACACATATTTGAAAACAAAAACAAAAAAAGCCCTTTTGGAACTAGCGTTTATTTGGGTAAAATTCATCAGTTCCATTGATTATCTTGTTTTTAATTGCAAGGATAGTAAAAATCGTATTAGCTCAACTTTAAGAATTGCTGGTCGCACAGTCAAGCTCATAATTAGACCCCTTTATAAATATTCCTATATTACTATGTGCATACTTGACCAGAAAAACTTGGTTCTCATGAATATATGCACGAAGCATTTTATTGCTGACCAAAATGGCAAAGAAATTCAGCCAATGAAATGATTAAAATTTATAAACAACATGCATCGCTGTATAGCGTGGCCATCTTGACACTGACAAATATTTTTTATCTTCAGTTGAAGAGTTACATCAATGTAACTGACATTTTTATTAAACCACAGGTTGCTATGAATATTAATGTAAACAAACTTTTACAAGCCTAAAACCCCATGGCCACTGTAATGTAAAGCAAAATAAGTGAATGAGGATTCCTTCGATGAGTCAAGGGAAGTGTCCCTTTTGGTTCTGTCAGTTGTGTCTAACTAGTGCAATAAAATTGCTGAAAGGTGCTGGTTTGACAGTGTAGGTTTAACCCTATAAGCAATTAAAGGTATGCAAATAATGCTTATTTTAAATTATATAATATTGATGCATTAAAAAGCAGGCAAATCGTCAGCTACAAAATAACCACCTCTTCTAAATATAGAATATACAATACAGACAGAAGTTACAACGCGATCATTATAAGGTCCGATTTTGGAAACTAGTATAAGAAACATAGATCTACAATACTTTCCACATGATTGCATTTTAACTAAAATTGGGTCTACAATCAATGCTTATGAGTGCATAAGTGTAATTCTCAGTTATTTATTTTATCAAAACTACAACCATGTGATCTGAATAAAAATCCTTATTGCGAACCTGGTATAGAGCCACTGAAGGCAATGAGGCCCTGTTCGGGATATTGCAAATGTCTTGGCCTAGTATATAAAGCATAGTCATTTGAACATACTTTCTGATAACATTTTTCTCCTTTTTCCTCCCAATTCCTGTAGTCACTGAGTGATATTTCTGCGTGGTGTTGTAATCATAAATCACAAGTATCGTGACCTATTATAATATGCATTGCCAGTGGAACAATAGTTTTAATATCATTTTTCTCCCTCTTTTTGCCCCTTTAGTCCCTGACTGATAATCCTGCTTGGTGATGTTCATTGATAAGACTGCATTTCATGTATATCTGTATTACACAATATAATCACTTGAATCTCAAGTATTGACAGATATTATTTATGTTCACATTTGAAACATTCCTGAACACAACACGTCTAGTCTCCTTTGATATATTTGTTTCTGTATATTAAAAGACTACTTTTTTCCCAACATAATAACCAGCCGCTGGTATAAGGTTATGCAAGGTCACTCCCTCCTTCTGAAATTCAGCTTTCTCATAAGTCTGGATGCTTTCACAAGCAACAGCGCAAAAAACAACAACAAAAAACTGGTACTACAACTGGGAATAATCTGTAGTGGCACGATATTTTGCTGGCTGATAATTATGATTCACTTATGCACCTTTCAAACTTAAGACATGAAACCAAAATCTGTCTTTGATGGTAGAATAAAGTACTCTTGAAACACCTGACTCCTTAGCTCCTCACCCGTCTGGATTTGACGCCACCCAATAATCCTTGTTCTGATGGCAGTAAAATTAGCTGTGTTTAAACCAGGTGTAGTTATAAATATATATAAAGAATGATTCATTGTGTCCAATATATAATGTGTATATGTTAAACATAGACTTACTGTCAGCAGTTGTAATTAGTTGTAAGCAAATAGTAAGAGAAGGTACAAGTTGTTTAAAAAATAAGAAAAAAATATTTCTTAATTTATTGTTTATATAAAGTAAGACATGTCATTGTATTGTATTGATTCTGAGTTAAATATCAATTCCTCTGACCAATGATTCAAGGCTTGGTTCTGTTCTGTTAGGAACTTTTATTAACTTGGCAGTACTTTGATTTCCACTGTAATGTTATTCCAAATCTATACTTGCTATCAGCAGTTTGATGGAAATATTAGGCATCAGAAATTGCAGAAAAGTGGCATGAATTGCATTCGTTTTCACTGTAGACATCTGTATTTGTTTATCGGTAGATTGTTATTGGCAATAAATGTCATAAACAGTGTGAGAATTTTCTTAGAATTGGAAAAGACATTTTCTGGATGATAAGGACCTGCATTTGGATGAGAATTTTATACATAATTATATGTGCTGTGATTTTGACAGTTCTTTTTTACAAAGTGTTTCTGAGAATGTGGTGGTAATTGTTCGTCTTTTGTGAAGTGTCTGTAATGTTGGAAATAGTGATCAATAATAACCTAGTTGTAATTGTTATGTTTATGTATCTTTAAATTTTAGTTTTTAAAAAGAGGATATAGAAAGAGAGAATTATGTTTTGGGAGTGTTTTTCTAACAGTGTTTTTTGAAAGGAGGATATTAGTGGTAGGTAACTTTGATGTTAAGTGTTCTTTGATAACTAGATGTATAAGATCCTCTGAGCACAATATGCTCAAAGTGAACTTTTCTAATATCCCTTCATTTGTCTTTCATCAACAATTTGCTTGTGAACACTCTAGAGGCTACAGTTTTTATCCAAACTTTTTCCGAATGTCTGTATAAAATTTTGTATATATTCGTAACTGGGTCATGTGGGGACAAAAAAGTAGGTCTCTAGGTCAAATTTTACATAATTCCTTGTGAAAACAGTAGAGACCAAATCTATGGTTATGTATCAACACAACTTTGTCAGACTGTTAACAACCTTTAAGCCACATTTGTGTCCCAGTCTTTAAAAAACTTTGTCAGGATGTTTAATAGCTGCTTGATGTACATTAATTTGTGCAAGGATGTGCTTAGCAAATAACTTAATATTTTGTGTTTGAAAAAAACACTTGTTTGTCCTTGTATTATAACTTTTTTCAAATAAAAGGACATTAAGCCAATGCTTTAATTTCTTCCTACAAAAAATAATGATTACGAAAAACAGTTGTCATTCTGTTTAGTGAACTTAAAAAGGACACATGAGTTAAAAAGAGTATTTGTTTCATTGCAAGCAAAATATTTATGCAAAATTCTAAGCATAAAAAGCATATCAAAACACTATTAATTCATCATTTGTCCATGTAGAAATTAGCACACAGTTTATTGTATTTTACACAGAAATTATGATGAAAAGATTAGTTGAGAGAGATTTACATAAAAGTGAGATAGCCTGTTGCATTAACCAACAAAGTCATGAAAGGTGGAACGGGCTACAAAAAGTTGATTGGATTAAAGTTCTTGCCTTGGGTGTATATGGGTGCATAGTAATCAACATGCTTCATTAAACTAACTCTTAAGTCATCTAAAGTTTGTTATCTGTGATGCACTTATACAGACATGGCAGCAAATCTGGTAGATCCTGAACACACATCTGCCAGTGGTAGATCCTGAACACACAGCTGCCAGTTGAGATCCTGAACACAAATCTGCCAGTGGTAGATCCTGAACACACATCAGCCAGTGATAGATCCTGAACACACAGCTGTGAATGGTAGATCCTGAACACACAGCTGCCAGTGGTAGATTGTGGTAGATCCTGAACAGTGGTAGATCCTGAACACAAATCTGCCAGTGGTAGATCCTGAACACACATCAGCCAGTGATAGATCCTGAACACACAGCTGTGAATGGTAGATCCTGAACACACAGCTGCCAGTGGTAGATTGTGGTAGATCCTGAACAGTGGTAGATCCTGAACACAAATCTGCCAGTGGTAGATCCTGAACACACATCTGCCAGTGGTAGATCCTGAACACACAGCTGCCAATGGTAGATCCTGAGCACACATCTGCCAATGGTAGATCCTGAACACAAAGCTGCCAGTGGGAGATCCTGAACACACATCTGCCAGTGGTAGATCCTGAACACACATCTGCCAGTGGTAGATCCTGAACACACATCTGCCAGTGGTAGATTGTGGTAGATCCTGAACACACATCTGCCAGTGATAGATCCTGAACACACAGCTGTGAGTGGTAGAACCTGAACACACAGCTGCCAGTGGTAGATTGTGGTAGATCCTGAACAACGGTAGATCCTGAATGCACGTCTGCCAGTGGTAGATCCTGAACACACGTCTGCTAGTGGTAGATCCTGAACACACATCTGCCAGTGGTAGATCCTGAACACACAGCTGCCAGTGGTAGATACTGAACACACAGCTGCCAGTGGTAGATTGTGGAAGATCCTGAACAGTGGTAGATCCTGAATGCACGTCTGCTAGTGGTAGATCCTGAACACACTTCTGCCAGTGGTAGATCCTGAACACACATCTGCCAGTGGTAGATACTGAGCACACATCTGCCAGTGGTAGATCCTGAACACACATCTGCTAGTGGTAGATCCTGAATGCACAGCTGCAAGTGGCTGATCCTGAACACAAATCTGCCAGTGGTAGATCCTGAACACACAGCTGTGAGTGGTAGATCCTGAACACACAGCTGCCAGTGGTAGATTGTGATAGATCCTGAACACACATCTGCCAGTGATAGATCCTGAACACACAGCTGTGAGTGGTAGATCCTGAACACACAGCTGCCAGTGGTAGATTGTGATAGATCCTGAACACACATCTGCCAGTGGGAGATCGTGGTAGATCCTGAACACACAGCTGCCAGTGGTAGATCCTGAACACACAGCTGCCAGTGATAGATCCTGAACACACAGCTGCCAGTGGGAGATCCTGAACACACAGCTGCCAGTAAAAGATCCTGAACACACATCTGCCAGTGGTAGATCCTGAACACACATCTGCCAGTGGTAGATCCTGAACACACAGCTGCCAGTGGTAGATCCTGAACACACAGCTGCCAGTAGAAGATCCTGAACACACAGCTGCCAGTGGTAGATCCTGAACACACATCTGCCAGTGATAGATCCTGAACACACAGCTGCCAGTGATAGATCCTGAACACACAGCTGCCAGTGATAGATCCTGAACACACAGCTGCCAGTGGGAGATCCTGAACACACAGCTGCCAGTAAAAGATCCTGAACACACATCTGCCAGTGGTAGATCCTGAACACACATCTGCCAGTGGTAGATCCTGAACACACAGCTGCCAGTGGTAGATCCTGAACACACAGCTGCCAGTAGAAGATCCTGAACACACAGCTGCCAGTGGTAGATCCTGAACACACATCTGCCAGTGATAGATCCTGAACACACAGCTGCCAGTGGTAGATCCTGAACACACATCTGCTAGTGGTAGATCCGGAACACACATCTGCCAGTGGTAGATCCTGAACACACATCTGCCAGTGGTAGATCCTGAACACACAGCTGCCAGTGGTAGATCCTGAACACACAGCTGCCAGTAGAAGATCCTGAACACACAGCTGCCAGTGGTAGATCCTGAACACACATCTGCCAGTGATAGATCCTGAACACACAGCTGCCAATGGTAGATCCTGAACACACATCTGCCAGTGGTAGATCCTGAACACACAGCTGCCAGTGGTAGATCCTGAACACACATCTGCCAGTAGAAGATCCTGAATGCACAGCTGCCAGTGGTAGATCCTGAACACACATCTGCCAGTAGAAGATCCTGAATGCACAGCTGCCAGTGGTAGATCCTGAACACACAGCTACCAGTGGTAGATCTTGGTAGATCCTGAAAACACAGCTGCTAGTGGAAGATCGTGATAGATCCTGAACACACAGCTGCCAGTGGTAGATCGTGGTAGATCCTAGATCGTGGTAGATCCTGAACACACAGTTGCCAGTGGTAGATCCTGAATACACAGCTGCTAGTGGTAGATCGTGGTAGATCCTAGATCGTGGTAGATCCTAGATCGTGGTAGATCCTAGATTGTAGTAGATCCTGAACACACAGCTGCCAGTGGTAGATTGTGGTAGATCCTGAACACACAGCTGCCAGTGGTAGATCGTGGTAGATCCTGAACACACAGCTGCCAGTGGTAGATCCTGAACACACAGCTGCCAGTGGTAGATCCTGAATACAAAGGTTCTACTTTATTTGTCTATGCCTTAAACATTCATGCTTAGCAGGCTAAGCAGAGGTAATCATTGAGTTTTGGTATCAGACTCACCTGTGAAGGTCAGTATTTTTCGATCCAAGACACATGCTGGAGCCAGTTTTCTGAACTAAACAATGTTGTACAGAAATAGTGCATCTGGGCACAACATGCCACATGGTAATCTAGAATGAACACATGAGGTTTTAACAAGTTCATTCCATAATGTTACAAACTTGTATTCTTTGAAAATTGTACTGTCCAACTTACCTTATTTATGTGGGGCATACCCTACTTGGCATACTAGGGTATGCAAGAATAAATGTCACAGGGTCAAGATACTTTGGAGCGATGCCTAGTGTTATGCTATTTGAATCTTAGACTTTGAACTCCTCTGCCCCATTTTTGTTTAGCTTTGAGTTCAGGCTGTGGTGCAAACTTTCATGTGGGCAGGTCTCTTTGCTGACCTGCTGAGTGCCAGTTGTTTGGTGCAGACATTAGTCTCAGGCCTAATGTCCAAACATAGCTAGTTCATTTATTAGGTTTAACATCCCACCGACAGTATTTTAGTTATCTGGAGATGGTGTCCACTTGGAGCCCACGCTCTACCAAATGCGCTACCAGGTCTGGTGCAACAAACATAGCTAGACAATGCTTATTTCATTATATTTAATTATATTTTGATGCAGTGTAACTCAAAACCTAACTACACTAAGCTATTGTGACTGCATTTAGTATCATACAACATGAAATGCCATTCAAGAAACAATTACACTACGTTTGCTTAATTGATCATCATCTTAATATAAAAGTTATAATAACAATGTATACTAAATACAAAAGATTTAGTTGGGTGTTAATAAACATGTTTTGATATCATTCTACTGCAGTGAGATTAGTACTTATTACAATGGTTCAGTAGAACAGGTTCTCTTAATAAGGTGAAACAGCTGTTAATGAGATGTGTAGGTTCATGCACCTACAACAATATCAACAACATTCTCTCCAGGTAAAGCATGAATTTGACCTTTGTTATAGGTGTGTTTGAAGCTTCAGTGAGGTAATCCATGGGAATCAAAAGATGGGTGTGCAGTATTTGCCATAAATATAAATGATTTGCTAAGAAGGCTCCATTTTGCAGGCAATTTTATAGTTTTCTCTCAGCAAGATTAAGGCCTTCATCTTAGTATACAGTCTTCAGATCTGTGCTTTTTTATCCTAATCAACAAAAACTGACTTATGCAAACTGTTGTTATTAATGGTAAGGTACTTTTGATGAAAATGAGTAATAGATGAACACATCTTGTCTGCAACACTGCTTTTATGGTGGTACAAGCTAATGAAAGCTTGGCTTGCTTTCTTTGTTAGCCATAAAAGATAATCAGAAAAGAGAAGGAACACTTTTTGTTGATGTTGCCCAGTCTGATTATTGCCATTTATTATTTTTCTAAGCAAGTTCTTGTGCATGCAACAGTTTTCTCATTCTTTATTTGAATTAACTCTTAGTTGCAAGGATGATTTAACAAAACTGGAACCTTATTCAATAGTGCAGATTGTCCTAAATTGATTTTGGAACAGTTATGCCCTTTTTTTACACAGACTTCCTATGTGGTTAAAATTTTACTATCCAGTACATTGAAAAGTGAAGCATGCTGTCTATTTACAGATAGCTCTTGTTTTCAGCTCACCTGAGCACAACGTGCTCAAGGGGAGCTTTTGTGATAACGCTTCGTCCGTTGTTCGTCGTCCACATTTTAGCTTGTGAACACGCTAGAGGCCACAGTTTTTATCCAATCTTCACCAAACTTGGTCAGAATGTTTGTCTGCATGAAATCTTGGATTAGTTCGTAACTGGGTCACGCCGGGTCAAAAATTAGGTCACTAGGTCAAATCTTAGAAAAAGCTTGTGAACACACAAGAGGCCATATTTATAGGCCAATCTTCATCAAACTTGGTCAGAATGTTTGTCTGCATGAAATCTTTGATGAGTTCGTTTTTAGGTCACGTGGGGTCAAAAAATAGGTCACTAGGTCAAATCTTAGAAAAAGCTTGTGAACACACTAGAGGCCATATTTATAGGCCAATCTTCATCAAACTTGGTCAGAATGTTTTTCTACCTGAAATCTTATCTGAGTTATTGGGTCAGCTTGGGTTAAAAAGTAGGTCACTAGGTCAAATTTTAGAAAGAGCTTGTGATCACACTACAGACCACATTTATTGCCCAAACTTAACCAAACTTGGTCAGAATGTTTGTCTGCTTATAATCTTGGATGTGTTCATTACTGGGTCACGTGGGGTCAAAAATAGGTCACTAAGTCAAATTTTAGAAAAAGCTTGTGAACAGACTAGAGACCACATTTATAGTCCAAATCTTTACCAAACTTGGTCAGAATGTTTGTCTGCATGAAATCTTGGATGGGTTCATAACTGGGTTACGTGGGTTCAAAAAGTAGGTCACTAGGTCAAATCTTAGAAAAAAGCTTGTGAACATACTAGGGGCAACACTTTAAGGCCAATCTTCATCAAACTTGATCAGAATGTTTGTCTGCATGAAATATTGGATGAGTTTATTATTGGGTCACGTGGGGTCAAAAAGTAGGTCATTAGGTCAAATCTTAGAAAAGCTTATGAACATACTAGAAACCACATTTATAGCCCAATCTTCAGCAAACTTGATCAGAATGTTGGTCTGAATGAAATATTTGATGAGTTCATTATTGGTTCACTTGGGGTCAGAAAGTAGGTTACTATGTCAAAATTTAGCAAAAGCTTGTGAACATACTAGAGGCCCCATTTATGGCCTAATATTCACCAAACTTAGCCAGCATGTTTGCCAGTATGAAATCTTACATATGTCTTGAAGTAAATCATTGGGAATCAGCAGGTTGCTTGGTAAAACATTTTAGAAAATGTTATCAACCCAGTGGCCACACTTGTGGTCCAGTCTTTTGAAACACCTTTGACTCTTTAGCTTCTTACTGCATGGGTTCAATCCCTTACCAGGTTTGAGACTTTTATGTGGGGAAGTCATCCAGCTTAGCTGCTGTGTGCTAGTGGTTTATTCTACTCACACATTTGTCTGTGGTCTTTCTTCACCAAAATAACAGAACGCTTACAAAATGAACCCACTTTTGTCATGCAATATGCTTATGAAAACAAAACAAACAATTTTGAACAATTTGTATTAAATTTTTTGAACATTAATTTTTTCTTTAATTAGTTTAATTGTTTACCTGCAATAAGGTTTACACAAATTAATATTATGTCGACTTCAGTACCATTAGTATTGACTTTGGAATCTGGAGGCACTAATTAGGTGTATGTGCTGTCAGTTTCTGAAGTCAGTAGACTGAAGGTTAAGTTGGCCATCAAGAGATCTTATATGGTGGAGAATCGATCATTCACGGGCCTTAATTACACTTACCTGTATTGATAGAGGTATTAGAGTAGTGCAGGAGGTTGTCTGTAGGTCTATGTAGTCCTTGGGAGAGCTCATGCACAGTATGTCATGTCTTTAGGTGGTGTTTGCTCATGATGAGTGTGGACTATATTGTTATAATATAGCTATTCAAAATCATATATAATATGCTAGTGTGCTGGATAAATCATGTTGGATGTGTCTGTTTTACAGGTTGTGTTTTTTTAACAAGAGAGAGGACTTTGTTTGTTTTTCTGATTTATATGGAAGATACAACTTAACAAATGTAAATGTCATCAATATCAGATTATTTAAATAGTTTATTGATTGTGTAATTTATTTAAAGATTTTAAAAGAAGCAACTAAATTTGTGTTTATAAATTTAAAGCATGCTTATTATGTATGTCAAATTATGTTTGCAAAACTCTGATTGCACACTATGCATTTCTGCTCCAAGAACCCTTATATTATAATAATAATGGAAAGATACACTCATGGACTTCATAAGAATGAGTGAACAAGGAACTTCATTAGATCAAAATAAATTAGTTGAAATAAATTGACTTTTTTCTAGCTTGGTGTTCAAAACCTTTGCATGTCAAATGAAGAAGGTGGCTTAGAATAAGTCTGGGTTATTAAATTAAAAAAATAGCAAGCTTAAGGTTAAAACTTAATCTCTAAACCTTCTAGTCATAGAATGATCATGTGAAGACAAGTAATACATTTTCAGCTTGTGTGAATGCCCATTTAAAAACAAATGATTATGTCAACATTGCTTTGTAACAAATAAATAATGATTATTGGTAAATTTGTTGTCACAAGGTAAGCATCATCAGACAAGATATATGTTACAGGTGAATCCATTTTTCATAGACTGAATCAAGTCATTTCCTATTGAATGAATGTAGAGCAATTGAATCCACTGAAAAACCCTGCCTTTATACTCAGGTGTTTAATATTTGCATTATGTACTGGTACACATTCTACTCTATCCTTTTATATATATTTCACTTGGTTCATTCGGGGGAAACACTTCCCTTCTTTAATGAAGAAACATAAAGGAAATGTGCACACTGTAAAGAATTAATTGTAAATATAGCTTTTTGTACTAAAATAAGAGCATGTTCAATAAGAGTACCTAATGTTGTGAACACTTTGGCATGTAAGAATATTTATAGTGAAGACATTAGTGACCGAGACTCCTCCTTTGTTTTGAATTTTGTGACACAACACACACACTTCGACTAATAGGAATAAATATATGTAGAAAAGAGAGCAGTTACTTTTGACACCCCTTATTTGTAATAATATAAATGTAGCTAGAACACAATTGAGTTGTAGGAATAAATTTGTCCTAAAAAAAGAGAGCTGCAAGTGGTGACCTCCCTTACTTGTATAGAATATGTAGTAATATAGCTAGAACGCAATTATTTGTAGGAATAAGTATATATAGAGAGAGAAAAGATAGCTGTGACTGGTCACACTGCATCTTTATATGGGATATGTAGTAATATAGCTAGAATACTATTGACTTGCAGAAATAAGTATATATAGAAAGAAAAGGGGGCTGTAACTGGTGACACCCTATATTTGTAAGGAATATGTAATAGCTAGAACACTATTGATTTGTAGGAATAGATAAGTTCCTAAAAAAGAGAACTGCAACTGGTGACATCCCTTGTCTGTATGGAATATGTATTTAAGTATAGCTAGAACATTATTGCCTTGCAGAAATAAGTATACATACATAGAGACAAAAAAATTGTGTCTGGTCATGCACGCCCAATATTTGTACAGAAACTTGTAGTATTATAGCTAGAACACTATTGACTTGTAGGAAAAAGTATGTTTGTAGAGAACAAAGTTTTGGCAGGGACTCTTATGTGTAGAGAAATATAAAATTATATTTGTCATTTTTAGGATCAAGGTGTTCTTGGAGAAATAATTTGTATAATGACTACAATGACTGGTTAATTCACATTTAATAAGCTATTGTGATTTGTAAGATCAACAACTGGTTGTAATTTTAAAGTAAACCTGTTACTTAGGTTACACTGTTACTGTGTGGTCTTCCACGTAAGTTTTTTATGACCTGAAAACTGTTTAGTGTGATGTGAAAACTACTTGGACTTAGTAGACCACAAATAATTGTTGCGAAGATTTTGAAGACAATATTTGCAATTTGGAAAATTATAGTCATACAATATTGGTTGTGAGAACAATATTTACAACTTGTAAAACCACATATTTGTAGTGCACGGTGGCTTGTAAGACCAAGATTGTGAGTTGTAAGACCCAGCCAAGTATTTGTTAGTGAAGTGTGGTATACAATACCAGAATAACTTTCAAGAGTTCAGAGACCAAGGTAGTTGTTGCCAGTGGTCACCTATGCCCAAGATGGGGTCTCGCCGACATATCAAACTTCAGAGACTTAAATCCATGGATGACAGACTCCTGGTGCAGAAAAGAAAGAGAAGTCTTACAATGTATGTTACGATATGGAAACTACACAGTAACTTCATCTTTGTCATCATTTTGTCTTCAGCATCCTCTTCATCATCCACTTCATTCTCATCAACTTGTTTTTTAAGCTCCCCGAATGAAAATTCGGGGAGCATAATTTATAGTCGCTGTGTTGTCAGTAAGTCTGTCCCGCATTCGTGTCCGGCCCACAACTGTGTTATTTGAAATCGCATTTTAAAATTATTTGACAGAAATGATTATCATATCAAGACAACATGTTGTGCACATGATTGGGGTAGCTACTTTGTAGGTCAAGGTCACAGCATGACCTTGAAGCAAAATCATGTCCAGTCCATAACTTTGTCATTTGTAGTAAGACTTTAAAATTTTATTAAATAACGATCACCATATCAAGTAGATGTGTAGTGCACAAAATTAGGGTTGCTACCTTGAAGGTCAAGGTCACAGTGTGACTTTGAAGCAAAATCATGTCCAGCCAATTCCCTTTTTAGTCTATCAGTCGACATTATTAAATACAATACACAGTGAAATGTATCTATTGAATTCTTTGCCATTGTTAGTATGACCAGTTTCATTGTTCTACAAGTTAACAAGGTGGTTGAAATAGTCATTCCCTTCAACCTTCATAGGTACAAGTTTGATTATGTCTGATTTTATAGCATTTCTCCATTTACAAAATTTACCTTCATAGTTATACAACAAACTGTTATTGTGACAAAATACCTATTTGGGGAACATCACCTGTCTTCAACAGTCCCCTGTTCTTATTAACAACAGTGTCATTATTATTATTGTATCATTATTATCATCAGCAGTATCACCACCATTTTTATCATCATCAACAACATTATCGTCAGCATTGGTATCATTTCATAATCTTTATTGGCATCATCTTAATAATCCCACTCACCTTTCTCTTCAAATGCCTGTCCTAACCCTTCTTGCTAAAACAAACAGTTGTTTTATCTATGCAAGTTTTATTTAATATAGATTGATTTTTTTATTAAAATAAACTATAGTTTTTGTAAAGTATTATTAGAAAATGACTCCCAACATCATACAAGGTTGTTGACTGCTCATTTAGTTTATAAGTCACTAAAGTGACAGATCATTTTACCATGTCCTATTAGAATGGCTTGATTTTATTGCTGTACATTTTAAACCCAATCCTGCTACATTTGTCCACATCCTTACTTATTTAGGCCAAGATCTGTAGACACATTTTCCACAAGACTCAACTGCAAATAGTGTAGATCCTGATGAGACAGTTCCCAGCAAAAACTTGTTGATTGATCTAGATCTACATCATTTGCTTATGCCTGAGCAGTGTGTGCTTAGCTGACTGAATGTTAAAATGTCAGCCTTTTCGTTTGTATATCTTTGTTAACATTGATTTGTCTTCTAGGAATTTGAGATGGAATGAGACAATTTTTGCAGTAACTATGGCTGACTGCTTATAGTGTTTAATGATCCGCTAAAAGGTTTTACAGTTAACCCTTTAAGTGCTGCAAGTTTAGCTCACCTGAGCACAACGTGCTCAAGGGGAGCATTTGTGATACCGCTTCGTCCGGCATCCTTCGTCCGTCGTTTGTCGTCAACATTTTAGCTTGTGAACACACTAGACGACAGTTTTTATCCAATCTTTATCAAACTTGGTCAGACTGTTTGCCTGCATGAAATCTTGAATGAGTTTATTATTGGGTCACCTGGGGTCAAAAATTAGCTCTTTAGGTCAAATTTTAGGGAAAACTTGTGACATCACTAGAGACCACATTTATAGCCCAATCTTCACCAAACTTGTTCAGAATGTTTACCTGCATAAAATCTTGGATGAGTTCGTAACTGCGTCATGTGTGGTCAATAAGTAGGTCACTAGGTCAAATCTTAGAAAAAGCTTGTGAACACACTAGAGGTCCCATTTATGGCCCAATCTTCACCAAACTTGGCCAGCATGTTTGCCAGTATGAAATCATATGTTTTGAAGTGAGTCATGTGGATTCAGTAAGTTACTTGGTAAAATTCTAGAAAATGTTATCAACCCAGTTGCCACACAAATTGTCCAATCTTCACCAAGATTTCTAAAGTAAATAACTCTTAATTACTTGATGCCAGATTTGAGCCTACTAAATGATTGTGTCATCAGGTGAGCGATTAAGGGCCATTATGGCGCTCTTGTTTTAAAATCCCATACTTTATTCTTAGTTTTTGATTTATTTATTATATGTATATTACATATAAATGTTAATGTACTTTTTAGTAGAGACTAACAAGAGAATAATGAAGATCCTGTTCATACAGCATGTACATGTACCAATATTTACAATCTTGTGTCCTTTTTCACAAACTGTCTGATCTTGAACTGCACTATTTGCTGCTAAGTCTATATAGAAGTAGATATTACAACATAACTTAGATTTTGTATTGCTTAAATATAATTGCAACTGGTTAGATATTTTTAATGGTATTTTAATGGTTTTAGGTATGATACTTAAAATGTAATTCCATGTCTGACAATTATGCCAAAAGGTTAGACACAATATTGAATATAAGAATTTATTCACAGCTATTTACTGTACAAAAAGCAAGACAACAAAACAATTAAGAAGAAAAGAAGAAGGTGTTCTACATGTCTAGTGAACATTCTCACACATAAGTTTTCACTTTGAGATGTTTATTTGACACCAACTGATTTATATTCCTTATGCCAGTACAATGCAAGTGTTTGTATTTTATGTGGCTGTATATCCTCCATTCATTAAAATAACAGAAAATAAATAAATACTTTATGAAATGGTGTAACCATTTGTTGTGATATGCTGAAAGCATTATACTTGTTAATACATATTTGTTTTCTTCTCTTTTCATGCACCTCCTTGGTTTCCATTTGTAGGTAAGTCAATTTTTATTGTTCAATGTTTTGTTGTTAACTTGTTCTGTCAATAATGACATTTATTAATTATAGTTAAAGTTTATTTATTTTTTAATAGACATATGCCCCAAGAGACTGAAAAAACCCACTGTTTCTAAATGTTCAATTGTTTAACAATTAACAATAATGTAAATATCTTTTCATTTTATTCAACATGTGTAGCTTAACAGTGGACACAGTCCGTATCTAAGGAATCACAATAACAGGTTTGTAAATCACCAAGAATAAAAAATTTCAATTAGACTTCAAAATGAATTTCTTTGTGTGAATGAAGATTCCTTACAGCATTTGTGTACAAGGTATAATAAATAAACACTTAAATGTATTGTATTGATAGCACTTAAGCTTATATAAAAATAATCTATTATAGAATTATGCTCTGTGTTAGTATTATGATGTCAAGTAAGTGTTTGGTTTTTATAACATAACTTTACAACTAAATACATGTTACCTATTTTATTATGCTTCCTGAATGAAAAATTTGGATGAGCATATAGTCACCGCCATGTCCATCAGCCCATCCATCTGTCCGTCATTCCTTTCTGGCCCATAACTTCGTTATTTGAAGTTACATTTTAAATTTATTTGGCATCACCTGTCTTTGACAGTCTCTTGTTGTATAATGCTTTTGTTTATTTGATAAACGACATAGCTATGTTCAGGTTATACTGAAACCCATATCAGAAGCCCGTCACCATGCTATAAATGAATAGTTGCAAAGACAAATTGAGCCATTCAGCCTTTATTTTATTTCATATTGTGATGTCTGTAGTCTTCTGTTGTTGGGATGTTTGTTTAGCTGGACTACAATGGCAGACACGGATGTTGACATTCTAGTCCAGATTCATTACTCCCAAACAGTTGTCCTTTGTATTTGTATGTATGATGTATGCTTATACATATTGGTTTCATCGTATTCCCATCTACCTTTTGTGTGTTGTTTGACCACCATCCTGCTCAATAAAGCAAACATCCTGTTACATTAAAAAATATCCATTTTTAATGTTCTAGTGATAGCAGTGCAAACATGTGTGAACAAAATGGGAACCAATCTGCAAAAACTCATTTAACATATATAACATTTTATTTAGACTCTTTTTACTTTGATTATTTTTCAGAGAATTAGGCAAATTAATAATTTGGTTTTAAAGCTAGTATATAAGGTCAACATGCTTGTAATAGGAGGCTTGTTGGTCATCTATTGTACTATATCATAAAACAGTATTAACAAGTGTAGGCACAGGATGTGTGAGCATAATCGATTGATTTGTAGAAAGAAACCATATAAAGTAATTTGTTACAATTAAAACATGGAAACAGCTTACTGTTTTCATCTACAACTTCATCTTAGGGATGATGGTTCCAAAGCTGTTATTTACCAACTTTTAACTTCTTAGTTCCTTACTATGTGGGTTCAAGTCCGAGTCAAGGCCAGAACTAACATGTGAGAGGTCTTCAAGCTAAAAACACAAATTTACCATCTGTCTGAAGCAGCTTATTGGGTCGCCCTTCAATTTATAATTGGTTTCGGAATTGTCTATGGGGAGACATCACAGCTTTGAGAAGCCATAGTATTTTTAACAGTTATATGTTTATGCTATTTCAGCAGAAAAAATACCATTTAGGTGTTTGGTTTCTTTTGTTTCTGAAACAACAACCACTTAAGCTATAAACAATAAACATAAGAACTGTGACAAATATCACAATTTAAACCTTATTGAGTCTTTTTTTATGTTACATGACTGAACAACTTTGTTTGCAAGGGCAGACTGCACTAATAAAGACAGACCTCTACAGAAACATTTTAATAGATAGATGTGTAAGATTTCTTCGTCATTCAAGATTTGTTGTACTTTTTATGGTTACTATGTATTTAGAGCCTGCGCATTTAAGACAGAAATGTACTGACAATTCGTGATTGATATACAAGCTAATTTCCATACTGTACTGTAGTTGAGCTTTTTCCATCAGTTTGAAATTCCAGACACTCAGGTGTTCTTGGTCAGATGCTGCTAATGTAAAATGAGCAAAATATTAATTTACAGATAGTTACCTAAGTCAATTTGTTTCCGACTAAAATTGATGTGTTATTTTATGGATAACAGAGCGATACATTTTATATAGTTTTACATATGTCTACATTCAATTGCCAGTAATAATGCCTTAAATGTACCCTGAAGTACATACTTGGATCAATACCAATAGAAATTAAAATTGTAATGACCAAAGATGACCAACAAAGACAGGCATAGATCAACAGTTTAGAAAAAAGTATTAGAGGGTAAATTATTGTGTATTAAAAATATGTTATGGATGGTTGATTTGGATGATGATTTATTTATGAAAACAAGACATGTATGTATACTAAATGAGTTCTGTTAATTAATTTGAAATGGAAATGTTGGTCCGAGGTATAAGATTGTCAAGGCTTGTATGTGCAATTGCATTACAAAACAATTTTCTTCTGTTGATTGCTCTGTTTACAACATTCTATTTTTACATAATTTTCCGGTGACTTTGATACTCTGCATCAACTTTTTATTATTCAGTCTGTGAAAGCACACTAAGACTACTATGTCTCAGAATAATTCTTCCATCACAGCTTTTAACATGTTGCAATAATCCCTCTACACCCCACTCAACAAACCTAAGCTTTTACAATCACAAAAGCACCCACCCCTTAACTCAGCTTTAACTTAATATGCATATTGTACATGAAACTGCTGAGGTGTTTGATGTTTCTTCTGAGCAATGTTCATGCATTATATTCCTGTATAAATAAGGTCTTGTTTAATCCAGGTACATCAAATGTCCATTGAGTTACACATGTTTTTATTTGTCTATGTGACATGTACTGCTGATTTCTCATGAATTATTAATTAACTACTTGTTTGCAATTGGAAATCATTGTGACTACATTGTGGTTACATTTATTACATTGAAATGTCTTGTCACAGATGTTCTTTATATTTTGTACCTACATTAACCTATATACATATACAGTCAGTCAATAAGGCAACTTATATAACATAATAGAGTCTGTCCTTATAACTTCTTTGCTTTCTGTGAAAATTACTGAGAATACAAACATGTGAAAGTATTTAGTCTTAATCCATATGTAGCACAGTCAATGTATTTTCAAAGCATCAAGGTCAGGACTCTGTTTAATTTGTGACACTATAACCATTTTTATTACCAATCAAACAAAGGAATGTATAATGCTCGTGTTTTGATAATTGCAGGAAAACATCATTACACTAACTGATGTTTGGTCATCCCTTCATTTTTAAAATTTTTACTTTTAGTGTAAGTGTTTATGCATATCTTATTCCTATCTTTCTCCACTCACCTACATAACTTGAAATATTCAATTTGCTATAAAACTGACTTATTTTTAAAGTTAAAAAATGATATTATTTTCTGAATGTTGTGATTTTAACTTATAAATTCTTACAATTTTTTGTTTTGCACAATATTCAAGGGAGATAATATCACTATTGATATTGTGTTGATGTCCCTTTAGCCAAGACCCTATTACAAAATCAATTGGCAATAATTATACCATCCAACTTCCAAGTTCAAGTTCTTTCTCCACAATATTAATCAAAGGGAAGAAACTGATTCACTAGTTGAAATTGTTAAAGCTGGGGTTGTTTCCCTTGTATCACATTCATTACTTTGAGATTGAGATACTTTAGTGGTCTTCTTATCGATACAAAAACCGCTCCTTAGGTCTCTTTACTTTTAAATCCCTACTGAATTTAAGTTAGTGGTATACAAGACTTTTTTTTGATCTGACTACCTCACCATTGTTTTATTAAGGGGTGAACAAAATTCTCAATCTTAACTCTTTACCAGCTCAGCATGTATTGATCAAGCTAAGGCACTTGTGGAAGCTATCTCATCAGGATCTGCATTATTTGCTACAGAGTCTAGTATAATGTCAAGTAACCTTTGCATGTTGTTGCTAGCAAATAACTAAGATTTTGTAGTGCCTATAAATAAGTGTAGCATGATTGATAACCGACCACAATAGCTCAGGTGGTAGAGCGTCGACTTGCAGATTGGGAGGTTGTGGGTTCAAACCCTGACCAGGTCAAACCAAAGACTTTAAAGTTGGTAGTAGTGGCTTCCCTCCTAACACTCGGGGCTAAGGGGACAGCATTACGCCTGACTTGTCAGTGTCAGTATAAATGGACTGGCCGGGTTCAGTCCCTGGGCACCGCATAAGTGCCCCTGTGCTTTAATGATAGAAATGTTGCTGCACAGTATCAGCAAAAATGCAGACTAATCCCATCCCATAATTGATAATCCAGTAAAACCAGGTTAAATGCACTACCATATTTCCAATCCCATTTCTTTTTCTCTAATGAGACATTCAGAAATCCGCAAAAGCTTCAGTGGCAGAATATTTGCCAGGATCGGCTGCAAATGTTGGAAAATAGCACCAGTGAAAGTTAACCTTGAGGCATAGTCATGAGCTGTTGTGTGACATCTGACCAGAAAATTGTTCTGCACACTACTTTTCCACAGGGGCTGTTATGTCACTTGACTTTTTCGAAGTGTAAATCAATTCTACTTTGCTGTGCCAGCTTTTGGTTCATTTAGCAACAAAACTGAAGCAGAGTTTCTCTCCCTATTTATAGATAAGGAAACTACGAGTGTTGAACTAAGTTAATTAGACTAGAAGTAGCAAACTCTTCATGCTTAAAGGATTGACATATGCATGCCAGCTCCATTTTCACTTCCAGGAGTTTCTTTAGTTTTGTATTTCTTCTAAATTCTTTTCTTTTCTCTGGTCTGACATGGCCATAGACTTGAAAAGAAAATATTTTTTTTATTTCTTTAAATAGTTGATGTTTGTGTTCTCCCTTTAGCTAACTAAACAATGTGAAATTGGTACTCATTGTCTCAACATACCTCAGGCCTAAATGAAATGGTCGACATGAAAAGAACATCTATTGATAAATTTTTACTTTAGTTCACCGTCCGCTGTTTTGTGTAGCCATGTAATTTACACTCTCATAATATTTACATTTTATATAGGGTAAATATAAGACCAGGAAGAGATATTCACCTTTTTATATTTAAATTTCATCAAACATCATCATCTCACAAAAAGAAGTATATGAACAGTACCTTTGATAATAAACTGTCTACATACCATAATACAACAATGATGTTATGATTTATACATATGAAATGTTACACACATGGCATGTGTGTACTTAATGTCATTCATCTGCTCTGACTTTTTACAAAGAAATATGTTATTGTCTTCTGTTTTGTGAGCACTGCAAAGTCATGTGTCATATTTTAGGATTGCTGTTTTTGGAAGCCATGTTGAAAGTGATGTAAAAATCAGAATTACCAGGCAATAAATAACCGTGGTCATGCGGCATAATGCACTCGTAATTAAGGTAGGTCAAAGTGAATTCACGCCAATCGATCATCAGCTGCGCTAACAAGTAATTTCATTTTTCAAAGTTGAGTTTATTGAGCAAACTTCTTCCATAGTCACTGATCCACATAAGAAAATTCACACCTCGGCAAACTACTTCAAGTCTTGGGTTGCTGACAACAGGTGTGAAATAGCAACTGGGGATCAGCAAATAGTTTGATACACTGAAAATATAGACAGTCAAAATATTGGTAGATAAAGAAGAACAACAGGTGGGAGTTCGTAAAAAGGTTGTTAGATTGAGAATGTCAAAGTGACAATAAGTACCGACTGTAATAACTGTATTCATTGAAAACTGAATGTAATAAAGCATCTTAATTTAGTACAAAAAGTACAAGTCCTGATATTTTATCAAAAATTACCACTTTTCATGGACTAAGAATATTAACAAAATGGAACATTTGCAAGTAGGGATGGCTTGAAAAAGTATCAGTTTTGAAGTATGTGTGTCATGTATACTGTGGGCATCCCCAAGATTGGAATTGGGGGGGAAAAAAGAAAAAAAAACTGTTCACTATATACATCTGATCATGGTATTGGATATTGTTTATCCAAAATTCTAAGCTTTTTAGAATTGCTTTAGATAATTTTTGATGTTAAAGTACCTACATTAATGAGAGCCTGTGGTTGCTATAAATGCTATAATTATGTCAAAGAAACAATTTCTTAGTTAGCCAAAGCTATAGGCAAAACCTCTTGTTCATAAAGGTAAGGAGAAAATGATGCTATTTGTAAATTATCTTCAGCTTTGACAAGAAATTAATTTGATTGCAGCAAAACAACTCATTTGCATATCTAACAAAATTACCCTGATAAATGCATCTAGATCTTTATGAACTTTCAGGAACATTAAGCAAATTATAGAGAAGCAACTTATTAGCAAGTTATTCTATTACAACAAACAGGTGGATGATGTCTAAGAGTAGCCATCTGTTATTGACAGTCAGCCAACATCTGGCTGGCACTGATTGATTCCTGGAGAAATACATGTCAAAACAATGAAACATTCAGTGGAGCTATTGAAATACCTGTACGGGGGTTTTATCACTTTGCCAACTTTCCATTCAAAGGGAGTATACTGAAAAGTGATGCTTCTTTGTTGTAAATAAATGGTGTAAAACCTTTGCTTACCTATGGGGCCAGCAGTGTTTCCTCCTTACCTATGGGGCCAGAAGTGTTTCCTCCTTACCTATGGGGCCAGCAGTGTTTCCTCCTTACCTATGGGGCCAGAAGTGTTTCCTCTTTACCTATTGGGCCAAAAGTGTTTCCTCCTTACCTATTGGGCCAGAAGTGTTTCCTCCTTACCTATGGGGCCAGAAGTGTTTCCTCTTTACCTATTGGGCCAAAAGTGTTTCCTCCTTACCTATGGGGCCAGAAGTGTTTCCTCCTTACCAGCTTTCAAGGTTATGGTACCAAAAACAGTTTCAGCCCTTCCAGGCTTGTCACCATAAGGAATTGGTGGTATCCCCACATTTACAACACACTCATGTATCTATAGTTCCTGGTTGAATTTGAACCCCTGTTGGTCTTATTCTTTTGGTGAAGATAGTACTAATTGGTGTTGCAGGTTATTTATAAGTTGGCCATTCAGTGAAAGTGAATCATTCTCAATATCTGACAGGCTCACTGTCCTCAGGGAAAAGACTAGCATGTATAGAAAGGTTCTGGAAAATACAGTATCAGTCTGTTAGGTCTAGGCCTTTCTATGTATGAATTGGTTCAGGATTAGGGGTATAGTGTAAGCCGGAAGCTATCAGATCAGGATTACTCTTTTTTGCTACTAGGACTTGATGACTTTCTTATTACCTAAATCCATGAAGTTGTAATAAATTTGTAAGTTGTAAAAGAATGACATCAGTGTCCTCAGAAATAAGCAGTTAGAATTGCAACATTTAACTCCTTATCCCTTCACTGCATGGGTTGGCATCTCTCTCTGGGTAAAAAACTGAATGTATTGATGTTTTCCAGGAGACCTGCAGTATTCCAATGCTCTCTTCCCAGATATTTCTTCATAAAAAAAAAGCTGAACATTTTTATACATACATATGTACATGCACTATGGCATCAATGTCCCAGAGGATATTGATGAGGCACACTTTTCAATCATCTATTTACAGGATTTACAACTGCTGAGCTGAGTTCTATCAGATGGAGTTTCCTCATGCTTGCATTCAGGTATTCTCACTAGTTTTGTGCCATCTGCCATGATTGATAGTCAGTTCAGCTTCTGGCTGCCAGTTCCATCAAAACTTTGCAACCATACCATCTTCCATGATTGATAGTCAGTACAGCTTTTGGCTGCCAGTTCCATCAAAACTTTGCAACCATACCATCTTCCATGATTGATAGTCAGTACAGCTTTTGGCTGCCAGTTCCATCAAAACTTTGCAACCATACCATCTTCCATGATTGATAGTCAGTACAGCTTTTGGCTGCCAGTTCCATCCGAACTTTGCCACCATGCCATGATTGATAGTCTGTACAGCTTTTGGTGGCCAGTTCCATCCGAACTTTGCCACCATGCCATGATAAATAGTCTGTACCACTTTTGGTGGCCAGTTCCATCCGAACTTTGCAACCTCGCCATCTGCCATGATTAATAGTCAGTACAGCTTTTGGTGGCCAGTTCCATCCGAACTTTGCAACCTCGCCATCTGCCATGATTGATAGTCTGTACAGCTTTTGGTGGCCAGTTCCATCCGAACTTTGCAACCTCGCCATCTGCCATGATTGATAGTCAGTACAGCTTTTGGCGGGCCAGTTCCATCCGAACTTTGCCACCATGCCATCTGCCATGATTGATAGTCTGTACAGCTTTTGGTGGCCAGTTCCATCCAAACTTTGCAACCTTGCCACCTGCCATGATTGATAGTCTGTACAGCTTTTGGCGGGCCAGTTCCATCCAAACTTTGCAACCATGCCATCTGCCATGATTGATAGTCAGTACAGCTTTTTGTGGCCAGTTCCATCCAAACTTTGCAACCATGCCATCTGCCATGATTGATAGTCTGTACAGCTTTTGGCGGGCCAGTTCCATCCAAACTTTGCAACCATGCCATCTGCCATGATTGATAGTCAGTACAGGCTTTGATGGCGAGTTCCATCCGTACTGTGCCACCATGTCATCTGCCATGATTGATAGTCTGTACAGCTTTTGGTGGCCAGTTCCATCCAACTGTGCATCCATGCTATCTGAAAGTGCTATATTGCACTGTCTCTAGAAGGTTGTGTCCAGGACCTTAAGTGCCTTAATTGAGCTGGTGCCACAGATAGTTGAAAGCATCATTTTTGTGTCGCCTGACTAGGTGACATATAGGGATTACTTTGTCGTCGGCAGGGGCGGCGTTTGCGGCGTCTGTGGCGTCCGGATTTCCTTGTCCGAAGCCTAACTTTGTCACCGAAGGTCCAAATGACTCCAAACTTGGTATGCATGTTTCTGGCAATGACTCAAAGTGCAGTGCTCAAGAACGGTAACTCTACCTTCTTCTGTTTATTAGTTATTCCCCTTGGATTGATTTTATAGAGCATTTCTTGTCCGGAGCCTAACTTTGTCACCCTAGGTCCAAATGACTCCAAACATGGTATGCATGTTTCTGGCAATGACTCGAAGTGCAACCCACAAGAACCATAACTCTACCTTGTTCCGTTTTAGAATTATTTCCCTTTGATTGATTTTTATAATGCATTTCTTGTCCGGAGTGTAACTTTGTCACCGTAGGTCCAAATGACTCCAAACTTTGTATGCATGTTTCTGGCAATGACTCAAAGTGCAGTGCACAAGAATGGTAACTCTACCTTCTTCTGTTTTTTAGTTATTCCCCTTTATTGATTTTATAGAGCATTTCTTGTCCGGAGCCTAACTTTGTCATCATAGGTCCAAATGACTCCAAACTTGGTATGCATGTTTCTGGCAATGACTCGAAGTGCAGCGCACAAGAACCATAACTCTACCTTGTTCTGTTTTTGAATTATTCCCCTTTGATTGATTTTTTTAGAGCATTTCTTGTCCGGAGTGTAACTTTGTCACCGTAGGTCCAAATGACTCTAAACTCGGTATGCATGTTTCTAGCAATGACTCAAAGTGCAGTTCACAAGAACCGTAACTCTACCTTCTTTTGTTTTTTAGTTATTCCCCTTTGAGTGATTTTTATAGAGCATTTCTTGTCATTCTTTTAAATTATTCCCCTTTGATTGATTTTTAGTGCATTTCTTGCAGAGGGCATAACTTGTTGTGCATGTTTTTTGCAATGAGACCATTAAAAGGTTATTTTATATGTGAATTTTGTGCAAATACATTGCTAATATCTGTACAACAAAAAACTAATTAACATTTTTTATGTCGACTAACATTATTTTCGTCAGGCGACAAATCCGACTCGTGGAGTTCTAGTATTGTTTTAAGACATAAATGATTTCTTGTAGTGTTTGATCTGTGGTAATATTGTTGTAATGTTTTTTTCCCAGATCTATGGTATATATGTAGAGTAATTAGATCATACAAAGAGCCAGAAAGTAAATCATCACAGTGTTGAATTCAATGCAATTAAAAAAAGTAATGCTTACATGTTTTGGTTCTTGTGTATAAAAATGGGTTTAAATCATTATCAAATTATTCTTATTACAGGTGACCATTCCAATAATCATGTCATAGAGAGATTTTCTTCACACCATGAGATACGAACTTTTTATGTGCCAGGCAGATCACATCAAATCCTGATTAAGCTAAACCTAAATTAATAGAGTGTATAAGGATAAAAGGAAAACTGAAACTTTAGACTAAACAATTAGACTTTAATTATTTTCAAATTACATTTTTAATTTCAGTATTGCAGCCTGTTCAAATTGAGAATGCAAACACCCAGGATTTCTTTAAAGTTCAATATTCAAGCAACATTTTGGTTAACAATGGTCTAGTAAAAATCAATACATAGATGCCAGATACACATTATTGTGAGATCAATAATGTTAACTTCACAGATTTCTGTAAGGAAATGTGCCATTCTAAGATGACTGTTCTTTTTCAAACCATATTTATTTGATTTTCATTCCATTTGAGTACCATGGAAAAT
The DNA here is from genome assembly GCA_007844125.1 of Sinonovacula constricta. Classification (NCBI taxonomy): domain Eukaryota; kingdom Metazoa; phylum Mollusca; class Bivalvia; order Cardiida; family Solecurtidae; genus Sinonovacula; species Sinonovacula constricta. The sequence goes on from CM017562.1 coordinate 40,682,464, forward strand.
AATTTGATTGTTCAAATGAATTTGAAAATGGAAGTGCTGACATTCTTCTTTCTGAATTAAACAGTAAAGAAAATTAAATATTCAAATGCATTTGAAAAGAAAAGTGATGGCTTGTTGAAAAATAAATACTGATTTTGTTCCATGTTTTATTTCCATATTAAGTAGGGATTTGTCAGAAAAATCCAAATGAATTTAAACTTAACATTATTGCAATGTAATAAACATGATTTGTTTTTATCTACATTTAATAGTTTTGTAAATTTTGAAGTTCAGTTAGAATTCTACTTGCAATTTTGAAAAGTGAGTTTATTATCTGAAAGGAGATGGGGGTAAAAAAATAAGTTTTAGTAATATTGAGTCACCTTTTTTTCTCTGTTTCAATAAATATAAAAATCATATAAAAATCAGGTACCTTTAAGTAGGTTTTCATTTCTCAAATCCATGTTTCCATTATCTACAGCATAAAAAAAAAACTTTTCAATTCTGTGCATGTTTAAACCTGCATTTTAATGTGTAAAATTAAGAATTGTCATTCTGTTACTTTGCTGTTAGAAACATTTACAACTATTTAGACAAGTTTGTTAATTTGATCACAATAAGGATACAAATCTTTGTTATTCCAGTAATTTTTACAATAAGAAAATGAGGATATAATTACAAGAGACTTGTGTAATTTACAGTCAAAAGCTTTAGTGTGAGTGAAAGTATCAATATCAATATTTTTTTAATATTGGCATCATTTTATAATTATTGGACAGGTTGGTGTCCAGCTCTAGTCTGAAAGAGACATGGTCACAGGTTTTGTTAGAAACATGACACATAGAATGATGCTATCTGCACTTTGTATGTAACCCGTCACATACTGGAAACATAAGCATAAAACATACCCAACCCTAAAGGTGTTTCCAGCAAATGAAGAGTTAAATTATTGTCACTATCGAGCCATCCAGCATTTCGTTTATGCCTGATTTATACACTCACATATTTACAGATATGCTATGCTAGGTTGTTGAGCAAAAATGTCTAAAAAGAAGTTAACCCTTATCTTGCTACATTTTGTTAAAAACCCATGCTAAATTGTCAGGGTTTTTTTTTTTGCTTTAATATATTTTACATGTCATTGTTGAATTACTTATAAACAGATTGAGCAGCAAATAGTGTAGTTTAATATCAGACAGCAGAGAGCTGGGTGATCTAGAAGTATGCTACATGCCCAAGCCTTATAAATATGCAAAAAGCAGGCTAAGGTTTACAAAGCATATTGCTATACTTTCATATCCCAACCTAACGATTGCACAATATTATTTGTTTACATATAACCTTTGTGATGACAGGTAATGTTTTACTGCAGTATTCATTCTGGTTCAGCAAAATTTGTATCACTTTAAAATCTTTCTGTAAGTTTACCATAAGCTCTTTTCAGAAATAAAAGGTTTCCAAATGGTACCTGTAACTGTGCCACTGCAAGGAGGGCAGGCAATTAGAAGAAGATGAAACTGGGACAAAAACAAATTACTTTCTTGGAAGAGGTGATGAGATGTGTGATTGTTTTATCAGAGTGTACTTCGCAAAGTTGAGATGGATGTGAGAATAAAATTCCTGCTTCCTGTACTAGAGACGCCTGCCAATCTGGGGGGTGGGTCACAGGTAAATCTTGACTTGGACATTGTCAATCTAGGATCCTTGAAGTTGACAACAGACATTCTTTATAGTATGTTAAAAGCATTTCTTCATTGCAAAAATAAATCACTAAGGCACTTATTCAATTATATTGTTATTAAGTTTGCTCTATATTATGCAATGTCTCGACTTAGTTTTGTGTCAATTTAAAAATTGACTGGCATGTGAAAACCTTTGTCTTATGCTTATTTTTTTTATTTTATTTTTTCATTCATATATGTTGCAATACTCATAGGACCTTGTCATTTTTTGTTTTGTGTTGGCATGTTACATATTGTGTCTATGTTCTTTCTTTCTAGAAATGTCATTGTCTGCTCTATTTACTGCTGAGACTCAATCAATATGCCTTATATGACCTTTGCATGTAATTGATAAGCAAATAACAAAGATTTTAAGTATGATAATCGAAGCTGCCACACTCAGTTGACAGCTATGTCATGATCAGCAGGAATACTGGCATATGTGTCTGCAGGATTTGTATTTTCTCAGCAAATCTTTATTAAGTTATTGTCCTTGTCTGTTTGGCTATGTAATCTTAGTAATTATTTTAATGTCATTTATGTTCAGAGAATATTCACAATCAGAGTATACACCATTTGTTCTGTATTGTTTCTGTTAGTTTTGTGATGGATTTACTTAAACTCATAGAGCCATAGATGTTCTACTGATAAACAAGGGGTCTTATAAATTGTGTAATTGATAATGTAAAATACCAATATGTATCTGTTGTATTGTGACATTACTGAACCTATGGGAAAGTAATGCCCAATGTTTGATGTGAGGCATAAATACATTGTAGCTAATTGAAAATAGGACTTATCAGCATGGCAGGGCAGCATATGGTATGATCTTAACCAGTCTAGAGGGTTTCAGTTAGAATCCATACTTGGATAACAAAGACAGACTATGTTGTCATGTTTTCTTAATTGGCATTAATTTTGATTACATAGTAACTTACTTAAAACGAGCTATCTTAAGATTAAATCTCATACAAACATTCTTTGACTGTCACACTGAAATCCTAGGTAAAAAGTACAAGTACAGATCAGCCAGTTTCATCTGGAAAAACTCTGATAAGGATTCACACTTGTTGCTGCTTAGTCTAGCAATACAATCCTATATCAGTGTAAGAATGTCTTCTAGATTAATCACAAATGTAACAGGTTGACCTTAGACATGAACCTCATACATGTAAACTCTCCCTCTTTTGGGGGGAGACTCCCACTTTTAAGGTTGAACATTATTTGAAAATGATTTTGCACATTTCCTGAAATCTCCCTACTTGGAAAGATGTAACTTCCTTCTTTGTTTATATAAGAATAACAAGTCTCCCATTTTGCAAGTGAATATCTCCCACTTTGGCTTCAGAAAAAGTTCACATGTATGGAACCTTAATGCATTTACTCTCAGTTTGCTAAGATCACTGTAGACTAATTAGATCCAGATCAGCCACTTCCTGCTGGGAGCATATTGATTGGGGTCTAAACTGTCTGCTGCTGAGACCTGATTAATAAATCATGTAAACTAAGCATAAAGTTGTTAGTGAACTAGTAAGAATTATGTAGTTGTATACATGTATATAATGTGGCATGGTGATGGTTCTGCTTAATTGGTTAACCAGACCACTCATTCATTCAGCCGTTACCCTACAAAAGTAATGTTCCATCAGGAGAAACCTTTGCAATCACCTGAAAGGTTAGTTCTAGACTGATTTATGACCATTCACCCCTGACAGCACCAAACAATAGCCCTTTGGCCACAGGACCAGCTTCTAAACATGCCTTTATTTGAACTTCTTTAGGAATCCTAGAAACAATTTAGCTGTAAAACTGTGTGATTGATGGCACTGCTTTTGAAGATTAATAAACATTCACAATATGTAATAACATTTACCCAAATATAATAGATATATACTTTTATAAAAAGTATGATCTTAAACAGTTATGACTGTGATACATAAGAGTTAAATGCCAATGTATTTAAGATTTCAACTTACCATAAAACTTCAAGACAAGTGCATGAGTTTGGAAGTTCACAGTGCAGAGGTTTTCTCTGCCACTTCATTGTTCTGTTCTCTTCTATTGACCATGTTTTTCTGGAAAGACCATGTTGTTCAGGGGTTATCCCTTTCTGTTTCTGTTTTTACAGTGAAAATCAGTAAATTGAGAAAGGTGGTGTCAGGCAGTGGAACCACAGCCTTGGGCAATGGAGGACAACACTAAAATATTTATTTGTCTGCATAGGATTAAGACCATAGCTGAAAAATAACTTAAAATCCATAACATCACAAAATAAAAGAAGAAACTTAGAATGTAACAAGGTTTATCTAAATTACAGGTTCTAATTCCAGTTGGTGTATGTGTTACAAACCATTTTGGTTCATGGAAAATAGATATTGGCATCATTTTACCAAATTAAATTTTAAATACAAAAAGGTAATCATTTACAAATTGCAAACAACAATCCTTACTGTCATGCAAATGTCATTCCAATATGACTAGCTCAGAACACATATTCATTTCTTTACTCTTGTAAGAAGACAGGGAAGACAAGTCTTCAAAGATTATAATCTTCCACCTTTATTTCATCTCTCTAATGTCATGCAAATGTGTCATAAATTTAGAAATCCAGTTTATGTACTTTACATCAAGACTAGTGCTAGTGTCATAGCATCTGATTTAACCACATTATTTTCCTGTGCATAAACCCCAGAGGAAAGAATAGATGGAATTCCTGAAAGCATATTAACTCATTTCAATATGGTATCCAAAATAATCCGTTAGAAATGTATCTGAATGGAGTTCTGCTAAGTGAGATTCCATGCCTTTTAGACCTTAAAGATTTTGTTTATAGCATTTTTGTCTTGCTGATAAAATTTAATAGGCTTGCTTAAAATTTTGATTTTAACAAGATTTTTTAGTCTGGTGCTTGCTGGTGGATAAAAAATATGATGATGATGATGATGATGTGATGATGATGATGATGATGATGATGATAAATACAAATCAACAATTGTTTCAAAACTGACCTATAGAACATGACCTGGGAAAAAGAATTTATGCTTAATGATCCTTTAAATGAATGGTGACTTAATCAACCTGCAGGTTGATTAATACCTGGCTTACGGAATTATAGTTTTTTAATCTACTGTATGGATAACAATTTTTGAACAGTAATTATTTCTGTTAATGCTTTCTTGGAGAACTATTACAGTTTTAAGAAAGAAATCATCTCTCAATTGTCTTTCAACAGGAAATAAGCTAATTGGACACTTTTATAACATCTCCCATTTATAGACATTTTCCAAGACATGGAAACATGTCATTGTCAAACTGTTAATTGACACGAAGCCTACTGAGCAAAAATTGATCAAGTTTAAGCATAAAACGTAGGTCCAGAACAGCCATTGTAAGCTATCTGATCAGGACCTAACTATTTGTTACTGAGACTCTTGACATGTCTTGACAACTGTGCATGTCGTTGTCATCAGGTTATCAGCATTCAGGGTTATGTTAAACATCGCCCTGCAAACATATCAAGAACGGTTGTAGAACTACTTTTGAATCAGTTCAAGAACAGTTCTTCAGTATTAAATGTCCAGTTCCAAAACTGGCAGTCCAAGGGCAATTCATTAAGTTCTAGAACCAGCAGAAAGTTCTTGAACTTTTTTCACTAGGGTAGATTTGTCAGTGATGAAAACACCAATCAAAAATGATCATCATCCAGATGATTTTAGTGGGCAGCACATGCATAACATTTATCTGAACCTAAAATTGTGGTACAAAATATGTGTAACAAATATTGCTCTTTCACAAAATTCAAGAAGTTAGTCATTTCTGCAACATGAATTTTAAAGAGATTAATACATTTAAAGTATGAATTTAACAACATCATTCTATCTTATATTGATTACTTTTTGAGAATAGATGTCTTCATGAAATATCTATAGTGATATGAATACAAGCAAGTCTCAGCAATTTGTGTTTGCATGATTTATAAAGGCAGGAAAACAGTGATTAAAGTTTGAAATGGGTTTGATACAGTGTTTAATTATTAAAACAATGATCATTTTCAATGAACTAACTGTATATCCAGTGGGAGTTGAAGTCTGTTGCATTTGTACATGTAAATAAATATTGCCTTGTTGATTAATTTTTTAATTAAATTTTGTAAACATCCATTTACTGACTAAACAATCTTCATTCATAATTGTAATCACAATACGTGAGCACTTTGAGACTTCTTCAGGAAATACATTTAAATTGTTTGTTATTTGTACATGTAAAAGCTTTCCTGAAAATTTGAAGTAATATGTGCAACTTTCTTCTTAGACCTATGCACATAATATCCATGTGTGCTGCACTTTTTTGAAGTTGTTAGCCAAAAACAATGAATTATCAACAAATTTTATAAAATGACCAACTAGAATTTACATTATTATATAAACATCAACTGTAGCATGCTAAGGACTAATCACTAGGTTTAGTATTGGCTAGAATCATGGATATTCTTGTGTGTCAAAATGGGTGATAAACAACCTTAAGAGTATGTTAAATGTAGTGTGATTAATCATAGACTAGTCTCACTACCTCACCATCATTAGAGTCTAAATGGACCTGATTTCCTTGAGTAACATATCATCTTAATATTGATTAGTTGGTCAATGCAACATCGAACAACAACAAACAACATACGGACTCAGCATTGTGCCTATAACTTTACTCGTATGGACACTTTCCAGGAACATGGGACTGACTATTTAACAGTTGAAGTTCTGAAAAGAACTATTTTGGCAGTGCAAATAATAGTCAATATGTTTCTATGGTTAAGCAAACATACAGCACAATGGAAAACAGGCAAGTTTTTAGCTGCAGAAAAGAAATCTTGTAAAATTAAGATTATACCTTGGGGACAAAAAGTTTCAATATTATGACTATTGTCTGATAATAGAACTTATTTTATTAAACATACAATACTTTTTATGTGATTGCATTTTAACTTATATCATGTCTAAAATAAATGCTTATAAATACTACCGGAGGCAATCAAAATACACTGAGATTAAAATAAACTTCCAGTTTGTTGTTTCAACAACACTTCACCCCCGTAAAGTGAATATAAAAATCACAAGTGTGCCATTCTTTTCTGAACAAGTGCAGTAACTTAAAACTGAGATGCTTAGATGAATAACCTCTGTCACTCATAAAATGGTACAAAAGGAGCTGCATATGGCAGTTGTGCCTGGCGCAGGATATTGCAAATTGCAGATTACTCAGGCTAGTAGATAATGCACAGTCAGTGGAACACTTGTTCTAATAATTGTTTACTCCCCATTTTGACCCTTTCCTCCAGTCACTAAGTAATATTTCTGGGTGGCTTTGTTTATTCATAAGTCTGTATTGCATGTATTTTTGGATTAAACAATATTATTACTTGACCTTTTACTTTTAACAGATTACAATATTAACGCTAACGTTTGAATAATGCCTGGACAAAACTGATTCTAGTGTCCTTGGTCATATATATTTCTTTCTGTACACACACTACTTCCAAGGCATGACAATTGATCGCAAGAAGTCAAAGTCATGCAGGGTCAGTCCTCCATGCTTATAAAATTAATCTTTCTCATAATTCTGGATGTTGTGGCAAGTGACACTGCCTAAAAACCACACTTACTGAAGGGGTGACAGTGTGTGCTGGATTTGAGAGAGCATTGGGATTCAACACAGTGAACAATTCTGATATGTTAGTTATTATTCTGAGGGATTATTTTATGTCTGCACCATAGAGTAGTCTGTGAGGGGAAACAGAATAATTCCGGATTATGTTAGGACTCGTGGTATTCATTGTCAGAAAACTGCCCATCAATATAAAGGCATCCTCAATACAGAGATTATAGATTACTCTTATTGATTAGTGTTTAGTACCTAATGGAAAGGATGAAAAGTATTAAGTCTTGGCAACATACAACATTCAGAAACATCTTTAAATTTTCACAAAATAAGCTTACTGGAAAAATATATAACAAAAACTAGCAAAGCTGCATAGAAAAATAGTATTTTGTAATTTTCATGTATTTGTGTTGTTATTTTATGTAATGGCATCAGTTAACAGGATAAGCCTCTCCAATTTAGGTTAACTGGTTTTAAATTATATAACTTGTTTATTGCTTGTAACTATAACATATGAAATTTTTTAGATAACATTTATGCTAAATAATCTTTTGATGAATGCTCTCTTATCAAATAACTTGAATTAAGTGACGTCCCTTTTCCATCTTATTGTCCAACTATCAATAGATTGGCAGCACATCAGCCTGTGACCCTTAGTTGTAATAAAATTAAAAACAGTCCATCATCGCAACATGCGAGTCATAACACTTATATGTCTCTCCACCAGAACAGACCTTCTCAATTTCAGGGTTGCTTTTGAGTGAATTGTGAATCAGGAAGGGGGAGGGGGGTGGGTGTCTTATCTTGTTTTTAAACTTTACAGTTTGGAAGTGTCCATATCTACTAATAGATATGGTAAAATGGCCTGTATATTGCACTCATTTATTGTTTGAGCAATACCAATATTGTTACTTAGCTAGTCCCCTATCTTTCTTTAACATGCTCTTTATCCCGAGATTCATTTAACTTCAGTTATTTACTATGCCAACAAATAATCATCAATATCTTATATGGGTATTTCAATATAATAATTACATTTGTTTATTTTTATGTAGCATGTATTTCATGGAACTATGCAGTGGTAGGCTCCCAAAATTCACTAGGCATCAAATAATAACCAGATTACTAGATATATGTATTTTCATGTCAGTCAAAGCATTGCAATACAACAAAAACAACTCACATAATTTTACTCTTAGTCTTTCCAACTATTTAAAAGATTCACCATCATACTTTAAAGTGGTATCTGACTAATTGGCTACATTGTGTACAGATACAGTCAATTAATAAGGAAATATCTGATTTAATTATTTTCATCATTTCCTAATCTTTGTTTTAGACAATGACAATTACTTCCAGTTTATGTTTACTTGTCAATAAAATTATCTTTCTACAACAGACCAAAGTATTGTTATTGTAGACATATATAATGTTTACTTGGATGTGTAGATTTTTTTTTATGTTATTGATACAAAAGTTAATGATGCTTGCAACTACCAGTTATAATATGGCAGACCCAGCAGTCTTTAACTATTTGTATCAAATGCTGGAGCATGTACTTCTAGCTAATTGAAAACACAAATTTTCCTAAATAGGAAATATCTGGCTTATCAACTAATTACAGTTATTATTTCCATCTGTTTTTGTTGTACATAAAATCTTGGTAATTTAAAACTTTCAACATTTTGATTTTAAAGCCATGTACTTTGTAATATTATACCACAATGAGTAGTAAGGGGTTGATTTTAGGTGCATTAAAATCAAAAATCTATACTGTTATGTACTGTTCAGGTATTGAACATGATGCAATATGCACTATAAATTATTATTGACAATACAGTGGCAAAAACTGGATACTGTGTCAGTAACATTTGATGCAGTGACAGTAACCCTGCATCCCTAACAGTTACTTTAAATGTCTTGTTAGTCAGTAACCTTGAAAACTGTGTTAGTAACCGTTGATACATTGATGGTAACCTTGCATTCTGTGTCTGTTACCTTGGAGACTAAGACACTTACCTTAGAGACTATTACAGTTGCCTTGGATACTGTGATCGTTATCTTGGATATGCTTTTTTTGCCTTAAAATCTAGTAGCCATACTTTTTGACTTTGATAGAGAACACATAAAACATCAACTGAAAGTGAATTTATCGCCCTTAAAAGATGATCTTTTATTCATGTTCCAGTCCCTGGGTAGGAAAATGAAAAAAAATATGGATGCTTTTATACGGAATCTGCCAATTTGTTATTTTTGTTTAGCTGTATGACTTAATCATTTTATACATAATCCATTTTCACATTTAAATGTCATGAGGAAATTTTTGAGTGCTAAAGACTTCATAAAGACCAATCTGAAACATGGGCATGAACTATATAAACTACTCTCTAATTTCCTTTATTTTATTTAACATTCAAACATTTGAATATGCTATTGGATATTGGATGTTTAATAAACTTTTTGTGTTTTCCTTAGCTATTTTCCATGAATACAGTTATTAGAGATACCAGGAACATCTCACCTTGCCTAATAAGTATGTCACACTATTGGTTATTACTGATACACACATATACATGCATCATGAACAGCATATACAGTTGAAAATGAATTGGCTTTTTAACAGAGAATGCACTGTATAACAGGCTCAGTAATTATTTAGTAAAAAAATATATATACGGCTGACATTTTTTAAGGTAGCACAGTGACTGACAGTTAATAATAAAACATAAAAATTAAACAAATTTTATATAATGCAAGGACCCACAACTGCATCTGAATGAGAGGTTCATCCAAGACATGTGTTATTATTAAGCAGTACTGTTACTCTACTAAATTTTTATTTAATTACTAATGTCATAATTTATAATTGAACATATGTATTGATTGTCTTTCTGAAAATGAACATACAGATTAGACAGCTTCCAGAGGTTATGTTTCACTGTGCTGTGTTCAGATGATCCTTAACCTCCTACTTATAATCACAACATTTAAGGCTGGATTGTGTATATTGAGGAGAGACATTTATCTGGTACAATTAATGTACAGCATTTTATCTACACCTCTTATAATTGTTTCCAAATTTGACTACTTTTCTAAAGCAGTGAATTTTTAACCTGACTAATTAATGCTTACTTGGGTAAGAGTAAACTGGCCAGCAGGAAAGATATCGTGCCCTGTAATTTGATGAAATCTTGAATCTTCTAAGTAGTTTGCATGATTGCAGCTCATTGGTGGAGATTAATGATGCAAATGTAGGCACCAACTTGACATTATTTTTCAATCATGATACGGAAATTGGGTGAACATCCTTGCTTATTGGGTTCTCTAATCCTGCAAAGCTTTGCAATCTTACCTGACCTCATTTCATTAAATCTTAGCCTGCTAAGTATGATTTCATCATGGTTGCTTGCTGATTGGCCAGACTTGATTGGTCAGGCTGGGTGCTGATTGGTCTGACTGGAGGTTGAGTAATAAGGGTGAGAGCTAGCTGATCTGGTTAGTTGCTGAGTGATCAGACTGGAGCTGAATGATCAGGCTAGATGCTGAATGATCAGACTGGAGCTGAATGATCAGGCTAGATGCTGAATAATCAGTCTGGGAACTGACTGATGAGGTTAGGAGCTGAATGATCAGGCTGGGAGCTGACTTATGAGGTTGGAGCTGAATGATCAGGCTGGGAGCTGACTGATGAGGTTAGGAGCTGAATAATCAGTCTGGGAACTGACTGGTGAGGTTAGGAGCTGAATGATCAGGCTGGGAACTGACTGATGAGGTTAGGAGCTGAATAATCAGTCTGGGAGCTGACTGGTGAGGTTAAGAGCTGAATAATCAGGCTGGGAGCTGACTGATAAGGTTAGGAGCTGAATGATCAGGCTGGAGCTGAATGATGAGGTTAGGAGCTGAATAATCAGTCTGGGAACTGACTGGTGAGGTTAGGAGCTAAATGATCAGGCTGGGGGCTGACTGATGAGGTTAGGAGCTGAATAATCAGTCTGGGAGCTGACTGATGAGGTTAGGAGCTGAATGATCAGGCTGGGAACTGACTGATGAGGTTAGGAGCTGAATGATCAGGCTGGGAGCTGACTTATGAGGTTGGAGCTGAATGATCAGGCTGGGAGCTGACTGATGAGGTTAGGAGCTGAATAATCAGTCTGGGAACTGACTGGTGAGGTTAGGAGCTGAATGATCAGGCTGGGAACTGACTGATGAGGTTAGGAGCTGAATAATCAGTCTGGGAGCTGACTAGTGAGGTTAGGAGCTGAATAATCAGGCTGGGAGCTGACTGATAAGGTTAGGAGCTGAATGATCAGGCTGGGGGCTGACTGATGAGGTTAGGAGCTGAATAATCAGTCTGGGAACTGACTGGTGAGGTTAGGAGCTAAATGATCAGGCTGGGGGCTGACTGATGAGGTTAGGAGCTGAATAATCAGTCTGGGAGCTGACTGATGAGGTTAGGAGCTGAATGATCAGGCTGGGAACTGACTGATGAGGTTAGGAGCTGAATGATCAGGCTTGGAGCTGATTGATCAGGCTAGGTGCTGACTAATCAGGCTTGGAGCTGAATGATCAGGCTGGGAACTGACCGATCAGGTTAGAAGCTGAATGTTCAGGTTGTGAGCTGAATGATCAGGTTGAGAGTTGACTATCAGGCTGGGAGCTGACTGATCAGGTTGGAAGCTGAATGATCAGGCTGATTTTTCACTGATTGGGTTGCAAGCTGACTGATCGGGCTTTAGGCTAAGTGATAAGGCTGGGAGCTGGCTGATAAGGCCAAGTTCTGAGTGATAAGGCTGGTAGCTGAATGACCAGGCTGAGAATGTACTGATTGGGTTGCAAGCTGACTGATCAGGCAGGAAGCTGACTGATCAGGTTTGGAGCATAGTGATCAGGCTGTGATTTTACCAATAAGTAGATCGGGAGTTGAATGATGGGACTGGGAGCTGAATGATCAGGCTGAGATGTTACTGACTTGGTAACAAGCTGAATGATCAGGCTGGGTGCTAATTGATCAGGCTGGGTGCTGATTGATCAGGCTGGGTGTTGATTGGTCTGGCTGGGTACTGATTGGTCTGGCTGGAGGCACAGTGATAACGGTGAGTCCTGGCTGATCAGGCTAGGTTCTGACTGATCAGGCTGAGATTTTACTGATTGGGTTGCGAGCTGAATGATCAGGCTGGGAGTTGAGTGATCCGATAAGGAGCTGAATGATCAGGTTGGAATCTGAATGATCAGGCTGGGAGCTGAATTATCTGGTTGGGAGCTTACTGATTAGGATGGGTGCTGACTAATCAGGTTGGGAGCTGAGTGATCAGGCTTAGATTTTACTGATAGGGTTGCAAGCTGACTGATCAGGTTGGGAGCTGAGTGAATCAGGTTGGGAGCTGAGTGATCAGGCTGGAGCTGAATGATCAGGCTGGGAGCTGAATTATCTGTCTGGTAGCTGACTGATTAGGCTGCATGCTGACTGATCAGGCTGGGAACTGGATGCTCAGGCTGGGAGATGACTGGTAGGCTGGCTGGTGACTGGTCATACTAGGAGCTGGTTGATAAAGGTGGGAACTGGTTAATCAGCCTTGGAGCTGACTGATCAGGCTGGATTTGACTGATTAGGCTGGAAGCTGGCTGACCAGGCTGGGACCTGGCTATCAGACTTGGAGCTGCATTCTCCACTGGAAGCTAACTGATTATTCTGGGAATGGACTGATCAGGCTGAGACCTGGATGGACAGGCTAGGGATGAACTATTCAGGCTATATGATAATAAATGAGATAGGTAAAGTATCCCATGCATGAGTATATTTTAAATTGCACCAATAAATAAATAGTTTAGTTGAGTATGAGAAAAGAGCATTGTCACAGTGGATGTAATCACTATTTGTTTTGGTGTGTATTTTATGGGAGAGTCTGGTTTTATGGCTGGCTCATTACTAATGCAGAACGTACATGTATCTCTCCTTCTGTCCTTTTTGTTTAGGAGCATTTGATTTGTCGGCTGTGTTAATTATGAATGAGGCATGTTCTTACATTAGCACTGTCTGGGAGTTGTTTAATGTATAGCAGAGGTTTGGGTTTTACTCTGTGTCCAACTGTATACCAGAATGGTAGTTTTTGTTTTATTCTGTTCTGGGACATAACTGTCTACCAAAATAGTAGTTTTTGTAACTGTTTTGATCTGGTGAATAACTGTCCAATAGAATGGTAGTTTTTGTTTCTGTTCTGGTCTTGTTAATAACTGTCCAATAGAATGGTAGTTTTTGATTTTTTCTGGTCTGGTAAATAACTGTCCAATAGAATGGTAGTTTTTGTTTTATTCTGTTCTGGTGAATAACTGTCCAATAGAATGGTAGTTTTTCTTTCTATTCTGTTCTGGTGAATAACTGTCCAATAGAATGGTAGTTTTTGTTTTATTCTGTTCTGGTGAATAACTGTCCAGTAGAATGGTAGTTTTTGTTTCTATTCTGGTCTGGTGAATAACTGTCCAATAGAATGGTAGTTTTTGTTTCTATTCTGATCTGGTGAAAAACTGTCCAATAGAATGGTAGTTTTTGTTTTATTCTGATCGGGAGCATAACTGTCATATAGAATTGTAGTTTCTATTTTATTCTGATCTGGGACAATATTGTCTACTGGAATGGTAGTTTTTTGTTTCTGTTCTGATCTAGGACATATCTTCTAATAGAATTGTAGTTTTTGTTTTATTCTGATCTGATATGATGGTAGTTCTGTTTTATTCTGAACTGTTGCGAAAGTGTCTAAGTGAATGGTTGTCTCTGCTTTATTCTAGCCTTAGGATACTTGTCTAAAGGAATATCAGTTTCTGTTTTATTCTGATTCTGGGCTAACTGTCTAATGTTGTTGTAGTTTCTGTTTTATTCTGATCTGTTGCATAACTGTCTGATGGAATGGTAGTTTCTGGTTTATTCTTATCTGATCCATAATTGTCTAATGGAATGGTTGTTTCAGATACATTGCATAACTATCCAATGGAATGGTAGTTTCTGCTTTATTGTGTGGCCTGGAAAGGCGACATATAGGGATTACTTTGTCGTCGGCGTCAGGATTTCCTTTTCCGGAGCCTAACTTCCGCATTGTAGGTCCAAATGACTCCAAACTTGGTATACATGTTTCTGGCAATGACTCGAAGTGCAAAGCACAAGAACTGTAACTCTACCTTGTTCCTTTTTTGAATTATTCCCCTTTGATTGATTTTTATAGAGCATTTCTTGTCTGGAGTGTAACTTTGTCACCATAGGTCCAAATGACTCCAAACTTAGTATGCATGTTTCTGGCAATGACTCAAAGTGCAGTGCACAAGAATGGTAACTCTACCTTTTTTTGTTTTTAGTTATTCCCCTTTGATTGATTTTATAGAGCATTTCTTGTCCGGAGCCTAACATTGTCACCGTAGGTCCAAATGACTCCAAATTTGGTATGCACGTTTCTGGCAATGACTTGAAGTGCAGGGCACAAGAACAGTAACTCTACCTTGTTCCGTTTTTGAATTATTCCCCTTTGATTGATTTTTTTAGAGCATTTCTTGTCCAGAGCCTAACTTTGACACCGTAGGTCCAAATGACTCCAAACTTGGTATGCATGTTTCTGGCAATGACTCAAAGTACAGTGCACAAGAAGGGTAACTCTACCTTCTTCTGTTTTTTAGTTATTTCCATTTGATTGATTTTTAGTGCATTTCTTGCAAAGGGCATAACTTGTTGTCCATGTTTTTGGCAATGAGACCATTAAAAGGTTTTTTTATATGTGAATTTTGTGCAAATACATTGCTAATATCTGTACAACAAAAAACTAATAAACATTTTTTATGTCGACTAACAAAATTTTCGTCAGGCGACACATCCAACTCGCAGAGTTCTAGTTCTTATTGAGGGCTAACTGTCTAAAGTAATGGTAGTTTCTACTTTATTCTGATTGGGGGCTAACTGTCTAAAGTGGTGGTAGTTTCTGCTTTATTCTGCTCTGTTTCATAACTGTCTGATGGAATGGTAGTTACTGATATGTTGCACAACTGTCTAATGGAATAGTAGTTTCTGTTTCTGTAACTAAAACAAAATCTAAATTATTTTTGATAAATATATCAATTTCAATAACCCAACACATATTTGTATAGTGTTTGCTTTTACAATAATAGTCTTTAAATGTAGATTTTAGATATTCTACTTCAGCTTGTAATAGGTAAGGCAATGTTTATCGACTATAGTTTGGATGTCCAAATGTTAATAAGTTTTATACAACTAAGGTTACAACATTCTGTCTAGACATTTTACATATGCCTCAGTTTTCACACCATTGTTTGTTGGCTTGGTCAGCCAGTGTTTGTATCTACACTATATCACTTAATCTGTCAGACAAGATGCTGCGGGTGTTGGATCGTAAGATGCCAGTACAGCCATATCAGTGGAAACTGATTACTGTTGTAACTTTGTTATCTGTATTGTTTAATGTACTTTTAAGATTTTGGCTTTTTATGACAGTCTGGATATATGTCTTAAAGTATTTAAGACTTTGTATGATCAGTTAGGAGGAATTCCTTTCAAGAATAATACATGTTATTATTGGACTTTCATTTGTTAATAATTTGTTGGATTCTCCACTGACTATGTTAATAAAATGTCATTATATTTAACAACAAAATTGTGGAAACAACTTGGCAAACCATTCTGCTGTTTATCTGCACCCATCTTTAACTTATAATAAAATACCTGAGAAAAAGTACCACACTGCAATTATTCCTAGTTCTCTTAGGGAACCATTTGAACTTGACCCTTAGTGGGTGGTTTTGGTGCTTTCAGTGTTTCCTTATCTGCAGGAACTCCATGCATGAGTAAGCCAATATCTGAGGAGTACTTCATTCCTGTGTGTTCTGGGAGACTAAAACTTCATTCTTAGTCTGCAAGAAATTGATTTGGCTTAGCTAAATAGCTTAGATACAGATCAGTCAGAGTCTGCTGGAAGCTTTCTGATCACGATCAACACTATTGGCTGCCCAGAGTCTATTAAAGTGCCTTGTTACCATAACATTAATTTGTTACCGAATAATAATTTTTTTTGTAAAGTTCTTAGATACTGTAGCAAAGTATCCACAAACTCTAGTCCAATTTGGCTGCTGCTAGAATTTGTCAGAAAATGCATTGCCCTGTAGATGTGTGAAACAGGCGGCTAGTCAATATGTTGTTTGTGTATACAGACACTGAACAGAATGAGATATACTGACATAAGAGATTGGAGATTTCTTGTATGAATGCTCAGAATAGGAGACTCAGTCAACTTTTAGCTGATGTTCTTAACAGCTTCAATTATCTACAGAGGAATAAAGACTATACCAGTCAGAGTGGGTATAGGGGAAAAAGGGATACCAGATATTGGAGGATACTGGAGCACATTTCTCCATGTGTTGTGGAAGCTAATGAGCTGGAAATATAGATGTGCATTGCTTTAGTTTGGATGGTTCTAATGGATGTTACACCAGCAGTACTGGTCTTGGTAAAATAATAATGCTTCTTAAGGATCCAGGATGGTGTTGTTAACTGACAAACCAAGTCCATCTGTTCTCCCTCCTAGTGTAATTGTTGTATTCATTGTGGTTGTGTTGTAAGTGGTGGTAAGTTTTATTAAGTGCTGAAGTATTGGGTGCAGAAATGTATATCTCGAAAAGTTATCTAGTGCAAAACGTTTTGTTTGATGTTGAGGCAAATGTTTTCTAGAATGTTGTGATCTTATGGCATATACTTGTTTGGAAGTGGTAACAAAAATGTATCCTGTATTTAATTTGAGTCTGCAGTATTTAGGAATCTTATGACTGACTGCAGACACCTAGATGGGTCCTCCAGCAGTATTGTAGGGTGTAAACTCTTACCCTGCTAAAATTCATGACTTGATCGATGCTAAACAAAAGTAGATACAGATCAGCAGCCTCTCACTAAGTGCTGTCTGATCAGGATCCACACTATAAGTCTCTACCTATATGTCTTCTTGTGATTGCATGCACTTGTTAGCAAATGATTAACAATAAGTATGTGTTAATCCCAAATGCAGCAAACTAAGTGTCCATACCTGGTTTATGAGATCACAAGACTGGCATAGGGCCCTCCATCCATGTGCAATTTCTGTGGTTGTGTGTACTTTCCTTTGGGAGCCATTGCTGCCAAGATCATACCTCACTGCACCAGACATAGTGTCTTCCTATCTGATCAGTGACATCCTTTCCCCTCCTGCTACTCACATCAGTGTTCCCCACTCCAGCACAGGCACTCTGTAGGAGAAAAAAAACAACATGGATATCAGTGCCCAGTTTCTGTGCTTCCTTATTTCGGAATTAACCAAGTGTAATTTCAGTGCCATGAGTTTCTACAAAACAATGTGAAGTATGTGAATCCCACAGACGTGTTCAGTGGAAACAAATTCATTTGCTGGAACATTAAAATGGATTATAGGATTTAGGTGTTTCGATCTGCAGAATGTTATTGTCTTGTTCTAAATTCCTTGCATCAAGTCGATTCTCCATCTTCCCTTTTCGTTATTTATGAGAGCTGTGTAGAGCTCCCAGGTGTGTGATTTTGTGGTAAAGTTTGTCATCTTGTTCCATCAGTGTTAAAGATTATAATTTCTACAGGCTTTAACAATCAATCCCATGTGTGTCATTCACCATGCGGTAAATGACATAGCTTTCAGACTATCACCACGTTCACGTAATTTTTTCTTTTCTCTTTTCTGGTGAAATATTGTGTATTCATTATGATTTTTATGTTTTGTTTTGTTTAATTGTATCTTTTTATGGTTGATTGATGAGTCTAGTGGGTATAGACCCTATTATTAAGTTTTATTAGGCACTTAAAGCAACACAACCAAATTTTGAGATGAAACAAGAAAAATATACTTTCGTAACATGTTTTCTTTTGGGACAAAAATATCAACAAACTTCTAATGTTTGAAAGTGAGTTTCATTTGCCAACTCGGCCTTTAAACAATAGTGTTGAATTATTAAATTAAGGAAACCTGCCTAAAAACTCGTACACTTCAAAACAACAATGCTGTTCTAAATCATATTGTTATACATTTTGTTAATCACCAAAACTAAGTCTTAGTCATCTACATGCAACTGTGCATAGAAATATTGCTGAAGATTCATCAGAAAAATCATGTAGATCCTGATCAGACAGCTTCTAGGGGAGTAGGTGGGGGCACGCTTGCTAATCTGGATCTGTATTATTTTCTTAAGCGTTATTAATACATACTTAGAACTCTAAAACATTAGACTGGGAATATTTTATGTTGATATATTATTATGTAAATAAAAAGCCTAATTTGAAAACAAATTTGTTTCACCCTTTTTGAAAAATGCAATGAAGTACATCTCTACAACATATGACTTGTGATTGTCCACATTGATGCTTTCTATGTCTCAAAACAGACTATATCATGCAAGAAATATGTGTACATAAAATTATATGTGATAACATAATGATACAGTAATCAGAGGCATATTAATGTTACTCTAGCTGCATGGTCATTGTAAGTACATTATTAAAGCTTTGTTTTGTAGGCTTCACTTTCCTACTGCCAGTAAATATAAACTTGTCATAGAAATAACAATATTTTCTGTAGCCATTCAAGCAGAAAATGTGCAGGGATTCATTTAATCTTTAATATTTTTTTAATTTATCGTAGCAGTTTTCTTTAGCTCCAGTAGATCTTTGTAACAATAATTGATGTTTATCTTTATTGTCCTCTGTTGGGTCAACTTCTAGTGATTCTAGAGTAGGAGGTCATGGGTTTAACCCCTGACCTTGGTAGAACTGGCTTTTGCAACTTATTTCACTTTGATGCTGATAAGGATAATTCTGTTTGTTGGTTGGAAAATAAGTGAGAGCAGTAACAGGCTGAATGAAACCTTTGAAGTTGATACCTGGCCCTGGAAGGTTTTAGAGGGGATAATGGTTTGGAATATGCTGTTCCCAGAGCTGTCAGCCCAGGTAGCACTAGTGATAAATACCTGACTCTGGAGCAGGATGACTTGGACACCTGACACTGGAGCAGGATGACTTGGACACCTGACTCTGGAGCAGGATGACTTGGACACCTGACTCTGGAGCAGGATGACTTGGACACCTGACTCTGGAGCGGGATGACTTGGACACCTGACTCTGGAGTGGGATGACTTGGACACCTGACTCTGGAGCAGGATGAGTTGGACACCTGACTCTGGAGCAGGATGACTTGGACACCTGGCTCTGGAGTGGGATGACTTGGACACCTGACTCTGGAGCAGGATGACTTGGACACCTGACTCAGTAGCAGGATGACTTGGACACCTGACTCTGGAGCAGTATGACTTGGACACCTGACTCTGGAGCAGTATGACTTGGACACCTGACTCTGGAGCAGGATGACTTGGACACCTGACTCTGGAGTGAGATGACTTGGACACCTGACTCTGGAGCAGGATGACTTGGACACCTGACTCTAGAGCGGGATGACTTGGACACCTGACTTTGGAGCGGGATGACTTGGACACCTGACTTTGGAGCAGGATGACTTGGACACCTGACTCTGGGGTGAGATGACTTCGATACCTGACTCTGGAGCGGGTTGACTTGGACATCTGACTCTGGAGTGGGATGACTTGGATACCTGACTCTGGAGCAGGATGACTTGGACACCTGACTCTGGAGTGGGATGACTTGGACACCTGACTCTGGAGCGGGATGACTTGGACACCTGACTCTGGAGTGGGATGACTTGGACACCTGACTCTGGAACAGGATGACTTGGACACCTGACTCTGGAGTGGGATGACTTGGACACCTGACTCTGGAGTGGGATGACTTGGACACCTGACTCTGGAGCAGGATGACTTGATCACCTGACTCTGGAGTGGGATGACTTGGACACCTGACTCTGGAGCGGTTGACTTGGACACCTGACTCTGGAGTGGGATGACTTGGACACCTGACTCTGGAGTGGGATGACTTGGACACCTGACTCTGGAGTGGGATGACTTGGACACCTGATTCTGGAGTGGGATGACTTGGTCACCTGACTCTGGAGTGGGATGACTTGGACACCTGACTCCGGAGTGGGATGACTTAGACACCTGACTCTGGAGCAGTATGACTTGGACACCTGACTCAGTAGCAGGATGACTTGGACACCTGACTATGGAGCGAGATGACTTGATCACCTGACTCTGGAGTGGGATGACTTGGACACCTGACTCTGGTGCAGGTTGACTTGGACACCTGACTCTGGAGTGGGATGACTTGGACACCTGACTCTAGAGTGGGATGACTTGGACACCTGACTCGGGAGCAGTATGACTTGGACACCTGACTCAATAGCAGGATGACTTGGACACCTGACTCTGGAGCGGGTTGACTTGGACACCTGACTCTGGAAAGGGATGACTTGCACACCTGACTCTGAAGCAGGATGACTTGGACACCTTACTCTGGAGCAGGATGAGTTGGACACCTGACTCTGGAGCAGGATGACTTGGACACCTGACTCTGGAGTGGGATGACTTGGACACCTGACTCTGGAACAGGATGACTTGGACACTTGACTCTGGAGCAGGATGACTTGGACACCTGACTCTGTAGTGGGATGACTTGGACACCTGACTCTGGAGCAGGATGACTTGGACACCTGACTCTGGAGTGGGCTGACTTGGACACCTGACTCTGTAGCGGTATGACTTGGACACCTGACTCTGGAGCAGGATGACTTGGACACCTGACTCTGGAGTGGGATGACTTGGACACCTGACTCTGGAGTGGGATGACTTGGACACCTGACTCTGGAACAGGATGACTTGGACACCTGACTCTGGAGTGGGATGACTTGGACACCTGACTCTGGAGTGGGATGACTTGGACACCTGACTCTGGAACAGGATGACTTGGACACCTGACTCTGGAACAGGATGACTTGGACACCTGACTCTGTAGCGGGATGACTTGGACACCTGACTCTGGAACAGGATGACTTGGACACCTGACTCTGGAGTGGGCTGACTTGGACACCTGACTCTGTAGCGGGATGACTTGGACACCTGACTCTGGAGCAGTATGGCTTGGACACCTGACTCTGGAGCGGGATGACTTGGACACCTGACTCTGGAGTGGGATGACTTGGACACCTGACTCTGGAGCGGGATGACTTGGACACCTGACTCTGGAGCAGGATGACTTGGACACCTGACTCTGGAACAGGATGACTTGGACACCTGACTCTGGAGCAGGATGACTTGGACACCTGACTCTGGAAAGGGATGACTTGGACACCTGACTCTGGAAAGGGATGACTTGAACACCTGACTCTGGAGCGGGATGACTTGGACACCTGACTCTGGAAAGGGATGACTTGCACACCTGACTCTGAAGCATCAGGTCATTGTTTGTACCAACATTAGTTAAATGGTTTTAACAGCTCTGTTCATTTTCTTTAATTTTACAACAATTCTTTTTATGGTTCATGGACTTCTTATTATCAGTACATTCTAGTTCTTTCTATACATGTATGCCCATTCCACATTGAAATGAGCATAATGATACACATGTGACATTATAGTTTGTTAAAACAAGCTGTTACTACATACACCCAGGGAGGTACAAATGCCTTTGCAAGCTAAGGTAGCAAATTTTTCACTTCCAGCTTGTTTCATGGTTCATTACCAACAATGCTCATTTCACAATCAATTGGCTGAATAACATTCTGGCACAAAATATGCAGATGACCCCTTTAAAGACCCTGACATTTATGGAAAACAAACCTACACCTTAAACTTAATCAAAGTTTTTTGAGAGACAGAAATTAGCATGATTGTGAAGTCATTAGCCTTAAAATAAGAGGCATTATTAGGTATTTTAGTTGAAACAGTGAAATTTGGCTCATTCATATTGTCATGCCAAAAGCAATTTTGCATTTTAAGAGGCTTCAATTTGCCTTTAAGACTCAATCTCATCCAGTCATTCAGCATGTTTATTTCGACAGTACCTTCTTCCAATGAATGAAACCTTGTTAGTGGGATTACATGTGGGAACCAACATCCTTATAATGCCTACTATGTGGCCTTCACCTTTCTGAGCCTCTGACCTGCTGTTAACTTGTATTGGGGTCTATACTATTTGCCGGTCTCCTATTTGCCTAAGCCTGATCAATATATGCTTAGCAAGCTAAGAGTTAGTCATCATCGTACATCTACATGCCAAGGTGCCTGGAAATATTGCATGAGACTCAGCAGCAAATAGTGCAATATTTACTTACGCTTGATCAATTTGTACTTACATGAAGCAAGCTAAGACTTTACATTATTCCTATATATTTCTGGCTGGGCACAATAATCAGGAAATAAAGGCACCATAAAATGAATGATAATCAATATCCTTTGCTATATGGGAACCATTTATAATCTGTTTTCTTGTCTACAACTCACAATGCCTAAGTTATGTTGTATATTAAAGACAGTCATCAAGCTGCCTTTTTAAGTCTCATAGCAGTTGCAATTTTAAACTATTGGCATGACTAAAAATTAATATCTGAGTTTAAAATATTTTAACATTTCTTTATTTATTGGGTGGTGGTGTTTGTGTCACCATCCAGAGTTATGAGATAGCAGAATTTTGGAAGCGCAAATTAGGATAGGCCCTGCATGACTACATGCAGTCAGTCGGCTTGCCAGGGAAGGGGTAGTGTGTGTACATAAACAAATATGTATGTCAAAGGAGACTAGATGCCAGGCATGCTTCAGTGCTAACATAAAACTTTGTAATCTATTCAAAGTAGAAGTGAGTATATGTGTAATGGTCATTAAACATGAAATGTAGATTTATGAATGAAGAATGGCTTGCGTATTGAATATCATACAGTGACTAGGGGAGGGTTGAAACAGGGAACAAACTATTATTAGAACAAGTGTTCTACTGATTTGCAGTATCCTGTGTGAGGCATGACTGGATTGGATGTTAGTGACTGTGTTGTAAATTATGTCCCAATGTATAAACATTTTTTTAGAAGACATGTTTTTTGCATTGTATATTCAATTTACCACAGAATAATTTTAACCATTATTTGGACACCTATAATTGCTTACAGTATTAAAACAGTCCAAGATCAAAATAGCTCAGTAATATTGTTTCAATAGGCAAGACAAATGGAAGTTGTTTCCTTGCACAAGGGTGTAATTCCCAATTTAGATTCAAACAAAACTGCCCTTGCTAAGGACATCAGTTTCATCGTTAAACTGTCTATTAATTGACCTTGAACATTTTTTGTTTGATAACATTCTCTTTGGAGATAACATGTCCATCTTAATGTTGGCTTGCAGATTATTTCCTTGAGTTGACATTATAGAACTTAGCCTTCAAATATGCAGTTATATTGCGTCTCACAGAGCCAGAGGTATAAACCTTAGTTCTTGTAAATTGTTAAGGCACAAAGGTAAATTCTTAAACTCTTAATTACCTTCTTACAACTTTATTCATTGTGCCGTGGCGGAAAGGTTTGAGTCCCCAACTTGTAACACCTCAACCCTTCACTGCTTGAGACCCATTGTTCCAACAAAAAACAAAAGAACTTCATTCATTGCATTGATATAAAGACTTGGCAGAAAATAGTATAGATCTTGATCTAATTGATCTCAGCCCATGCTGACTGATCTGGATCTATACTGTTTACATAAGTCTGATATTGTTGTGCTTTGCAGGTTAAGTGCTTATGTATGCCACAATTCTCAAGGATGCAGCTTTCTGCACCCATAGTCAGTCTGTTGCAAAAAAAAAGCTACCAAGCTACAAAGTCTTCCATGATATGATGGCAGTGGTCATAGCTTGAAAAGCAATAGGTCATTATTGTCAAATGAAAATGGCAAAAATGAAACTATAGCTTACACAGTAGTTCAGGTGGCTTCCAGCAAAATATGTCTGTTTCTATTTTAGGCTGATATACTGAAAGAGCTTCTTGTGCTTGCTATCAACTAAGGAACAAGTTCTAGGGATTGTAGGTGAACTGACTGGCCTGCTGTCAGGATATTGTAGCTTGTTGAAGTACATTGTATCCTGTTCAGTATTGTTAAATTAATAGCATAGTTTAACTGTGATGGCAGTATTGTTTGTAGTTCCAATAGACGTCAATAGGGTCTTTATGCCTTATTAAATACGGTCTTACTGCTTATAAGAAAAATAAATTAAAAAAAACTTTTTTGTGAATAGTTTTAAGCTCATTGACCACATTTGTGCATAGGTACTTGACCCATAGAATCGCACAAACTGCACATCATATGTATTTAAATAATTGTGTTATTAGTGTGTCAAACAACATATTGTTTAGGACTGACATATACACATGATATGTATTACAGAATGCACAGTTTAAAGATACATGATGTTACTGAGCTTAATCCTGGTTGAAAAGAATAACAATGCTTTTGAGTCTCCAAAACTTTGACAGCTAGCACACAGATTGGAAAGATGATATATTCACATATAAGCTAGTAATCAGATATTATTTCATTCTAATTATCCTTTTTTATAACTATGTTTTGCTTTTTTGAACTGAAATTTAAATAAAAATGGAAATGTGATTAGCTTTGACCAAGTAGCTATAAAGCCTTCATTTCCTTTCATCCTCTCTGATTAGGGCTATTGTGTATTGTTGTGTGAGGGTGTGCTTCTAGTCTTACACACTGAGATCACTGTGGTTACATCAATTAGAGTGGGCAGGTAGTAATTGGGCTAGTCAATTAAGAGGAATCTGGAGCCTCCATCACCCACTGATACAC
Organism: Sinonovacula constricta; assembly: GCA_007844125.1. Lineage (NCBI taxonomy): Eukaryota > Metazoa > Mollusca > Bivalvia > Cardiida > Solecurtidae > Sinonovacula > Sinonovacula constricta. The sequence goes on from CM017562.1 coordinate 40,707,606, forward strand.
ACTGTGTGTGATTAATGGTTAGCCTCACCATGTTACATTTATTACTAGCCAATACAATATGAAACAGATTTGCTCATAAACTATATGCAAAGGCAGCAAGACATTTTGCTAAGGATTGCCGCAGAAAGTGCAGATCCTTATTCAATGTTGAAATTTGAACTAGTTGATTTGGACCTACAAGGTTTGCTGATGCCTGATCAATATGTGCTAGCAGAGTAAGAGTTGAGACAACATCGACATGAACCAGAAACTTTGCATTGTTTGGGAGTTCTTATTGTCTCTAATGATGGCCTTGGTATTCTCACCCTGTTTTCTCATAGCAGATAATGTAGGTGTTTATTTGGCTTGGTTAATCATCCTATCTGTAGTAATATGGAGGTAGCATATACAATAAGCATACTAATGCTACATCACTGTTATAGCATGCTCTAAACACATAATGCCACACCCTGTCAAATAACCCTGCTACTGAATGAGTAAGCCAATAAGCCATTGAACATCAGTTCCTTCATATTTTGGCGCACCATTAAAGTTTGTATACATGTTTGATTTGTTGCTTGGTCATATTAACTGCCAGTTAAGCTTTGCCAGCTTTCAATGGTGGAGGAAGACCCTGGACAAATAACTGTTATGGCTCCAGGTACGGGAGGCCCTGGGTACAATCCCGGGCCGCGACATACCAAAGTCGTTAAAAATGGTAGTGGTATAGCTCCCTTGCTAATGCTCAAGCAAATATAAGGGTAGTTCCACGACTGGTTGGCCCGGTGTCAGGATAATGTGACTGGGTGTGGTATCATGCCAGGTGTTCACGGCATGCTATACACAGTGAAGGCAGCACTATATCTAGGCAGCACTATATCTGCTTCAAGTGGACACCGTCTCAAGATAACTGAAATACTGTTGGTGGGACGATTAACCCAATAAACAATAAACAATAACTGTTAAGGACCCATGACACACTGCATTTGAGCTAGAAGACTTAACCACCTTTCCAACATAAACAGTCAAACCCATGTGGTGAGGGGTCAAGAATTTATAAGACAGCAGCTCCACTCTCAGTCATTTGTGCCTCTGCATATGTAAATAAATGACAACCTCATTCAATCTATAGACTTGGCAAGCCCATATATATAATTCTTATTAAGTGTACATCATGATCAGGCAGCGTCTCTGACAGTTGGTCTGTTCAGGATCTGCACATTTGTCACCTTGGTTTGTTTAAGCTTTTAAAAACAGTAATGATCATTATAGCAGCCTCCAGTTATTTTGGTAAAGGTATGCCCTAAGAAAATGTCTTGGTAGAACCACTGTTACTCCACAGGTTGGTAGAAAGACACACGTAAAATAATACTTAGGTCTTTCTTTGTTGGAGCTCCAATCTGCCACCTCCTACTCTCTACATCACTGGCTACATCTGTGGAAGTAGGTGTAGATCTATTGCCAGTATCAATACAGAGTCCCCTTTGACATTTATAGATTGGAAACATCTTTAGGCACTATCTGACAGTGTTTGTATTTACAGCCCTGTCCTGCACTAAATTAACTAACAGCTGGCCATCTAATCACAGCCTGCTACACACATGAACAGCCCAAGGAAACAAGAACTGTAGGTAGCATCATTGTGTTTCCAAAATTAATAAAAATGATGTCATTTGCATACTTACTACTTACCCTTGCTACATTTGCTAATAATCCCTTGCCCATTCTAAGATTTACAGTTATCGACCTGTAAAGGTAACTAGACATATTTAGGAGGCCTTAATTAGAAGAAGAAAAAAGTGCAGCTCCTGATAAGACGGCTATGTTTGGAACTGGCTTATTTAGATTTACACATGTTGCCTAAGGTTTGAACAAGACACGCTAATCAGGATTTAATCTGAACTGTTTTATTTCAAAACTGAGTTCCTTTCAAGAATTTTCTATGTGATGACTTTTAGTTTTGTTTTGAAATAACAGCTACACAGTTATGGCCATTGTAGCAACTTCAACCTATTATCATATAGGATGATCCCAGACAAATGCCACCAGTGCTCCCCAGGTCAGTATTAGGCACTAAACTTTGTCCTGACTTGAACTCAGACCCATGTGTTGAGAGGCTGAGCAGTAAAATAACATGGTGACTACCACTTAGCCTACAATGTACCACTAAGTCTACAATGACCCTTATATTTATCAGACTGAATGTTCACATTGGTCAGACTAAGAGAAAACAGTTTTAGATCCAGATTTGCCCGTTCCTCCTGTATGAAGCTGTCTGATCAGGATCTACACTATTTGCTGTTAAGTCTGTATCAATAAGGGTGGTTATAGATGCATGGAAATGATATTTACTAATGAAGAATGATCATTACTAAGGACTGATTGTACATTGTATTGTTAATAATTCTTGACTTAAATTTTTGTTTGTGGATGAAAGATATAGAAAATATTGTGTTAGTGTTGAATGAAGAAACTGTTATCACACAAGGCTGCGACAACATTAATCATGAGGCTGGCCTTGTATTGTTTATCCTACCATCTGTTTTATAAACATGTGTTGTTTTATGTTAAGATCTCTTTTGTATTTGAAAATCGAATTCACATTCAAGTGTGGGTGTTATGTTTTCCTATGCAAAAAAAAGAGTAAAATTTTGTAGTTCTTCATGAACTACAATCCTTGAGAAACGTTAATAAGGTTTAAGTTACTTGTAGCCAAAATCATAAAAACATCATAGTAGGTGCATCGCTGTATTATGAAACTCAAACTATACCATAGATGGGTGGAGAAGAGAGTCAACAGTCAACAAAATTAAGTTTCACTGGACCATAGGATTTCTCATTTTAAAATGTTCTCTGCAACCAAAATCGAGAAAAAGCTAATACAAGTGCACATCCTATCATTGCACAATGTTAAATCTAAATGTACATTATACAGGTATGCCATTCCTATGAATAACACCAAGTTCTGTAGTTTTTAAAGTCCATGTTTAAGATAAATGATGTGAAGTTTTGTGAAGGATTTATGTCACTACATGTGACGTCATATGTCATAAATAAAAAACAATAGCAAATTGATTTAAATCCTTCTAAACTATTTGATCATAAGTTGTTGTGGCCCTTAAAATCTTACGTTTTTATGATTTGATGACGTTTGAAACTTTAAGCAAAGCATTGAATTTATGCTTATAAAAAGTAGTCCGTCTGAATGCGTGTGACAGTATATACACACTATTGTTTGATAAAGCAAATGTTATCATATGGTGCTTTATATATTTAATTTCCAAGGTTATTTGTTGGATAAAAATGTGACAAATGATGTTGGAACAATCTCAAATGGTTTTCCAAAATTAAGCAGTCCATTATTTGCCAGCTTAAACAAATGATATAGGTCTCCTTTTATGGCAACATTCATTTTACATTAAAAATTTTGGCCAATATAGTAATGCTGACTTTAATGTATGTATGTGTGGTTTGAATAAGTTTATATAAAGGGTACTGGCAAAAAGTCCTTTGCCATTTCTCTGGATGTCTGTAAGTTGTCTGTCTGATCCAGATTTTAGATACTGTTACCCCATTTCTGGGGTAGGCAGCAGGTGGCTAGAATTTCTTACACCCGCTTTCCATGCAACTCTGTTCAGAATACACTTTCAGGTCACTCTTGCTCTACCATGACCTTTGCAGCTTGGAATTCCTATGTTAGTGACTGTGTTGATGATATATGATGCCCATGTTGAATCTGTTTTGAATGACATAAAGAATTTAAAAAAACACACCAGTTATTACATTAGTGAATATGCTTATGAAATTCTGAGTTATTTGCTAACGTTATAGAAGAATGTGTTAATAGAAACTAAACATCAGATAGTGCAAATATGGTTTTGCTCTAGTTGTCTGAGCTTAATCAATTGTTACTTAGCTGTGGAAGAGATAGAAATTTTGCATGTGGCATTTAATTATTGAAAATGGCTCTTCTATCTGAATTATTCAGTGTATTTTATCATTAATATAGCATCATGGAGAAATAAAGTGCATCAACATGTCGTAAGATATTTTGCTCAACTCTAAACCAACTCTAGTGCTTTTGTATTGAAATTTGATACTTGTGTTACATTCGTTTTTGGGGCTCTGAAAGCAGAGCAAGCAACCATCTGTACAGTGTCTGCCCCCTTTTCCAGTCTTAGCCTTAAATTCTATTTAATTTACAGAACATTTCTTCAATTCAACTTTACAGTCTACACTTGTGTGAGGTGTATAATACTGACTAGTGCAAAATTAAAAGGTCATGGTCATATCAAAGGTCAAAATTATGTAAGGTCATTGTATCTTGCAGTGGGAGTGGGGGGGGGAGGCTTGGTATGTCATATGCTGATCCAGAGATACTACTCGATGTTTCATAAAATGCACCTTTACAAAGTATCTAAATAGCAATGTGTTCTTCTAGATTGTCAGTGTATAAAATTTAACAGCACACTTTATTTGCTAAAAGCAGAGGAACTCACTTCCCAATTTTCTTATTTCAGTGCATAAAGCTTTGTATTTACTGATTTAATGGGATATAAAATTTAAACTGAAACTAAAGTTTCTCTTGGCTCAGTCTTCCAAACTATTTGATAGCCAATTTAATACAGGCATGTTTTTTAAGGTATTCCAGCTGCCTGGTAGCTTTTTATGCTGATGTTTTTTCCTGAATGCTTCTTGGATATGTTATAAAATAAAGATATAAACTGTTAAATTGGAATTTAATTCAACATTTAAAACATTTTTTTCATCTTTATAATTATGCTGGAAAGTCCCTAACACAACACATTTTGACACTTTTTTGGTGAAATTAGAATTTCTCTCTGAGCAATGCCCTTTTTTGTTCATTCTGTAGCATGCTGGGGGAGGATTTATTGTGTCGAAGAAATTTAATGAATAAAGTATAATAGAATCAATTTGCATAATTTTCTCCTGATTATAAATAGTTCAGTTGTGTAGGGTGCAGACTACATGCTAATGTGTCAGTCCTTTGTAGTATGGAGCTCCTTATTTGGAAATGTTATCCTACAATGACAGGCAGTTATTTTGGCAATGTTTGTGTGGGTGGCCATGGATCATACTAATTACTCTGGTCTTTACTTTTGTTAAGTATCCAAACATGTTCCTTGATAACCTGCTAGCAATTCATGTGTAGGTTACAAAACATTGGAAAAAAATGGCAGCAAAAGTTTATAAACTGAACAGACACCAGCCAGCGAGAGAGGGGCAGCAAGATCAATTCATACTTTACAGGTTATGTGTTAAAATCAGGCATCCATGGACAAAATATCAACAATGGATGCTTGCAATAACCCAAGACATGATAGAAATAAAGGATACTTTATTATTAAAGACTGGCAAGTAGCTGCAGTGATAGGGAATAGTTCACTTACCAGACCTTGTGTTCACGTCTTGAGAACATAGAGAACTATTCTTGTACTGGACAAAGTATTTAGGGATTATACAAAATTGCATTGCTGTATTTGCATGTATTGATTACTTTGAAAAAAGAACATAAAAACATTTTTTTTTGCCATGGATATTATAATTGATTAATATCTAAATGAAAAAGAAGAAACAATCTTTTGTTGGAACTTAAATTTAAAACCTATTTAGGAATTTTTTACTTATATAATAAAAGAACAAATTAAACCCAAGATTTACCTCCCTCAAAAGTATGTTGCCATGTCTCTAGCAAGTCTCAAGTCAAGTCTCTAGCCATGTCTCTAGCAAGTCTCAAGTCAAGTCTCTAGCCATGTCTCTAGCAAGTCTCTAGCCATATCTCTAGCCATGTCTCTAGCAAGTCTCTAGCCATATCTGTAGCATATCTCTAGCCATGTCTCTAACAATTCTCTAGCCATGTCTCTATCCTTGCCTGAAATGAAGAAATTTTTAATTTCTGTAATTTGAGCTCATTTATCATAGAACATCTTGCCTAAAGATATTTCCAGTTTGTCTTCTGATTTTACAAATTCTGAACTGAGAAGGAAAATATGTTAATTTTAGAAAGGCATTCTCAGGAGAAATAAGGGCAACATAGATATAAAGACCCATTTTCTGTGCAGACTTTTAGACTCCTGTGCACAAAGTGATAAGGCTTAGGCAAATAGTGATGACCCAGATGAGACATCTTCCCATGAGATAGCTAAAATGGATTGACACTTTTTGCAGCAACTAAGTCTGTCAATATGTCTTGTTACTTTAGTAATCTGCAAGGAAATAACTACAAATCTGATTTAGGTTATTTAATAATTACAAATTAATGTTATAAACTGACTGCCAGTCTAAATATGCGTTATTTAAAAACAACCAGTATAGTATTGAATATTAAGTAATTATCAATCTAGTATGGGTTATTAACTAACTACCAATCTAGTATAGGTTATTTAATTACTAGTATAGTTTATTAAATAACTACTAATTTAGTATGGGTTATTAAATAACAGACACATTTTTTATTGGTTTTTAAATTACTACCAATCTAGTATAGGTTATTAAATTTCTATCACTCCAGTAGTGTTTATTAAATAACTACCAATATAGTATCGGTTATTAAATAACTATCAATGTAGTATTGGTTATTAAATATATATCTATCTAGTATGGGTTTTTTAATAACTACCAATATAATATGTATTATTAAATATTTACCAGTATGGTATGGGTTATTAAATATCTACCATCTAGTATGGGATATAACCAAATATGGCACGGTAAAGAATTCCCATTATGCTAAATTGTATGTGTGTGTGTGTATATATATATATATATATATATATATATATATATATATATATATATATATATATATATATATATTAGCAATGATAAAATCATAGGTTTTTGCATATATATTATACATATTACATGTAAAATTTACCATTCATATTAAAAGAGACAAGGCAGCAAATAAAGAATCAAAGTAGATCCAGATCAGACAACTTACAGCAGAGAGCTTATCTGAATCTACACCTTTTTTTCACAAGTCTTGTAAAAAATGTGTTAAGAAAGCCAAAAAGGAGAAAACATTTCTGCTGGCAGGCATGACAGAGTGGCTCCCTGTAGACAATGCTCTCAGCTAGAGATCTGTCATGTCTCTTGACCTGTCACACTGCTCTCCTTGCAGACACCTAGGAATTATAAATATACTATTGTCTTAAAAAAGGTTCCACAATTGATGTGTATGATCATTTAATTTCAATATGTTTTGTTCAGCCTTAAAGATCTAGAGTCCATTTAAATGCAAACATAATGCTGCCTTCGTAGTGATTGAATGCTATAAACTAATTGGCTTAAGATGGGTCCTACAATAATAAAAAAAATTCCCAACAGTGATTGTCTGATGCAGATTTGGTGATGACTTTAATGTGATTCAATGCTGCAAACTGAAGAGAAGAGATCTCAGCCACTGTCATATTATTCTGACACCATAGACCAGTAACTGCTACAGTTGGACTGAAGTCTTAAGAAACATAAGTGAGGAAAATACAAGTCATATTGTCAGAGCACTGTGTAAGTCTAGGATGGGGTTTGAATGATTGCATTATTTCTGAAATATTGTAATGTATTTTTTTGTGTTATTCAATTTTGTTTTCTTGTTTGATAGGTTTGTTGCACCAGGAATCTTAGAAATACAGAGATTTTTCCACTTTATGAAAATGTAGTGCTGCCATCACTGCGAACACATGGCATGATACCACACCCAGTCACATTATCCTGGCACTAGGCTCACTATGCAGTCATGGAACTACCTTTATGTTTGCTTAACTGTTAACAAAGAAGGTTTATCACTACAATTCTTAAAAATCTTGGTACGTCACAACCTAGGTTTGAAGCCAGGGCCTTTAGCATTTTGTTTAGTGCTACGAGCCAAGTCTTCTAAAAATACAAATCAAAATAGAACATTTAATCTGTTGTTTTGGGCAAGACGTACACATAAGCCTCCCATTCTTTGTTATTGCGTCTCCAAATTCCTCACAGACAAACTGGTCTTATAGCTACAAAGCTCAGAAATTCCAGCTATAGAAAACATCAGTAGACTGGAGTCTTGTATGCTGGATGGTAGCAGATTGTTTGCCTTCAGGTGTATGAGAGAAAGGATGCTGCTTAATGAAACAGTTATTCGCCTGTCTAGAAACATTCACCTAAACCTTCAATCGTCAACTTCTTGTTTTATTCTTTCTGCTATGCTACATTTATTGGGAAGCAATATAAACTAATGGTTATTTTTAATATTTACTTGCTAATATAATAAAATTTATGAAACTTGGCAGCAAAATGGTGTATATCTTGATTCTAATGATGCCATAAGATGGCTGATCTGATCTGCACTGTTTGTCTATACTTGATCAGTTTGTGTTTAGCAGGTTAAGAGTGTAAGTCATTTACCAAGACAGCTCTTATTCTCTGCATGAGAAGAACTATATTTCTGCCTTGTGACCTTGTCAGTAAAAGAAGGCACTATTTTCTTGACTTTGGTATAAACTAGGTCCTGAAGAAATTTGATGCTTATACCAGTTACTGGGGAAACAGTGATTGCAGCAGTTAATGTTTCAGTTTCAGAATATTCTTTGTAATAATACCTATTCTTTCCATCCTTTTCTGCAGTTCTATATTATTGTCTTTCCATATGTTATTGTTGTACTGAGCATATCCAACACCATTTTACATATTGGCTTAAAACTTGGAGGTGAGAAAGACTTTTACTCATAGAAGTGCAGTGCACAAGAACCATAACTCCACTTATGTAAACTTCCAAGTTTTCACCATTTTTTTTATTGTGGCTGGAAAATACCTTGAACCCCACAGGATGGATATATTTGATCCTAAGTTCAGTGCATAACAACCATAACTCTACCTGCATTCTTTTTGTATTTATATCCCAATTAATTTAATAGCAATCATCAAAGTTTGATTGGCTAATATTTATCTGTCCAAAATCAAGGAGAACACTCTGGTACTGCATGTTTCTTTCTTTATTCTCATCTTTAGTAATATTGTCTTCATTTATTAGGTGAATAAGTTTTTTTCAAAAGGGCTTTTTTAACCCACACCATTCAAAGTTGATCAGTATCTTTTGATGGATTTGACAAATTGTATACTTATTAAGCTTATACCCTAATTCCAGACATGGTTAATGCAAAAGAGATGATAATGACAAAAATGCATAATCTTGAAAAAAAGTTAATTTGTATTGTGTCTTGTTTTGCTATGTAGTACATAAAAAATAAAATGTATGTAAAATTTATATACTCCAGTAAAATGATTATTTAGTCATTGTAATGCTTATTTTAATATGAAAGAAGTATTTTGTCTTTTGGCTTTTATAATTATTTCATATTTTGAAATGCATTCAGTTAAAAGAATATTTTGGCCTTATATCAAAATTATTTCTATTCACAGTATGAACTCAAACTTGAACCTCGAATAAATCCAAACAGTATTTCATAGTTCAACAAACAAAATTGTATAGTTGTTTTAATTATTGTTGAATACTTTTGAATATTAAAAGATAAACAATACCAGATGTGTTTAAATTTTAGGAGAAACACCTTTAAAAATATCAATTAAAATAGCATTAGATTTATTGTCTATTAAAATAGACAAAATTTCACCAAAAGCCGCATGTGATGTTTGTATAGCATTTATGATTATAATTATGGATGGATGCCATGACTGGATTTAAAAATCTTAAGATTGGAAGTGAATTTAACATCAAATGTATAACTGTACCTATTTTAGTTCCACATTCTACCTTGAACCTACCCACTGTATGATTATCATATGTGCAACATTGGATTGGTAATGCTGGTACATTTTTTGAAAATTAAACATCTTGTTCCATCGTCAACAGTCCAACAGTGTGCATGTGATGATATGTTTACATCAAAAGGACTTTACCTTGCTGGCAATGAAATACTATATAATCAAAAACACATCAGCAACCAGCTAACAGTATCAGAGTTTTTTTGGACAGTAAATAGGGTCTAGCCAAATGTGTAGTGATCAGATCTAAAGGTTCTTTACTAAAGGATTTTTTATGCTGACTGCACTGTAATTTGAATTATTATCATATATATTTACAACTGAAACAATACTTCTTTTATAAGAAATGTTCACATGGAAATGTTCGACAGATAAATAAAAAAAGTAGTGTTATTGCCAGTCCTTATCAAAAAACAAGACATTCTGACTGACATCCCACATTCTGTTGAAAGGTATACTCCTCACATATTTTATGCTATGCTACCATAACCATTTCTATCTCTAGAAGCACATTCTGACATTCAATACATTTAGTCGTAATAACCATTTTTTGAAAATAATCTGAACATCTGGATTCAGCCTTTAAGGTGATTGGCAGGTATGTGACTATGAGACCATTTCCAACATACTGGTGGTGTGTGAATGTTGTCAGACCATACACAATACAACTAATGGCTCAGACAGCAGTCTTCTTTCTGTCTGCTCTTATTGTTAATGTGTCAGTATGCCATTGTTTGTTTTTTAGAAGCTGTAAATAAAATAGGTTTAAAATTTATTAGAAATTTGCTGACAATGGCAGCCCGATGTTTTGTGAAAACTAAAAAAAAAAAAAAAAACTTAAAAATATTAATCTCACAAGTCTGTCAAACTGGTCATTTTATTTCTCAAATACTGTATATACTAAGTGTTAGTTTGGTGGCTATATAGTGTCAGTACATTTTTAATTTGTATCTTTACTTGACCTTAATGTACCCAGGGCTGTAAGACTTTACCTTATGTCAGAATTATGGGGAGGTACTTTAAGTTATACAAGATTTCAAATTTCAGAATAATGGAAACACATGAACATTCTTTTTGCATTGCATAAACTGTGTTTTAAAATCCCATTGCCAACTTTATGCCATTACATTGATGATTGTATTCATTGACTGTGTATGTCAGGTTTGGAGAGTATATGTCAGGATTTGTGAGTGTGTGTGAGGTTTGGAGAGTGTATGCCAGGTTTAGTTAGTGTATATCAGGTTTGCTGAGTGTATGTCAGGTTTAGTGAGAATATGTCAAGTTCAGAGTGTGTGTTTCAGGTTTGGTTAGTGTATGTCAGGTTTGGTTAGTGTATGTCAGGTTTGGAGAGTGTATGTCAGGTTTGGTGAGTGTATGTCATGTTTGGTTAGTTTGTCAGGTTTGGTATGTCAGGTTTGGAGAGTGTATGTCAGATTTGGAGAGTATGTTGGGTTTAGTTAGAATATGTCAGGTTTGGTTAGTGTATGTCAGGTTTGGTGAGTGTCTGTCAGGTTTGGTTAATTTATGTCAGGTTTGGTATGTCAGGTTTGGAAAGTGTATGTCGGGTTTGGAGAGTGTATGTTGGGTTTCGTTAGTGTATGTCAGGTTTGGTGAGTGTATGTCAGGTTTGGTCTGTCAGGTTTGGTGAGTGTATGTCAGGTTTGGAGAGTGTGCTTAAGTATGTATCATAACTCTCAACTCTGAGCCTGCCAAATGCATAATTACAATGCTAATTAGGCAAATAGTGTAGATCCAGATCAGCAAGCTCTCTTTTGAGCTATTCTATTAAAATGTACTCTACTTGCTGCTAAGTTGCTACCAGTATGTTTTGTTCTTATTTCATGAAGTCGTTAGCAAATAATGAACAAGTATATAGGTTATTCATAAAGCTGCAGTCTAATAATCCATAATGACAAAGTGCCTGACTGGTTTGTAAGTGATGAGTTAATGTTTTTGAGTATACAATGAACTTGAGTGATGGTTATCTTGGTGGTAGTAATGATCATCGTCTTGAAATAAAAATATGGCTTACTGAAAATAGCTGTACCTGAATACCTACTTGTATTAAAATGATTATAATACTATATCAAGAAAAAAATAAATAAAGCAGGAGGTCTGAATGTGTCACATGAGCTGGATGTGAGAACTGCTTTCACATCAGTTTGTAATGATGTTAGGACATCAAAATATACTCACAACTGTTGTCCCAATCAGCCAGCATTTTGACAAGGAAGAATTATCCCTATCACAATGTGACTTTTTTCCTTGTTATTGCAATGGGGCGAATTAAGATTTGTCTGGCATTGTAATTGCTTTATAAGGCCATGCTAATTGTTTGCTTTAGAAAGTGGTTGCTAAGAAACAGAAATTGTTCCTTTTTCTTTCTACAATTACTGATCAATTTCAAAGCAATGTTAAATTGTTCCCATCCACATGTCTTGCATTTGCTGTGGTCGTAGTTTGTGCAAGACAGATTTGAGCATTAATGTCTTGGAAACATCCCAGCTTTTCATTTAATAAGTTGTGTGTATTTGAACATTAATTATCACTACAAAGACTTAGCATGAAATGAAAATATTTAGCTGAGCAGTTATGTGTAGTTTTACAAGACAATAAGCAATGACTAAATGGATAAAATACTTAAGAATAAAGACATAGAACAACACATACAAGAATGCAGAGTTACACATATAGTAAATATAATTTATTTTAATGCATTATTGCCCTTGTTTTTCATTCTATACTCCCATTACATATTTTCTCTTATTTCATATATTACACTAGTGTAATACAGCTTTTTGATTGATGACATCAAAACAACATCATCATTCACCAAGTATTGTTAAAGTTTCATATATTGTCAACTAAAATGATGTGATAAAA